>CAWUFW010001149.1:2597500-3116832 GCA_963921515.1 Calotriton arnoldi | reverse complement strand
TATATAGAGCTGTATATATATATATATTCACTGAAAAAACCATAGGTTTCAGACACGTTATAGTTACAAATTAGCATTTAAAAAACCTTTGAAATTCACTGAAAAAACCATAGGTTTTAGGGACAGTTTTAGTTACTTGGACATTGCACTCGTACAAAACCCGTGAAATTCCCCTGTTATAGTTAGTTCAGCTAACTATAACTCGCGCCCCGCAATGCACTGCTGATGACGTCACATATTACATCACTCATGACATGGTCAGTGACATCACTGATGACATCACTGATGACATCTCAAATGACATCACTGATGACATCATCCAGTGACTGTGTGTTTCTGTAAAGTTTAAATATTTTTAATATATATAGGAAAAGACGTATTGAAGAATGAGTGGGTGTGTAAGTGTCTGTATGGATGATTTAGTAGGTGCGTGACTGACTCTATAAGTGAGTGATTTAACGTATCTTACTGAATGCATGGGTTAGTGACTAAACTGGGTGAATGTCTGTATCCGTCTGTCTGTTGCTGTGTAAGTGGCTGCATGTGTTTGTGAATAGCTAAATGAGTGTCTATATGAGTTATTGAATGCTTGTCTGAGTATCTGTATGGGTGCCTGAGTGTTTGTGTGGGAGGGGTGTGTGCAACTCTGTGCATAGATGTGTGAGTGGGTGATTCACTGGGTGGATGGTTTCAAGAGTGCATCTGTGATAGACTGTATGGGTGGGTAAGTGTGTGTAAGAGTGTGTTAGTGAGTGAATGTATGTCCCAGTGGTACATGTGTGAGTAACTACATATGTGAAAGGCAGTATATATGTGTGTTGGAGTATATAAATAGCTATAAGCAAGCGTGAGTGATTGTGATAGTGGCTGTATGGATGAGTGTGTGCTTGTATCTGTGATTGTATAAGAGCGTAACAATGTGCTACTATTTGTATGAGTAAGTGAGCTGGTGTGTGTATAACTGTATAGGTGAGTAAATGGCAGTGTGTTTAATTATTTGCATGACTGACTAGGTGTGTGAGTATCTCTATGGATGAGTGGCGTTGTTTGAGTGTCTATATAGGAGTAAGAGTGCATATGATAGTCCTGTACTGAGTGACCGTAAGTATGAGTGACTGTACGGGTGAGTGAGTGGATGTGTGTGTGTAGACCTAAGAATCAGTGAGTGGGTATGTAGTTATTGGTGTTGGAGTGTCTATGGTTTTGCGAATGGCAGTCTGTAATTTAGAGTGGGTGTATCAAAGGTTATATTAGGGTGTGAGGAGGTGCATCAGATTATCACGTGGATGATGTCATCAGTGATGTCATTTGAGATGTCATCAGTGATGTCATCAGTGATGTCACTGACCATGTCATGAGTGATGTAATATGTGACGTCATCAGCAGTGCATTGCGGGCGCGAGTTATAGTTAGCTGAACTAACTATAACGGGGGAATTTCACGGGTTTTGTACGAGTGCAATGTCCAAGTAACTAAAACTGTCCCTAAAACCTATGGTTTTTTCAGTGAATTTCAAAGGTTTTTTAAATGCTAATTTGTAACTATAACGTGTCTGAAACCTATGGTTTTTTCAGTGAATTTCAAAGGTTTTTTAAATGCTAATTTGTAACTATAACGTGTCTGAAACCTATGGTTTTTTCAGTGAATTTCAAAGGTTTTTTAAATGCTAATTTCTAACTATAACGTGCCTGAAACCTACGGTTTTTTCAGTGAATTTCAAAGGTTTTGTAAATGACAATTTTTAAATGTATTAATTGTTATATTAATTTTTTTCATACTGATTTACTACATTTTTAGAAACAATTTTTTTTTACATATTTTATTTTTTAAATTACATTGTAATTACATTATACATTACATTACAAAAATACTTTCTCAGAATGAATTACTTTAGTTTAAATACTTTGCAGATAGGCAATAGACTTTTAAGTACAGTAGTTACAGTTGTTGCAATGGGCAACACATTTTCAAACACAATGCAACATTCAGCTCAATGTGAATTTCTAGTTAAATGCAATTAGTTACTTTATGGATTACTTTTGTAACCACAGGACTGGATCCTAGATTCAGTCCTGGTACATCTCCTGTAAACAGTTGAGTAAAAGCGTTTTGGTTACAGTCGTGATTTTTAAGGAATATTATTGTATTTTAAAAGTTGACACTTAGAAACTTTTTCTCATAGAATCACCAATGTTATCCTATGGAAGGAAATTCACTTAGCAGGTAAAAACTGTTATCGTTACTTTTTCTTACTCAGTGTTGGATCCTGGATCCAGCACTGGTGCATCTCCTGTAAACAGTTGAAAAAATGCGTTTAAGTCATACAGGCGATTTTTAAGGAATATTTGTAGTTTGTGAAAATCAACACTTTGAAACTTTTTTGCTGAAAACCAGTCAATGTTAGCCTATGAAGGAAATTCAAGTTACCGGTAAGTACGGTTAAAATTACTTTTCAGGATCAGTACTGGGCTGAAAGATGCAGCACTGAGGTCTCTCCTGATAACAGGTGAGTAAATCGGAATTCGTATTTCGGCTGATTTTAGAGGAATATTTTAAAGTTCCAAAACTCCACACTTAGAAGAATTTCCAAGTGAAACCAGTCAATGTTAGCCTATGAAGGAAATTCAAGTTACCGGTAAGTACGGTTAAAATTACTTTTCAGGACCAGTACTGGGCTGAAAGATGCAGCACTGAGGTCTCTCCTTATAACAGGTGAGTAAATCGGAATTCGTATTTCGGCTGATTTTAGAGGAATATTTTAAAGTTCCAAAACTCCACACTTAGAAGAATTTCCAAGTGAAACCAGTCAATGTTAGCCTATGGAAGGAAATTCAAGTTACTGGTAAGTATGGTTAGAATTACTTTTCAGGACCAGTACTGGGCTGAAAGATACAGCACTGAGGTCTCTCCTGATAACAGGTGAGTAAATCGGAATTCGTATTTCGGCTGATTTTAGAGGAATATTTGCACAATGGTGAAGGGAGGGGGCGGGGCCTGAGGTTACATCTGTGCAAACACGCCCCGTGGCGCGTTTTAAGTTGGGGGATTAAGTCCCCTTGAATCCTGAGGGTCCCTAGGGGCCAACTAGCCCACCAGGAACCTCCAATATGCGCCAGGGCTGCGTTGCAGAGACGTGTAGAGAGGCCACACCCCTTTACACCTCTCTGCAACGCAGCTCTGTGGCGCTTTCTGGATGTACCTGTTGGGCTAGTTGGCCCCAGGGACCCTCAGGATTGAAGGGGATTTAATTCCCCATCTTAAAACGCGCCACGGGGCCTGTTTGCACACATGTCACCTGAAGCCCCGCCCCCTCCCTTCACCACTGTGCAAACGCGCCCCGTGGCGCGTTTTAAGTTGGGGGATTAAGTCCCTTGAATCCTGAGGGTCCCCGGAGTCCAACTAGCCCACCATATACCTCCAAAAGCGCCACAGAGCTGCGTTGCAGAGAGGTGTAAAAAGGGGCGTGGCCTCTGTACACCTCTCTGCAAGGCAGCCCCTGGCGCATACTGGAGGTTCCTGGTGGGCTAGTTGGCCCCCAGGGACCCCCAGTATTCAAGGGGAATTCGTTCCCCTCTGCAAAGCGCCAGGGGCGCGTTTGCAGAGTGGTGAAGGAAGGGGCGGGGCCTGCGGGCCGGATCGTTTTTTATTTTTTTATTTTTTTTTCCCCTGAAGGGGGGCTGTGTGGCCCCCTTCCTTTTTTTCTGTTTTTGGGCCCTGGGGACCCCATCCCCCAGGGCCTTACCCCTTTTTTTAAATTTCAAAATAAAAAAAAACGGGAAGGGGGCCGCGTGGCCCCCTTCCCCGGGCCTGTATTGGCCCCGGGGACCCCATCTCCCGGGGCATGGCCTCTATTTTTATTTTTAATATTTTGAGGGGGCTGCGTGGCCCCCTCCTCTGGCCATTTTAAGGCCCGGGGACCCCATCCTCCGGGCCGGCCATACCCTTTTTTTTATTTTTTATTATTTTTCAAAACTTTGGGGAGGGGGCCGCGTGGCCCCCCTCCCGGGCCACTACTTGCCCCGGGGACCCCATCCCCCGGGGCCTGGCCTCTCGTTGGGGACTGTGGGGGGTCCCCAAACCCCCACAGTCCCGCCGGCTCCCCACGTCCCTTGGGAGCCGGCATTGCTGTTCCACATGGGGAGCAGCTGACATGCTGCTCCCCATGTGGAAAGCAATCGGCTTTGGATATTGGAAGAGAGCAGGTTTCCTGCTCTCTCTTCCAATATCCAAAGCAAGTTTGCAATGACAGGACGGGAGCCGCGAGGCTCCCGTCCTGTCATTGCAAACAGCAGTGTCCCGGGGGTAGGCACCCCGGGACACTGCAGGAGCCGGCCCTGGGGGTGGCGGTCCCCAGGGCCATCAAGGGCTCCAGGAGGGGGCCGCGCGGCCCCCTCCCATCGTGTGCACAGCCCCGGGAGGTGGTGGTCCCCGGGGCTCTGGGGGTCCGTAACGGACCCCCATATTTAAATGTTTAGTTCCCCGGGGAGGTGGCAGTCTCGGGCGTGTGGGGGCTGGAGCCCCCCACACAGGTTTTTCATTTAAAAAAGAAGCCCCGGGGAGGTGGTGGTCCCCGGGCTGCGGGAGGGCTCAGAGCCCTCCCGCACCATTATGCATAAAGCCCCGGGGGTGGTGGTCCCCGGGCTTGGGGGCCCTTAGAGGCCCCCCACACATAAAATTAACCCCCCCCAGCATGCCCCCGGGACTTGGCCCACCCGGGGGCCAATTAACATCGAAGCGCGGGAGACCGCGCTTCGATTTTTTTTTTTTTTCGGCAGGATTCGCGCACCCTGAGCGCATCCTGCCGATTTTTTTTTTTTTTTTTAAATGCTTTTTTTTGCCCAGGGGGTCCTTGTGGGACCCCCTGAGCAGGCCTAGGGGGTTAGGGTGTTTCTACCCTGCCCCCTTTGTGCGTTTTGCGCACTTGTTTCTTTTTTTTTTCTCGGCGGGATACGCGCACCCCGCCGATTTTTAAAAAAAAAAAAATCTTTTTTCTGCCCAGGGGGTCCTTGTGGGACCCCCTGAGCAGACCTAGGGGGTCAGGGTGTTTCTACCCTGCCCCCTTTTTGCGCTTTGCGCACTTGTTTCTGTCCCTCGGTTCTACCGAGGGACAAAATGGCTGCCAACACTTCTTGATTTGGAGTGTTGACAGCCAATTAGCATGCAGCTCGTGATCGGGAGGGTACGCGGATCCGACGCGCCCATAGATATATATGTGATTTTAATTGTGAATTTCTCAGGAACTACTGAACGGATTTACACCATTTTAGCAAAAGGCACCAGTCTGAACCAAGGGCTACCTCTTTGCCAAATTTGGGGTAATTCCGTTCAGCAGTTCGGGCTGTAGCTGCGACTAAAGGTTCCTATGGAAAAATGAATGGGGAAAACGCGTTTTGGGACCCCCTTTTTCTCGGCCCCCGCTTGACGTATCACCCCGAGACTTTCAGGGTAGGAGCGGACCGGAGCGCCCCAACAAGTTGGAAGCTTTCGCGAAGATTCGTCAACCGACGCCAACGTTATTGCAAATAGAATGTCGCGGATTTCCTATGGATAATAGGTTGTAACTATAACTATCTACTGGCGACCGCATAGATAGATATATATATATATATATATATATATATATATATATATATATATATATATATATATATATATATATATATATACACATATATACATATATATATATATGTGTTTTTTCATATATATTTTTTATTGGTTCCGGGGTCCCCGCACATGGGCGGGAATATTCAGTGCTTATGACTTTGATGAGGATACCCCTGGAAGAGAACTAGGATTACAGGTAAGTAGCCTATCGTTGTGGTCACTCTCCTCAATAACTATGTCCACAACCAGTGACCAGAGTCTAAGGTCCACTAGAATATAATCAATGCGACTCGTGTGTTGCGGTCTATTGTACGTATGGGCCCCCTTGACATCGGATTTAGTCCGACCATTGAGCGCTCTAACTCCCAACTCTATGGATAGGGCCTTCGGCGTTAATGCAGCCTGCGTTCACCTTTTAATAGGTGTTCGGTCCAACAAGGGAATCGCCCACCTATCGTCGTCCTCTTCGGTTAGCCCAATGTCATTCTGGTCCAATGCTTGAAGATAGTGTTAAAATCACCTGAGAGGATAAGGCTAGATTGAGTCTGACTTCTATCCAGATAATCCTGAAAAAGTTGAACAGTTTTAGAAGTGTCACCTCCCTTAGCAACTCTAGCAAAGATGTTAAAAATATCTACCCTGGGTAACTTATCGGGCACACTGCTAATGCCTAAAGTATCTGGGCAATCGATATTTAATTGACATATTTTACAATTTAAGGTGACTTTCAGCCATGTCGTTAGGCCCCCCCCCCCTCCTCGATAGTCTCCCTACATGATTGGAGATTGCAGGAACATGGAAATAGAAGTATCCCGGCTTAAAAATTCTATCAGTACTCCATGTTTCTAGGAATATGCAAATATCTGAAATAAACACATAGTGATAGATTCCTTACCTTAGAATATCCCCAGGTGTCAGACTGGATCCGGGAAGTTTTCGACAGCAGTACTCCTGCGTGTCGGTAGGTGGCGTCGTGCGGCTCCGCGTCAGTCGTTGGCGTCGTGGTCACCGAGATGACGTCGCGGGCGCTACTTAGACGCCGCCCACGCGCGCTGACGTCAGTTCTTTCTTTTTCCGCGCCAGCAAGCGCAGATCCGGGAAGAGCAGGAACCCCCAGTCAATTTTTGACTGACTTTTTGAGACTTTTGTCTCCATTTTTTCATCGAGTCTTCGACTCCTAAGGTGCAGTTAGGATGCCCAGTTTCAAGTCCTGCGGGGATTGTCACCGCATGATGTTGGTGACGGACCCGCACCGTGTGTGTCTTTTCTGCCGGGGGCGCGACCACGACCCCAAGTCATGCTCCGATTGCCGGGCCATGGCGCCAAAGACTTTGCGGGGGCGGTCCCGAAAGTTGCTGGAAGCCCGGCAGTCGGCTCCGCGCCGTTCCAGGTCCCGGTCCAGAGGGAGGTCGAGGGACCGTGCGCGGAGTCATCACCATTCGTCGGGATCCAAGTCTTCGCACTCGGGTCAGGTAAGGCGAAGCACAAGAAGTTGAAGAAACGCCATCATTCTCCGACTTACCCTCGCCGGTCGCGCGATGCGGCTGAGGGTATGGGTGGTGCCACCCCCGCGGCTCCGGCGCAGTCCATGGAGTCGCCGCCCGACTACCCGCCCTTCCCTGGGTCGTCGGCGTCTCCGGCCCAGATACAGGTGTTCCTGTCGGCCATGGCTCGCATCTTTGGGCCATCGGATCCCGCCGGTGCGCCTTCGGGCCCCGCGGTCCCGCATGGGTGTCCTCGCGTTTCCACGCCGGCGGCTCCGGCGTCGCTGTTGGCCCCGGCGTTGCGGTCGGCCACGGCGCCGCAGGACACCCTTGGATCCAGGCCTGGATCCCGGTCGACGTCGGTTGACCTCGTTACGCCTCCACCGACGTCGACCCCACCGGCACTGATCCTGACGCCGACCTCAGTTTCAGCCCCGAGGTGGACACGGTGCCGAGCCGGCGTCGATCGATGCCGTTCTCGACCCTGCGGGGGAATTTCTATCCCCATGTCCCTGCTCCTTATTTTCGGCCTGTTGAACAGCCTGAGGAGCAAGGGGAGGACCCTCTCGCAGCCGCCTGCGACTGGGCTGAGGAATTGGGTGACGCCAGTGGTCTGGATACCTCACCAGACCGTGGCATGCTGTCTCCTCCTACAGTGGCTACGGAGGAGGGCGCCAGTTATGCAGTGGTGTTGCGTATGGCGGCCGAGGCCCTACACCTCGAGCTCCCTACTGTGGCCGTCAGGACTAACCTCCTGACAGAGGTGCTTCAGCCAGCAGCTACTTCTGCGGAGCCGCTGCTTCCTTTCAATGAAGCCCTCTCTGACGTTCTTTTGGGCACTTGGTCCAGGCCCACCACAGGGGCTCCTGTGGATAGGAACGTGGCCCGACGCCATCGCCCGGCACCGGGTGACCCCATTTTCCTCTCCCAACACCCCAATCCAGAGAGCTTGGTTGTCCAAGCCTCTGCTTCCCCAAACCCCTTCCCTTCCGCACCACCGGATAGGGAATCCAAGAAGCTGGATCAGTTTGGGAAGAAGATTTTCTCTTCCACCAGCTCTGCGCTGCTGTCCGTGAACACCTCATGCCTCTTGGGCCGTTATTCCCACTCTCTGTGGGATACGGTGGCGCACGTGCTGCCACAGTGTCCGGAGGATGCCCGGCCTGCTCTCGCCCAGGCTGTTGCAGAGG
Organism: Calotriton arnoldi; assembly: GCA_963921515.1. Lineage (NCBI taxonomy): Eukaryota > Metazoa > Chordata > Amphibia > Caudata > Salamandridae > Calotriton > Calotriton arnoldi. The sequence continues at coordinate 3,108,551 of CAWUFW010001149.1, read as the reverse complement.
GGAGAGACGCAGCAAAGTTCATGATCCGTTGTGGCCTAGACACCGCCGACTCACTGGGCAGATCCATTTCAACGACGGTGGCGGTTCGCCGTCACGCCTGGTTGAGGACCACTGGATTTTCGGGGGATGTCCAAAACACCCTTATGGACATGACAAAAACACAGTGATCCAGCACTCCACTAAATAGTAAAACAGAACTATAACCCAAAATTTTTTTTTAGATCCATTCAGCAGGTCTTGTATAGATTTTCTTTATTCATATTCTTCATTAAAACACACGACCGTAGCCAACGCGTTTCGTCCCTAAGGACGTCTTCAGGGCAAAAAAGTGTCAAGAAAGCATTCGTGGCGTTCATCTATGTCATGCAGAGGGAGTTTTATTCCCTCCCAATGCTACCACCTGTGTCAATTCCTAAATTAATATATTCTTAGAGTCACCGTTCCTATGTTAAGGGGTCCAATTATCTTGTAGGACCACGCGATGGGGGCAGACTGACGCCGTTTACGAATGAAGACTGGTCTATACCGAAATCCAGCTTACTGACTGAACAAGATAATTGGACCCCTTAACATAGGAACGGTGACTCTAAGAATATATTAATTTAGGAATTGACACAGGTGGTAGCATTGGGAGGGAATAAAACTCCCTCTGCATGACATAGATGAACGCCACGAATGCTTTCTTGACACTTTTTTGCCCTGAAGAAGTCCTTAGGGACGAAACGCGTTGGCTACGGTCGTGTGTTTTAATGAAGAATATGAATAAAGAAAATCTATACAAGACCTGCTGAATGGATCTACAAATTTTTTTTTTGTTATAGTTCTGTTTTACTATTTAGTGGAGTGCTGGATCACTGTGTTTTTGTCTGAATTGTGGGAGTATCCCAAGGAGGCTTAGGGGTATTGAGCCTCAGGTCCTTTGCACCCTGAATATATAATAAATACTGACTATTACCTGATAGCCGATAGGTGCAGTGATTATTGCCCCATACCCCCCTCTTTCTCTGTGTTTATACCCTTATGGACATGCCCTTTGATGGCCGTCGCCTCTTCGGCGACAACGCGGACAGCGTGTTGGGGAGGTTTAAGGACTCGGGGGCTACGGCCAAGTCCTTGGGACTCTCGGCAGTCCGCCATCCTCCGCCTTCCGCTTTTCGCTCCTTTCGTGGCACAGGAAGGGGCGCCTCGCAGCGTTCGCAACAGAGCCACAGGCCAGCGCAGAAATCATCCCAGCGCGGCCGCGGACGCGGGTTCCGCCGTGGCAGACAAAGGGTCCAGCGGGCGGATCAGTCCACCACCACCACCCCGGCCACCACTGCCTCCAAACCTTCCTAGTCCGAACTTTCAGGCCCATCAAACGCCAGTTGGCGGCAGGCTCCGCCATCACCTCCCCCACTGGCGCACCATCACTTCGGACAGGTGGGTTTTAGAGGTAGTCCGGAGGGGCTACTCCCTCCCCATCGAGACTACCCCCCAGCCATGCCACCTCAATACCACCGCATGTCGGGGGATCACTTGGTGCTTCTTCAGCAGAAAGTTGCGGCCCTCTTGGCCAAGGGGGCCATCAAGCGCGTTCCGACGCACGAAGTAGGTCGTGGTTGTTATTCCCACTACTTTGTGGTGCCCAAGAAGGACAAAGGCCTGCGTCCTATCTTGGACCTCCGGAACGTCAATCGCTTCCTCCGCAAAGAGAAGATCAAGATGCTCACTCTAGCTCAGGTCTTGTCTGCTCTCGACCCACAAGACTGGATGGTGGCGCTGGACTTGCAGGACGCCTATTTCCAGATCCCCGTCCTGCCAGCCCACAGGCGTTACCTACGGTTCATGGTAGGCCACGAGCACTTTCAGTTTACCGTGCTCCCCTTTGGCCTTACCAGCACCCCTCGGGTGTTCACCAAGGTGATGGCGGTGGTCGCAGCTCATCTGCGCAGATCAGGGGTCTAAGTCTTCCCCTATCTCGACGACTGGTTGTTGAAGGCGGGCTCGCCCCAGACAGTCGTCTTCCACCTCCAGACTACGGCCGACCTCCTGCACTTGCTGGGGTTCTCCATCAATGTGCCGAAGTCGCACCTGATTCCCTCCCAGAAGCTCCTCTTTATCGGAGCGGTTCTGGACACGGTGCAGTTTCGGGTCTATCCTCCCGAACAGCAAGTCCGGGCTATTCGTGCTCTGATTCCCATCTTTCAGCCCTTGTCCCGGGTTTCGGTCAGAGTGACTCTGAGGCTGCTGGGCCTCATGGCCTCCTGCATCCTGTTGGTCAATCATGCCAGGTGGCATATGCGGGCTCTGCAGTGGGACCTGAAGTTCCAGTGGGCGCAGCATCAGGGAAACCTGTCCGATCACGTCCAGATCTCGGAGGGCACTGCACAACAATTGCAGTGGTGGCTCACGAACCGGCATTGGGTCGACGGCATATCCCACTCCCTTCCCCAACCGGAGTTCACAGTGGTGACGGATGCGTCCCTCCTGGGATGGGGCGGCCACATGGGAGAGGCGGAGATCAGAGGCCTCTGGTCTCCGGCGGAGTCCTGGCTCCATATCAACCTTTTGGAGCTGCGGGCGATCAGGCTTGCACTAAAGGCATTCCTTTCCTCTGTCAAGGGGAGGGTAGTGCAGGTGTTCACAGACAAAACCACCGCCATGTGGTACTGCAACAAACAAGGCGGGGTGGGGTCGTGGACCCTCTGTCAGGAGGCTCTGCGTCTCTGGACATGGCTGGAACATCAGGGCATGTCCCTGGTGGTTCAACACCTGGCAGGTTCTCTGAACACCAGGGCGGACGAACTCAGCCGCAGGTGCATGGTCGATCACGAATGCCGTCTTCACTCGGAGGTGGCGCAAGGTCTCTTTCAGCAGTTGGGAGAGCCTTGGTTAGATCTTTACGCCACCGAGGAGAACGTGCAATGTCTTCAGTTCTGCGCGTTGGAATTTCCAAGGCGGCACTCGCTCGGCGACGCTTTTCGTCGCGAGTGGAGTTGCGGTCTGTTGTATGCCTTTCCGCCTATACCACTTCTGCCCAGAGTGCTGAAGAAGATCAGGCGCGACCGGGCCCAAGTCATTCTTGTGGCTCCGGACTGGGCTCGAAGAGTATGGTATCCCGAGCTACTCAGTATGAGCATCGACCCCCGATCCGCCTGCCTCTTCGGGAGGATCTTCTGTCGCAGCAGCAGGGGACGGTCCTCCACCCGAACCTGTCCAGCCCCCACCTCTTTGCGTGGAGATTGAGCGGTGGCAGTTGATTCCCTTCGACTTGCCTCCTGAAGTTTGTGACGTTATTCTGGCAGCCAGGCGTCCCTCTACTAAAGTGGTATACGCCTGCAGGTGGAACAAATTTGTGGCATGGTGCACAGCAAAGGCTGTGGATCCCTTTCTACCCCTCTTTCTGAAGTACTACTGTTCCTTCTTTCTTTGGCCCAGCAGGGCTCTGCTCTGGGCACTATCAAGGGCTACCTTTCTGCTATTTCGGCCTTTCTCAGGCTCCCTGATCAGCCCCCTCTTTTCAAGTCCCCTGTTGTAAATAGATTTCTTAAAGGCATTACACACCTTTTTCCTCCTATTCCTTTCGTGATGCCTCAGTGGGACTTGAATCTGGTTCTGACATACTTGATGTGCGCTCCCTTTGAGCCTCTTCACAACTGTCCTCTTCGTCTCTTGACATTGAAGACTGCCTTCCTCGTGGCCATCACCTCCGCTCGGCGGGTGAGTGAGCTCCAGGCTCTTTCTTGTAAGACTCCTTTCCTTTCAGTCCATCCGGACAAGGTTGTGCTCAGGCCCCGTCCTTCCTTTTTGCCAAAAGTGGTTACGGCCTTTCACATTGGGCAGACTATTACCTTGCCCACCTTCTTTCCGCATCCTTCTAGAGAGGAAGAGAGGCTCCACGGTCTGGACCCAAAACGTGCGCTCTCATTTTATCTCAACCGCACACAGCAGTTCCGGGTGGATGACCAGCTCTTTGTTGGCTACGTTGGCACCAAGAAAGGTCGGGTGGTACACAAGAGAACTATCTCCCGCTGGGTTGTCTTGTGCATCGAAGCCTGTCGCTCTTTGGCTAAAAAAGAACCTCCGGTGGGGCTGCGCGCTCATTCCACCAGAGCTACTGCAGCCACTACTGCATTGGGACGTGGTGTCCCCCTGCAAGACATCTGTCAGGCAGCCACGTGGGCCTCGCTGCACAAGTTTACCAAGCATTATTGCCTGGACCGCCAAGTCCGGAGAGACGGCTTCTTTGGCCGTTCTGTTCTCCGTGACTTTCTGGTGTGATCTTAGTTCGCAGACCCACCACCGGGGTTGGTATTGCTGGGATATCTATTCTAAGGTAAGGAATCTATCACTATGTGTTTCTTTCAGATGGACAAGTTACTTACCTTCGGTAACGATATATCTGTAAGAAACATTAGTAGTGATAGATTCCTTACCGCCCCACCCATCCTCCCCGTTCTGCGAACTGATTTCCAGGGTTAAGGTCATCCCTTTCAGGGCCCTAGTTTCTATGCACCAGTGGTCAGTATCTTGCATTGCTCTGCGTTCCTGGCGCGGAAAGTTGTGTACAGAACTGACGTCAGCGCGCGTAGGCGGCGTCTAAGCTTCCGCAACGTCATCTCGGCGACCACGACGGACGCGGAGCCGCACGACGCCACCTACCGACGCGCAGGGGTACTGCTGACGAAAAAGTTCCGGATCCAGTCTGACACCTGGGATATTCTAAGGTAAGGAATCTATCACTACTAATGTTTCTTACAGGTATATCGTTACCGAAGGTAAGTAACTTGTCCATCAAAGTTTTCCATATATTCACACAACTTTGGCATATCATTTTCGACCAGCCACATTCCAGGAAATGAGTTTGATCAACGAGTGGTCTTGGGCTCTTGTGGTCATGTCCGGTGTGGGGGGGGGCAACCTGGACCCCCGATGGCGAGCAAATACTGGCTGGCTGGCATGTTGGTAAAGAGGACAGTACATTAGAGGGTTGAATGTTAGTCAATTTACTAGTCACAGTCTAATTGATCACAACATGGCAAGTAAATGTTTGATGTGGGCTTTGGCATGACCCTTTTTTACTAAGAATAGCAGGAGGGTGATTCAAGCATAAAGGGCTATTGAGAATGAGTAGTTAATTCACCTCGCATGCAGGAGATCTGAATGTCATGCGGCCAGGACTGGGCAAATAGTTAAAGTGCCCCTCAATTGGCCAACTATATTTTTACCGGATTTGTGTGCAATGAAGAAAAGTAGATCTAACGTCAAGGGCCAATAGATTGTCAACAAGATCCTGACTTCTTATAAGTAACTCTACACTGTCAGAGTGTTGTTTCCTTGATGCATGTCTTTTCGCGCGATGGATGTCTTCTCGAATAACTGAACATCATTCTCTCAAATGTCAAATCCAGTGGATTGCTTTGTTTATCAGCAAATACTCTTCTAACCTCTCGTGAGAAGTTTTTGGAACTTTAACCATAAAGATGGAACATGGATTAGGGTACGTCTACCATTGAAGTTCGAACCAAGCATATTGCTTGTGCTACATGCTCATTCGTTAAAACATGGATTCCCTTGTGGGGATAGGCCTGCAAAAATAGCACTTTGATTATATCCTGGGTGCCTCAACAGCTTTTCTGATGTGATTGGCTCGGGGCTCTGAGCCGGTCCACGTTTGTGTGAAGCATGAACAGCCTGGGGTGGAGCCAAATTAGGACGAGTCGGTACAGAGACAAATTTGTGTTCAGAGTGACGATGTACAGGATTTTGTGCTAACGTCCTTTTGCAATAAAAATTGATTCAAAGTGTTATTTAGGCGTGTTGTCAGTAGTTTTAGTTACTCCAGTATTGGAGCTTTCATAGATTCCCATGCTTGGAATCATTCCCCGTCGTCGAGATGGGAGTCTCGGTAAATATAAAATAGTAGTAAATAACCATTACAAAAGAGAAACAGGCCTAGCCTAATCCCATTTTGCAACCAGACCATGTCTTTTTGTAAAAGAGACCAAAAAGAACAGGCAGCCAATCGGAGCAGCCTCACCCTCTAGAACCTTGGTGAAAGAACCTCAGCTCCTCAGATTTTCTACTGCACGTTGTGCAGAAGGGAGTCTCCTCGAGCTTTGCTCTACTTCAACTCTTCAACTGTTTTTTCCAGCTATTTTCTTCAGGTTTTCATTGAAAATCCTTGGGAAATGTCAAATAAAGGAAAAAAAGCTTTATTTAAGGCTTGTGCCACTTGTGGCAAGAAGAGGCTTTATGTGGAGGATAGGCATAAAGACTGCATATATTGCCTATACCCGGACCACAAAGCTGCGGAGTGCAAGATTTGCCGCACCTTTTCCACCAAGACTCTCCGGGACCGTGAGGGTCGCCTGCTAACCTGGCTCCACAGGCTGAAGTCGAGGAAGGAACCACTGTCTAGTGATAGTGAGGAGTCGTCTTCCGCCGCCTCATCAAGAAGGTCAGTCAAGAGGGGTAGAGGTTCCCTTCACCATCTGTGGGTCTCCCTCTAAGGCCTCAAAAAGACCCCGAAGGAGTCTGAGGACCAGGGTCCTGTCAAATCTCCTCACTGCGGTGTAAAGGAGAGGGAATGACTAATTACACCACCTGCGACGGTCCCTAGCCAGGACAAATCTTTTAAAAAGCCCTCTTCACAGTCCTCTGGAAAGAGTGGCCATCGTGTCGCCGACGCTGCGCAAGCCCTCGTCGACTAAACTTCCAAAATCGCAGGCTAAAAGTGCTCCGGTGTCGACGGAGTGTCGGCGTCGTCATCCATTCCAGTGTCGACGGGCTCGTCGACGAGCACTTCTTCAACAACGTCGACGATGGTGCCGACGAGGATATCGTCTACGGTGGCGGCGACGACGGTGGCGTCGACGACGAGAGTGTCGACGACGACAGTGACGACGACGTCAGCAGGGGCAATGCTTATCTCGTCGACGACTATGTCGACGACGCCCATCGTTTCGGCGACGGTCAGCACGTCCACGCCGCTTCCGTCGATGGTGGATCCGACTGCATTCTCGTCGACGGTGATTCCGACGACGATTTTTTCTTCTACGTCGACGGGACTGTCGACGACGACGGGGAAAATTTCCATTTCGGTGAGGAGGAAGCAAATTTCGCCAGACATGACGTCCCCTAGAAAAGTAGATTCTTTACCACCAAAATCAGAAAAATAAGGGGAGAAAGAGGGATATGCTAGGTCCACCCTCCAAAAATGATCAAGAATGACAAAACACCGAAATCTCGGTTATGGAAACCTAGCCAGTTTTTTCAGAAAATTAAATTTACTAATATAAGATTCAGAAAAAATAGTTAGTAAAGGAAAAATGTCCTTTCTTGAGTCCCCTCACTCACCAGGGTTTCCCATGGTGACATGCTTCATCATAGGGGCCATCCCAACCCGCTACGGGCTGAGGCGTGCTACGACTTGCGACACTACGTAGGAGCACTACTTGTGAGTGACTATGTGTGGTGCAGTGATGGGGGTGGAGTGGGTGAGACTAAAAATATCTAGCTAGTGGGCAAAAGAATTTATTCAGGCTCATAGCCGATATATTAAACACGGGGTTGGTCGCTAGGGTGTCTGTTTTTAATTAGTCAGGGGTCCCTAGTGAACGTCAACTAGTTTCGAGCTACCCCAGTGCTCTTCTTCCAGGACAAACAGGGTCCAGCCCTGTTTAGTACCACTCCAAAGTGACCTAAGGTTAGGAAAAAATGCTGCAAAATACTAGCAGGCAAGAGTTAATACATACAGTACTTTGATCACGTAGTATCTGTAATAGAGAAAGGATAAAAACATTATCAAGTACAGTCTATGTACTGTATAGATAGTTATTGAAACCATGTTGTTGCTGATCAATTGAATCTAAAACAGAAAACGGCATACGAGACCTACTTCATGCTATGTAGGTAAGTGAAAACGCCATGCTGCACATTAACTATATATAATCAGACACTCACTGCTGGTGTGTGTTGTTAAGAGCTCTCCCATAAGATCCTTGTGTGGTTATGAGAGCTATGGGCATCTCAATAGTCATGTTATACTATAGGGCCAGCTTAGTTTAAACACAAAAAACTAAAAACCAGAAAGGAATACCACATGACATTACCCTTAGTGAATAGATTGTCAGTAATCTGAGACATGCCAGGCAATTAGGTGAATGCTTATTTGCCAGGAAATAGAATGAAATGAAAGAGCATAAACCTAGAAAAACATACTAATATGTACAGACAAAACAATACGACAAAGAAAATACAGTGACATAATGAAACACATACTAATTATGGAGCAACAATGTGCTTCATGGTCTGAGAGGGGCTGGAGAGATCATCGCCACTGTAGGAGAAAGGAAAAACAAAGCGATAATGAAAGCTTTGTAGCAAAAAAGGGGGGTGCACTGTGAGAGGCTCTGCTGTCTGCCCGGTCCGGTGCTGTGGAGAGAATAACTTACTTGAGAATGAAAACTGCTCCGGCTGTTGCCTGCTTCCCTCCCGGCCGCTTTTTAACAAGTGAGTCCCTACTGCTTGTTTTTAAAGGGTGTTTTCCCGCCGATTCATGGTTAGGAGACTAGAGCGGAAACTAAAGAATAGAACAAAATGGCCGCCTTCTATGGCTCAATGTGGCTGCCATTTTGGGAAGGTAAAATACTCATTAGTGCCTATTGGGAAGGGTATAAGGTGATTAGAGGCAATACAAAGGTGATGAACAAATACATACAATGTGCCTCACAATGATATACAAAAGAGGTCTAATACGAGTTCCTATCATTATGGGAAGGTAAAATACTCGTTAGTGCCTATTGATAAGAGTATAAGGTGATTAGAGGCTAAACAAGGAAGACGAACAAATACATACAATGAGCCTCACAATGATATACAAAAGAGGTCTAATACGAGTGCCTATTGAGGAATCACTAAGGTGATTAAGACGTACTCATATAAAAAACAAACATACAGATGAATGCAGTATTTACACTCCCTGAAGAAGTGTTTGATTATGAACGGAGAGTAATTGCAACTGATCGGCTGACTCTTAGCGTGTCATATATAGGGGTGACTGGTATTTGCTCAGGAGTTTCCCAATAGATGTAATGCCAGAGGAGATTGATAGCTTGACCTCTGGTTAAGAGGGAATTTGATCAGATGACTTTTCTAATTGCAGGGTGACTGGTATTCTTTCAAAAACATACCCCTTAGATGTAATGTCAGAGGAGACTGTTATTTTGAGAACTGACCCCACTGAATATTATCATTCAAGCCTTGAGTGTCTGTACGTAATTTAAAAACCCAGCGTTGTTCTCTCTCTAGAAGTCGCTGTTCGAGGTTGTCATTACATTTGATATGTTCCAGGACCACCCACCTCATGTCGTTAGGTGTATGTTGTTTTTCGATAAAATGGGTTGACATTTTTGTTGTCGCCCGCTTGCACCTGATGTTACTACGGTGCTCCACAATCCTAGTACTGACTTTTCGTGTAGTCCAGGGCCCACAGAGGGGAAAATCGGGAAGAACCCAACAGGTCCAATGGGCTCAACCCCTGGAATCCTCCAGGAGCCATACCAGGAGTATGGGTCCACCAGACAACCCAACCATGCAACCAGCAACAACATGGTTTAGTGGTAAATCTGTCGGATACCAACCTAACTACCACACAAATAACAGTCTTAGAGAAAGGTCTGAGCTACGTACCAACTCCTACTCTGGACAAATTCAGACTCTGTAGCGAAGTCAATGAATTCATTAGAAAAATCAAACTTCAAGTTTTCTTCAAAGATAAACCTCCCACTAGTGATTTGGAAAGCGACACAGGTCTCCACAAGAAATCCAACTTTGTACCACCTTCAGTGAGCCTCCCTGTGGAACGCTAAGAGTCAGCCGATCAGTTGCAATTACTCTCCGTTCATAATCAAACACTTCTTCAGGGAGTGTAAATACTGCATTCATCTGTATGTTTGTTTTTTATATGAGTACGTCTTAATCACCTTAGTGATTCCTCAATAGGCACTCGTATTAGACCTCTTTTGTATATCATTGTGAGGCTCATTGTATGTATTTGTTCGTCTTCCTTGTTTAGCCTCTAATCACCTTATACCCTTCCCAATAGGCACTAACGAGTATTTTACCTTCCCATAATGATAGGAACTCGTATTAGACCTCTTTGTATATCATTGTGAGGCACATTGTATGTATTTGTTCATCACCTTTGTATTGCCTCTAATCACCTTATACCCTTCCCAATAGGCACTAATGAGTATTTTACCTTCCCAAAATGGCAGCCACATTGAGCCATAGAAGGCGGCCATTTTGTTCTATTCTTTAGTTTCCGCTCTAGTCTCCTAACCATGAATCGGCGGGAAAACACCCTTTAAAAACAAGCAGTAGGGACTCACTCGTTAATATGCGGTCGGGAGGGAAGCAGGCAACAGCCGGAGCAGTTTTCATTCTCAAGTAAGTTATTCTCTCCACAGCACCGGACCGGGCAGACAGCAGAGCCTCTCACAGTGCACCCCCTTTTTTGCTACAAAGCTTTCATTATCGCTTTGTTTTTTCCTTTCTCCTACAGTGGCGATGATCTCTCCAGCCCCTCTCAGACCATGAAGCACATTGTTGCTCCATAATTAGTATGTGTTTCATTATGTCACTGTATTTTCTTTGTCGTATTGTTTTGTCTGTACATATTAGTATGTTTTTTAGGTTTATGCTCTTTCATTTCATTCTATTTCCTGGCAAATAAGCATTCACCTAATTGCCTGGCATGTCTCAGATTACTGACAATCTATTCACTAAGGGTAATGTCATGTGGTATTCCTTTCTTGGTTTTTAGTTTTTTGTGTTTAAACTAAGATGGCCCTATAGTATAACATGACTATTGAGATGCCCATAGCTCTCATAACCACACAAGGATCTTATGGGAGAGCTCTTAACAACACACACCAGCAGTGAGTGTCTGATTATATATAGTTAATGTGCAGCATGGCGTTTTCACTTACCTACATAGCATGAAGTAGGTCTCGTATGCCGTTTTCTGTTTTAGATTCAATTGATCAGCATCAACATGGTTTCAATAACTATCTATACAGTACATAGACTGTACTTGATAATGTTTTTTATCCTTTCTCTATTACAGATACTACGTGATCAAAGTACTGTATGTATTAACTCTTGCCTGCTAGTATTTTGCAGCATTTTTTCCTAACCTTAGGTCACTTTGGAGTGGTACTAAACAGGGCTGGACCCTGTTTGTCCTGAAGAAGAGCACTGGGGTAGCTCGAAACTAGTTGACGTTCACTAGGGACCCCTGACTAATTAAAAACAGACACCCTAGCGACCAACCCCGTTTTTAATATATCGGCTAGGAGCCTGAATAAATTCTTTTTGCCCACTAGCTAGATATTTTTAGTCTCACCCACTCCACCCCATCACTGCACCACACATTGTCACTCACAAGTAATGCTCCTACGTAGTGTCGCAAGTCGTAGCACGCCTCAGCCCGTAGCGGGTTGGGATGGCCCCTATGATGAAGCATGTCACCATGGGAAACCCTGGTGAGTGAGGGGAATCAAGAAAGGACATTTTTCCTTTACTAACTATTTTTTCTGAATCTTATATTAGTAAATTTAATTTTCTGAAAAAACTGGCTAGGTTTCCATAACCGAGATTTCGGTGTTTTGTAATTCTTGATTCTTTACCACCTGCATTACTTCTGGATGAGGAGGAGGACTCGGAGGGAGAGGACAGTCATTTTGGCGATGCCAATAGCCCTTCTCAGCTGATAGTCAAATGTCAGGACACTGATTTGGAGGGTTATTATTATCAAGATCAGACATACGAACAATCATTTTCACGCCAAGAGGACATTCAACAAGAGATGGTGTCTGTTCCCACTTCTCTTTTGGCTGATTTACAGGGGATGCTTTTAGACTACAGACGGAGGTTTTCAGCTCATCCTCCGCCTCCACAACCCGCCCTCTTGGCTCAACCTGTGCCTCCTCCTCCTGCCACTGTGATGGTTTCACCACCTCCTTCAGCTCGGCGGCATACTCAATTTCCAACACCATCTGAAGTCCTTCCTCCGACGTATCAACACCAGGATGATTCCACAGAGGAAGAAGAGGGGGAGCTTGTACAACAAGATCAGGGAGATGAATGGGATGATTATGTAATCCCTGATCCCGCTTCTCCGGCTCCTGCACCGATTGATTCCCCCCCTGCTGACATTGGGGGTTTCCACAAATTAATGGAGAGAGCATCACTGCGTTTCGAACTTCCCATGCCTTCAGTCCAAACAGAGTGCTTTCTCTATGATTTTAAAGAGCCGAATAGGAAGACGGTGCGCTCTATTCCTATCGTGGCTCATGTCTGGGAAGAAGGCATTAAGGCCATGAAGAATCCGGCCACTGTGATTCCAGTCTTGCCGCGTCTGGACAAAAATATAAAGCCCCAGACGACAGCCCAGCTTCATTGACTGGTCAGCCAAGACCCGACTCGGTCATTTCGCAAGCAGCGCAGAGGAAGTCGAGGAATCCTTCAGCGCCGCTGACTACACCTCCTGACAAAGAGGGCAGACGCCTCGACAACGCGGGGAAAAGATTCTCCTCCATGGCCAGCCTTGTCATCAGAGCTGCGAACGCATTAGCGATTCTTGGAAGGTACGACCGCCAGATGTGGTGCGACCTCTCGCCTTACCTGGATCAGTTGTCTGATACTTCCAAGTCTGAAGCAAAGAAGATCTTGCAAGAAGGAGAGATTACGTCCACTGAGGTCATCGATTGTGCGATGGACATCGCCACAACGGCTTTCCGGTCCCTGGCTGGTGCAGCTGTGCTCCGTCGCCAGGGTTGGCTGAAGGCAACATGGTTCCGGCCAGAGATCCAGAACAAAATCCTGGATCTTCCTTTTGATGGTGAGGAGTTGTTCGGCAAGCACATAGATGATACCCTTCAAAACATCAAGAAGGATACGGAAACTGCTCGGTCCTTGGGGACCCTTCAATACAAGAAAGCGCCATTCCGTGGAGCTAGGGGCAGAGGTGCTCCATCCTACAGGGGCGCCTACCAACAGCAGAGGTACTCCTCTTATGGTTCCACACTACAATCTTACCGTCCTTCTTATCAGAAGCAAGGCCAGACGTCGTCTTTCTCTAGGTCGAACACTAGAGGGAAGCAGAATCGTCCCGGACGGGACGCCTCTAAGAGGCAATAGCGGCGATCTCGCTCTTTGCGCTGTGCCCTCCTCTTCCTCGAAGACATCTGTAGGAGGCAGGGTGTCTCGATACCTCCACAATTGGCAACGGATAACAGACCGTTGGGTCCTAAACATCATTCAGAGTGGCCACACCCTAGAGTTCATTCATCTTCCACCATCCAGGGCCCCTGCCGCCAACTCCGCCAAACACCTGCGTCTCCGGCTGGAAGTCCATCAACTGCTGGTCAAGGGAGCAGTAGAACCGGTCCCTCTCTCTCAGAGGGGCAAGGGGTTTTATTCCAGATTTTTTCTGGTAAAGAAAACATTGGAGAAATGGCGCCCCATTCTAGACCTCAGGGAGCTCAACACTTATCTCACAAAGCTATCTTTTCGGATGGTGTCTCTCCAGGACATTCTGCGTCTTCTCAACACTGGAGATTTTATGGCCACTCTCGACCTCGAGGATGCGTATTTCCACATCCCCATTCATCCGTCCCACAGGAGGTTTCTACGGTTTACAGTCGCCAAGAGCCATTTCCAGTTCAAAGTGCTGTCGTTTGGTCTTCGCTCAGCTCCGTGAGTCTTCTCCAAGGTGCTGGCACCAGTAGCAGCTTTCCTCAGGAAGCAGCATTTCCAGGTCTTTCCCTACCTGGACGATTGGTTACTAAAGGCCTCGTCCAGGGAGGCAGCAGAGGAAGCGGTCGACGCTTGCACTTGTCTCTTCTCCAATCTGGGCCTGACTCTCAACAACGCCAAGTCTTCTCTCCGCCCGTCCAGGAAGGTTCAGTTTCTGGGAGCGGTTTTAAACACATCTCTCAACAAGGTGTTTCCATCTCTGGAGAGTCAAAGAAATCTAATCTCCATGGCTCATTTAGTGCGAAGAAAAAAGCGTCTTTCTGTTCGCCGTTTCAAATCCCTTCTGGGGATGATGTCCTCCTGCATTCCTTAATACCTCACTGCAGACTGAGAATGCGTCCCTTGCAGGAGCACCTGAACTTGCAGTGGAAGCAGGTGAGCGGTTCCTTCGACGACCAGCTAGTGATCGCTCACGCCATGAAGCAAGCCATCCTCTGGTGGGCAAGGAAAAAGAATGTATCCCAAGGTCTATCCTTCGTAAACACTCCAGCGCCTCAAGTGGTGACGACGGATGCCTCTCTGGAGGGTTGGGGCGCAGTGTTGCAAGATCTGCAGGTCAGTGGTCATTGGCTTCCGGAACATCGCCTCCTACACATCAACCTCTTAGAGCTACGAGCGATTCGTCTAGCTCTTCAAGCTTTTCTTCCAAGATTGCAGGGGTTGTCGGTTCTTGTCCGGACGGACAACACCACAGCCATGCATTACATCAACAAGGAAGGCGGGACCAGGTCCTTTCTCTTGTCACAAGGAAGCCCAGGCGATTTGGGAGTGGGCTATCCTGCACAAGATTTCTCTGAAAGCAGAACATTTGCCCGGAGTGCTCAACGACAAAGCGGACAGGCTCAGCAGGCTGAAATCTGTCACCCACGAGTGGGAGCTGGATCAGGCTACGCTGGAGGGTGTCTTTCGCCGGTGGGGCAGACCCTCCATAGACCTGTTTGCCACACCAGAGAACAGGAAATGCCTGTCTTACGCCAGCAAGCTATACCATCGAGGGTCGCTGGGGAATGCGCTTTCGATCGCCTGGTCAGGCGCATTTGTATACGCTTTTCCCCCATTCCGCTAATTCCCAGGTTGCTCATGAAGATGAAAGCAGAACCGTGCAGAATGATCCTCGTAGCTCCAGCATGGCCGAGGCAGTTCTGGTTCACCGAACTTCACCTTCTCTCCTTGGATCGTCCTCAACCACTGCATCAGATTCCACACCTCCTCACGATGTCTCAGGGTCAGGTTTGGCACCCAGATCCTCGCTCGTTACAGCTCTCAGCATGGCTCCTGAGCAGCGAGAATTTCTTGACTTAGATCTTCCGGAGGAGGTTAAGGATGTCCTTTCGCAGGCGAGAGCTCCTTCCACTAACCAGACTTACCGCTTGAAATGGAAACTATTCTGCATCTGGTGTCAGGGTGCAGGGTTGGATCCTTTCTTGTCGCAGCCACACCACGTACTTCCATATTTCCTGTCCCTGGCTAAGGCAGGTCTGGCTCATTCTTCCATTACAGTACACCTAGCAGCGGTTTCTCGCTTTCGGCGCACCTCATCTGGGCCTTCTCTTTGGTCAGCCAGAATTGTTAAGCAATTTCTCAAGGGCCTCTTCAGGGTGTTTCCGCCAGTGAGACCTCCACCTCCTATGTGGCATTTGAACCTGGTTCTTTCTCAATTGATGAGACACCCATTCGAACCCATTCATCGAACGGATCTAAAGTTCCTCTCCTGGAAACTAGCTCTGTTGCTAGCACTCACTTCAGCCAGGAGAATTGGAGAGTTGCAGGCTCTTACAATTCAGGAGCCTTTCCTTCAGTTCAAGAACAATACAGTCATCATGAGAACTAATCCTAAATTAATTCCTAAAGTGCCTTCTACTTTTCATCTCAACGAGCCAGTAATTCTTAAGACCTTCTTCCCTCAGCCTTCTTCTCCTGCTGAGAGAGCTCTTCATTCTCTGGACGTACAGAGGTGCTTGAAGTTTTATTTGGACCGGACTAAGCCCTTCCGTAAATCTTCTCAACTTTTTGTGTCATTCAGCGCTCCCCGCAAGGGTTTTCCCCTTTCCAAGCAGGGGATAGCTCGGTGGGTTGTTAGCGCTATTCGATACTGTCATACAGCAGCGGGCAAACCCCTGGAGGGTAAAGTCCGGGCGCAGTCTACAAGGTCTGTGGCATCCTCGACGGCTCTGTTTGCTGGTGTCCAGATTAAAGACATTTGTAGGGCTGCGACTTGGAGCAGCACTCACACGTTCACGAAACATTACTGCCTGGACGCTTCACTGCGAGATGACACAGCTGTGGGCCAGGCAGTCCTGAGGAACCTCTTCCAATGAGTGGTGAGCTTTCCTTTGCATCCCTTCTTCCTGCTTTTCAGCTTTTACACATTTTATCTTGTTTCTGAATTAATTTACTATTACCCTGTGTACTGCATGTTCATTCAGTAACTATCTCTCTGCATATTATTAATGTAGAAGTATGTTTTAACGAACGTTTATCAAAGGGTTATGCTTTATGATAAAATGTGTATGTTTACTGCTAGCTACTCTGATTCCAAGCATGGGAATCTATGAAAGCTCCAATACTGGAGTAAGAAAACAAGTTACTTACCTGTAACTTTGGTTCTCCAGTATTGGAAGCTTTCATAGATTCCCATGCGACCCACCCTCCTCCCTGGGAAAGCTCAGCATCTCTCTGTGTGATTATTTCACAACGTATACGAAAATCTGAGGAGCTGAGGTTCTTTCACCAAGGTTCTAGAGGGTGAGGCTGCTCTGATTGGCTGCCTGTTCTTTTTGGTCTCTTACAAAAAGACATGGTCTGGTTGCAAAATGGGATTAGGCCTAGGCCTGTTTCTCTTTTGTAATGGTTATTTACTACTATTTTATATTTACCGAGACTCCCATCTCGACGACGGGGAATGATTCCAAGCATGGGAATCTATGAAAGCTTCCAATACTGGAGAACCAAAGTTGCAGGTAAGTAACTTGTTTTCTTCACCCACCTCTGACTTCAACTCATTAATTTGTGATTTGAGGTCTGCAATATTATTGGAAGAGGATGATGCCACAGCAACAATATCTGTGGGGCCGTTAGGAGTTTCCAGGTTCCATGCGAGTCAACTAGAGGTGAGAAACCATTACTGCACGGTATAGTGGCTATAGAAGGCAGTGAGCAGGAGTGCAAGACAGCATCATGCTCACGCGTGTTGACTGGAGCTGCTTCTGGGGGTGTGAGAGGCCTTAGGTGTTTTTTTCTTCTTACCATTTTCCCTTTAAAGTAGGTGGTAAAAGTAGGGGTTGTATTTTAGTAGCGCCTTGAGGCACAGAGTCACCCCTTATGATAGATACTACCTCTTCAATGAGAAGATCAGTTTAGTTCAGCTTACAATTATTTGGAGGTTTAGAAGCTTTAGTATGCTTTGCTGGGCCTTGCACAAGTTAGAGGCCTTACGTTTGCCCATTATAATGAAATATAAAATGTCAAAATATAACAATTGACTAAAGTCAATAATAATAGCAAAGAAACAGAAAAGATTGGCTCAGCAATAGTCAAGTCAAATAAAACTTTATTCGGCCAATAATGACAATAAAAGACCAATTTCACACCCCAAGAGTAAAATAATAAAAACGTATACAATACTTGATAAAAGGGCTAAACCGATAATAAAAGGGCGAAACAGATAAAGGCTCAGCAATAATAAGTAATATGTCTCCAAAAAAAAAGGTAATGCATAAATGTGAGAGAAGAAGAAAACATTAAATAATTGCTACCAATGCCCCCCAGTAACAGAAGCACAATAACGAGACCAGCCCATTCTTTAATAGCAAAACTGTAAACTAACAGGCACCCACTGGAAGGTCAAAAGTTGTAATCCTGTGGGGCTACCTCTGGGGGGAAAGGCCGGTGCCAGAGCAGTTTCGGGCGATAGTAGGGACCGAGAAGATTATATAACAGTACCTTCAAGGAATCCAAAAAAGCCAAGAGGGGTAGCCCAGCCTCCTTCGGTCGCACTTTGGGTAGTGCTGTGGTCACGTAGTTGACAGGCAGAGGGGCATGGGACACATAGTCCCCTGCGGCAAGTCGATGTAGCTTCCACCGAAGTTGGCAACTAGTCAATTTCACACAAGCATAGTGTCTGGCAACTGAATACCTACAGTACTGCCACCTGAAGTTGGCAGATGGCTCATGAATGCTCTGAGACTGCAAACATCCTTCCATTAGGTCGTCATTCACGTTCAAGAGGAAGAGATTCTTCACCATGTGTCCACAGAAATGGGTGCTCTGAAGAACTGTCCAAGAAGAGACCATCCTTTCTTCTCCAGTTGCTGTGTAATCAGTTCAAACCTATGCCAGTCGTTGGTCCCAAACTTGCCATGTTGAACATGCTCTTGCTGGAGCTTCCCCTTACATCTGCAGCCCATGGATTCAAATGAAACTTCAGAGTACAGGTGCGGGGCCCGCTGTGAGGAGCTCTAGAAGAATGTGTAATGAGACAAAACATGTATAAATTTGTTGGGGCTAAAGACATTGTTCCTAATGCTGAAAACCTTCCTTCCAGTCATGCAATCCACAGTGGTGGCGGTGCACCAGGACAACACCATGGCCCTCTTATTAAGAATTTAAGAGAGGACCCTCCCCGCATTGCTGCTGATTGGAAGCAGAGCTTTGAGAGTGGACAGTCAAACTAAGTATATTTTGGCTTGTATCTCAACTTCTGGGATTTGATAACATCAAACTGAACATCTTAAGCATACCTCTACTTTCTATCCATTTGTGAATAATGCACCAGGAAGCCTTCAGCTCAATTTTAAGTATGGGTCAGTCAACCATATATGGTTTCATCACTCACCTGAATCACAGATGCAGTCAATTTGCTTGATGGCTGTGCGGGAGGTGAACTCTAGCACACAGCTTAATGTACGACTGGACAGGAGAATTCCAACATGCCCGCCTTTTGATCTGAACAGTCCTGCAGAAGCTCCGGGACAAACCAGGATGGTAAATTATTCTGGTGGCTCCAAGTTGGCCCCACTAAATTTGCTACTCGATACATCTACGACCGAAGGAAAACAGCCACATTGCCGTCCTGAGAACTCATGCTCCCTGAAAGGTGAAGGTGCTGCATCAGTCTCGCCCCCACTGATTGCCAGTGCACGATTCCTTAGCAATTTGCCTTTAACCTCCGCAAATGATTGTAATCCAGCTATCTTAGTGCCAAAAGTAGCCAACCTGCACACTTGCTTTGTGGATGATATTCTGTCTCTCGTTTCTGACATATTCAGTCACATTGTGCAAGGAGACACCTGCAAGTCCCACCTAATGGCCGTTGGAGCCAAACAGAGCAGGTCAAAGGAGCTCTTCAATGCCAATGAGGTCATCAAATGACCACTAAGTGGCAGGGTAGCACCCAAATTGAAAAGAGGGCATTAACAGTGTTAAAAAGCCTACAGATTAGGTGCATCGCAGTCACAATAAAGGTAGCCTCACCTGCTTGCTTCAAAGGATGCATTTTAGATACATTCTGCTTATGAAATTACCATGGTAAACATTTAACAAAATAGGATTTTTTGACATTAAATTGTATTATGGGGAGTTCTGTTTCCAGAAAGTGTATGTCATTTCTGATTAGTCATTGTGTATGATCTTGAATATCCAGGTTGCATACAATGTCTTCTGAGATCAAGGAGAGAGGGCTCCATCTTATAATAGAGTTAATGCTCACACCGTTTCTTTAAAGAGACCTGGGGGTGGATCCTGATTTTCAGAGTAAGGGAAAAAATTAAATTATCTTTCTTCCTCCGGAGACACTTCCTCTCTATTCAGAACAGGAAACTATTGCAAGTGAAATGTCTTTATTTATGTGCTTGAAATTATTAGATCTCCCTCTAAAAGTAGAGGTGTTTACCCGGCATTGGGGAAATGTGAGTCGATAGGGTGAACGTCCGGGTTGGAAGCAAATGATATCCTTTTGTAAGGAGATGTACATTGCAACTCTCATTAGATTTACTATACTTCTTTACATGTATTTATTTACTTATGCATGTTATTACCCAGGTATTTACAAAA
The DNA here is from genome assembly GCA_963921515.1 of Calotriton arnoldi. Classification (NCBI taxonomy): domain Eukaryota; kingdom Metazoa; phylum Chordata; class Amphibia; order Caudata; family Salamandridae; genus Calotriton; species Calotriton arnoldi. The sequence goes on along the minus strand of CAWUFW010001149.1, from coordinate 3,088,697 downwards.
CGTCTATAAAGTAATTAAATGTTTGCTGCTTTACAATCAAGGGATGGTTCTCAGTAGCACTTCTAAAATTCACCTTCTTATTGCCAGAATTTGACTTGTTGCAAAAACAGGCACCTCATTGTTTTTCTCTTGATTGAGAACAGTCTGGGTTTTAAATAAAGTACAATCTTCCAATAGTGTTTTATAAGGTATCATATGAGTTGTAGTGAGTCACATTTAGGAAGATGGTAAGTGTCTAATATCGCAAATACCTAAAAAAAAATACAACTAACAAAATCCAGTACCCCATATATATATATATATATATATATATATATATATATATATATATATATAACTACAGAAGAGTTTGTTCTCGACAACCAGCTGATGTAAGAATATAAAGTTGTTACGTAAAACAGAATCCTATTCTGAATCGAGAGTGGGGGGAAGGGCGGGTGAGTGTTCGGGTGGTTTTGGGGGAGGGAGTGGTTTCTTTGGGGGTCATCATAGTTTTGCCTTGCGGTGCTCTGTTTTTTGTCTTGTCATCTTCCATGCTGAATCCAATGTAGAAACATGTTAATCACACGACTGGGGGATATCACTGGCTGTGCCATTATTTGAGATTGTAACCTTTCCTTTTCTGTGCATTCTTTGAACGAAATCTCAATAAAAAACAGATTTAAACCGTAATATTGCTCAGAGAATGTTGACTGGGGAGTGTTTACTTAAGTGCTTAAGTATTTATGTAAGAAGAAATGCACTAATTCAGTGGTTCTTAACCTGTGGTCTGTGGAGCCCTGGGGATCCGGGAAGCCTAGTTAGGGGCTCTGTAACTGTTTGGACAATTAAAATAATATTAGCAGATTATCAAATTATATATACATATTTAAAAAAATGCAATATTGACAATTGAAAATTTGAAATGCCATGTAAAGTGAAGGAATATGAAACTAGAGCTAAAAATCAAGTTGCTATGCTTAGTTTGATTCGTGGATGGATGATTGGTAGCCCAATTAAATCACTGGTATGCTCCGACAAAACAAGAGGGTTGAATTAGGAGCAAAAAAGACAAAGCAATATTCCAAAACCTAGCATATTGTTTTCTCTTTTAAAAATTAAGCCACATTTTGAAAAGCTCCCATCTTCCCATTAAAATGAAATTAAAAGTTCGAATTTTGCATATTCATAATTTATGCATTTGTTGTATGCATGTTTCTCTAGTCTTGTGTATTTTATGAAGTTCGAATCATAGAAATTACTTAGCCTGGGTTCCCTGCCTTCTAATAGTGATTAAGTGGGGGTCCATACAAGTTAAAAGGTTAAGAACAGCTGCACTAACTGATAATGAAACACAAACGTGGAATGTTCTAATTTGTATAATTTTCATTTCACAAAATGTTCTTTTACTTTTGGGTATACAGAATGGTGGCGGGCAGCAGATGCTCACACTCGTGCTGGTGCAACTTTCTTTCCACCGTTGCTGGGCATCCAACCGCTTTTTGCTTCTTCAACTCCAAATCATGATAGCACCTCGTTTCATTCAAAAACATCAGGAAAGGATGGCAGAGGAGTGGCAGTGGAAGGTATGTCTTTACATGTTAAAAGACCATGGCTTGCACTGTACTATTAAAGTTGTATTCTGACGGATACTTCTAACTGCAGATTCCTTTGCTTTTGAAATCCCTTGGCGCCAAACTGAATCCGGAAAACTTTGTGCAATAGCTTCTGCATGTGGAAGCGTGGTGCCTTTGGACCTAGTGGCAGCTTTATCCCACCTGCACATATTACAACACTGAGTCGCAAAATGCACCACCCCTGGGTTCAGACGTGCATTCTTTATCTTTGCTCTGAAATGAGGATCCAGGGATGAGCTTCCAGCTTTTTTGCCTACTTTTTCGAATTAATTTTGTAAAACTGGGTGCGGGCATGTCTCCCCGAATACCACAGGATTTAAGCTGTGCCTCGCTTGCAGGTAGCAGATGTTGGTCACAAACCCACACAACATTTGTTTTTGGTGCCTTGACTCCAAACGTGACTTGAAGTCCTGCAACAAACGCTCCTGGGGCATTGTAATGCCGCTAGGGACTGCAAAGCCAAGCTTTACACCGCCAAGGACAAAAAATGAAGTCTGTACTTTTCAAATTTGCAGGGGCCTTCTCATTCACATTCCCAGTTTCCTTCCTTTGGTAACTGCAAAATGAAGGTGCAAGACATGCCTCAACACAGGCACAAGAAGGCTGTGCAGGATTTGACTCAGTCTTGCCACTTCCCTTCTGGGTAAAAGTTGCAGAGTCGACGTTTGAAAGACTTGACACTGGTGGAATCATCCGTATCAGACCAGATTCTGAGTTAGGAGCTGTTACACCTCGATTTCTCAGACCCTGAAGGACTCTGCAGCAGAAGCCAATTCTGCAGTTTTTTTGGACAGTTCCAAATCCCTCTGGCACGCTTTCAGCTCCATGGACCCACTGTGGCCTCTAGTTAGACTTCACCAGCGTAACCCTTCCAAGCACCAACTGACTCAGGCCAGTCATCAAATGGCGCCAGGCCTTGCTTCGACACCTTTGCTGCAGGCCCCCACTGGTTGTGTCCAGGACGGCACAGCCTTCGCTCAACAGGCACCAGTTCTAGACTCCAACTTAGAATCCGGAGTTGACTTCGGCAAGAAATACATTTTTGTTGCAATATGACATTACCATAATTCAACATATGGTTTGGGAAGATTTCCTCTCAATTCCATCACATTGAAGCCAATATTGTCAGAGGTTGGAGACCATTTTCTGTTCCTTTTCTGATGCGGTCCAAGGGTATGAGCATCTTTCCCACAAAAAAGATGATAATAAGGAGATGGACAATTTACTTTCTGCTTATTATACTGATGACAGTTTATGCCTTGACCTTTAGCATTACTGTGGTTATGCACAGGGTGAATGAGGTTTTGGATATACAGTTGCGCATAGTTGAGACTAAGGCCAACTCACTGAGATTTTACAGTCTGGGCCATCGACATCTGAGCCCTTGCTGCCATTCAGTGGAGCCTTGACTGAGTCTCTTGTAGCCACCTGGTTAAAACCTTGTTCTGCATTACCTGGGAACAGCTTGATTGCTCAGACCTGGCGTGGGGACACATCCTTCCTGACCCAACAGCTGGCTCTGGAGAGTCTTGCCATCTAAGCCTTGACAAGCAAGATGGACCCTAATGGTTTCTCTACGGCCCCTCCAAATGGAGAATTGATGAAGTATTGACTCTATAGGTGAAGTTTTCTCTTTGGCCCTGCGATCATTGAGTGCTGTACGCCTCTTTGGTTCCTACACTTGGGTGCTCTGGCACATGGCCTGTGAGGTCTTCCTTTGACCAAACCACATGCAACACTCGGAATGTTGTCAAGTACACCCAAAAGGCCAGTCTGGACACTTAAGACTGTGTTACTCGTGCCATGGGCACCACTTGGATGCTCGCTATGGGTTCTCCATTGATTTCCAAGCATTATTGATGGACATGCCTTTTGACTGAGTGAGACATTTAGTGAGAAGGTGGATTCAGCTCTAGAGCACTTAAATGATAGCCACTCTACAGCATGCTTCCTTAGACTACATTCCCCTCCATAGTTCCACCAGCAATACCCGAAGTTCTAGGATTACTCATGGTGACTTGTCTGCTTATCCACAACATGCTGCTCTCATAGCCAGAGAATTTCAGGTACTGCGTGCCAAGGGTGGGATCAAAGTTGTACCCTAAGCAAAGAGGAGAAGAGGATGTTACCCTCACTACTGTCTGGTCCCCAGAAAGGATAGAGGTCTGCTATCGATTTTACATCTAAAGTTTCTGGACATCTTCCTTAGAAAGGACAAGTTCAAGATACTGTTATTGGCACAGAACCGGTCATCCTTGGATCCTGAAGAATGGAGTCCTTGGACACATACAATCATTTACAAATTCTGCACACCCATAGGTGTCTCTTGTGATTTGTTGTGAGGTCAGAACACTTCCATTTCACCATTCAACTTTTCGGCCCTCCATATATCCCATAGGATTTTTTTACGAAAAGATTTCTACAAAGCTCCCAGCCCCAAAGAGTAGCGCGTGCCCGGGTGTGGACCCCGGGTAACATCAACAGCAAATGTTTTCTCCGTATCCAAGGAAAGAAAGCAATCTCACTCCCAGCAGGTAAGTTGCAGAAGTGGTTTTAATGAGCAGCGCACTCTATGCGTTTTGACACCAGATGTGTCTTGCTCACGAGTAAGAAGAGGAAATAACAGAGGGATTAAGTATCAACATCAGTGCATAGACATAAATAAAGGACATAGCATTGGCAGTGGCTGCGGTGGCCATCTTGAAATGTTTCAGTTGTTTAGTGATAACTGTGTATATTCACATATACCTGAAATAGGACATGTTTCAAGGAAAAAGGGAAAACCAAAACAAATGAATAAGGTACAATAACCTAAAATTCAAAAGGTAGTAATGCCAATTTGACCAAACAAAAACACAATGGGACCAAAATAAATTGTGGCCGAATGTGTCACCGCCCAGGTGGGAAAATTCCAAAGTCAGTCACTGCCCAAGTGGGTAGAAATACTGATAGTGTACATAGGAAGCTTACTATTAAGCTTGAATCACAAGCCTAAAAATCCTACAAAAGAATCACAATCCTGCAAGATCAAGAACAGAGAACAAAAAATACTGCCCAAGTGGGCGTATTGGACCGCATAGTCACAAAACTAATAACAATACTTCCGAACTCTAAGCAATTAATGAAAATTGAAATTTAATATTTCATCACAGAAAAGTCAAAGTATTCACTAAAGCTAAGTTGCCATCTTAATGCATTCAAACAAATACATTTTAGACATAAGTGACTCCTATGTATTCCAATAATAGTTGCTTTTCAAATCGGCATGCACCAAAGAAACTCGTGCATTGTAAAATTATGTTCGAGGCATGTGAGCTGTAGATCACATGCTTTGCATACTCCTGCCATCTAGTGTTGGGTCCGGATGTTTGCAAGTTGTTTTTCTTTGAAGAAGTCTTTCCAGTCACAAGGTAGGTGACTCCTCCTTTCGGTCATAGTGCGCATGGGCATAGACTCCATTGTTAGATTGTTTTTTTCTGACATCAGGTTCGGACTTGTATTGCTGCGCTCCGTTTCAAGACCATTTCTTCAGGTTCCCCTCGGTGCGCAATCTACTCTACCCGCATCGGTATTGTTTCGAACGCGTATCCCACTTCTCCTAGTATCGTATCCGTCGAGGAAAAACCTCTATTTCGATCGAAGATCTTTGGGAAGGCCGTCTGGCCTAACTGCGTCCGTCCACCTCGCAGTCGATGGAACGGACTCCATTCCAATTCTGTCCTCGGTGCCACGCAAAGAATCCGCGCACCGACTCACACGAAGTGTGCAACTTGTGCTTGTCTCCGTAGCACAACGAAGAAGACTGCGACGCGTGCCGATCTTTCCGATCGAAGAAAATGCTCCGTGATCGTCGGGCTAGACGTCGCGAGATGCAGAGTCAAAACGTCAAACTCGCCGGACATCTTCGGTGAAGAATCCAAGCAAGAATTCGACGCTCAAGGGGCCAAGGAAGAACAAGAGGAACTTGCTTCCATCCCAGAATCGGACTCCGAGTCGGAAGAAGAGTTGCCACAAGGTCAGCGTACTGTGAGTACCGAACGCCCCTTAACCCAAAATCCAATTCAGCCGAAACAAAAGGCTTCGGTCCCATCCCCGCCTTCGGGCCACAGTCGGCACCGACTAGATGTTTCCGACGCCCCGCCCTCCGGCTCGGCACCGAAACACGTCTCTAAGCCTTCCTGCTCGGGATCGAGTCGGCCAAAGACTGGCACCGAGCCGAAATCTTCATCCTCGAAGCCGAAAACCGCTTCAGAGCCGAAATCCTTGACGCCGAAGTCAAAGCCTCCTTCGGCATCGAAACCTTAGGCACCGAAAATTGATTCCACCCCGGCACCGAAATCCTCTGCGCCAAAATATAAATCTGTGCCTCCGAAGCAGCAGGATCCGAATTTCGATGCCCCAACAACCAAATCGGACCCAAAACCGAAGGAACTCTACATAACTCCTAATACAGAACATATTCTTACTAAGTCACCTCAAAAGCGCAAACCTGAGTTAGAAGAAGAACCTTTGTTCATTCCTTTCAAGAAAAAGAATGTGGGTACTAAACTTCTTCCACCTCCTCTTTTACCACATTCCCCTATACCAACCTCTCCACCTTTGGGTCATTTACTAATTACACCAACTAACACTTCACTACCTGATGATGATGATGGGGACGGGGGGACAATATTATACCAATAGATCCCTGGAAGGATTATCACACAGATTCTCCTACAGATAACGACCCAGATCTTTACCCTACATAGCCTTCCCCTCCTGACGACAATGTAGGGCATAAAGAATTACTTGCCAGAGCTGCAGAATATCACGGGGTGCAGTTACACAAGGAATCTTTGGAGGAAGATTTCCTATTTGAAACCCTCAGTACTACACATAGGGCTACTCACACTCTGCCTATGCTTAAAGGCATGATGAGACATGCCGATCTCTTTAGAGATCCAGTGCGGGCTCAGATTCTCACACCCAGGATTGATAAATGTAAGGCTGCTCCCTTAGATGCAGTCTTTATTAAAGGTCAACTATCTCTAGACTCTTTGGTATTCTCTAATGCCCGTAAACGAGCCAATTCAGACTACAGGTGATGCTTCCCCTCCGGACGAAGAGTCAGAACTTTTAGATGCCTCCGGTAAACGGGTAGCCGCCCAAGCAGCAAATCATTGGCGCATTGCCAACACTCTGGCCCTGTTAGCTAGATATGGAGCAGGTGCTACAACACCTCCCAGATGAACACAAAGCAAAAGCCCAAGATTTAGTTCAGGAGGGAAAGCTTATTTAAAATTCATCAATAAGAGGCGCTTTAGATGCTGCAGACACCGCAGCTAGAGAAATCAACACTAGTGTGTTATTAAGGAGACATGCATGGTTGAGGATTTCTAGTTTCAAACCTTAAGTGCAACAGTCGATTTTAAATATTCCCTTTAATAAGGAACATCTTTTCGGGCCCGAAGTAGATAAATCATTGGAAAAAATGAAAAAAGACACAGAGGTAGCCAAGTCTATGGGAGCTCTGCAGTTTCCCTCTTATCGGGGCTCCTTTCGTCGCTCCTTCTATTGTGGGGGCTCCAAAACCATGTCCTCGGACAATACTGCCACCTCTTACAAGGACAATAATCAATCTTCCTCTACAAGGGGCTTCGTTAGAGGAGGATATAGAGGTAACAATAACAAAGGTCGAGGCAAGGGTTCCGCACCACGTAATTCCCCCAATGAGCAGTGACTTGCCTACACTTCCCCCTGATCATTTAACACCTGTCGGGGGACGTCTTCTACAATTCCTCCCCATTTGGCAATCTATCACCACAGACAAATGGATGTTCGGAATTATCCAACATTATTATTGCCTGGAGCTTACCAACAATCCTCCAAACATACCACCATGTTCTCACAAAATGTCACCAGAACATTTACATCTACTTCAGCAAGAAGTACAGTCTCCTCTCCAAAGGAGCCATAGAACCTGTGCCGTTACAACATCAAGGGACAGGTGTGTACTCCCTATACTTTCTCATCCCCAAAAAGGATGGCTCCTTAAGACCTATTCTGGATCTCCGAGAACTAAACCTCTACATACTGGCAGAGCATTTCCACATGTAACACTTCAACAAGTGCTCCCGCTTCTACAGCAGGGCGATTTCATGTCTACTCTACACTTAAGACGCATATTTCCATATTCCAATTCATCCCGCTCATCGCAAATACCTCAGATTCATCATAGCGGGTCACCATTACCAATTTAAAGTGCTTACGTTTGGAGTCACCACTGCTCCCAGGGTATTTACTAAATGCCTGGCAGTAGTTGCAGCACATCTGAGAAGACAACACATCCATGTCTTCCCATACCTGGACGACTGGCTCATCAAAGCCAGTACTTAGCAAATGTGTCTCCAACACACTCAAACCACTATTCACTTACTTCACCAACTAGGATTTACAGTGAATACGTTGAAGTCTCATCTACAGCCTTTCAACACGCAAACTTATCTGGGAGCCACAATAGACACTCACAAAGCTCTAGCCTCTCCCAATACAGCCAGAATTCACAGTATTCAGTCCCTTCTCACTCAATTTCAGCCCAACCAATCATTGCCAGCAAGAGTCTTCATGCAACTGCTAGGCATGATGCCGTCTTGCATTGCAACTGTTCGCCACGCAAGACTTCACATGCGTCCCCTTCAAGAATGCTTAGCAAGTCAGTGGAACCAGTCGCAGGGTTGATTAACCGATCAAGTGTTGGTAGAAGGCCGCACCCATCGTGCTCTGCAGTGGTGGAACCTTCAAAATTTATCCAGAGGGCGGCCCTTTCTCAACCGTGCTCTACAGGCAGTGCTAACAGCAGACTCATCGCTCACTTGTTGGGGCGCTCACCTACAAAGTCTCACAATCCAAGGATTATGGACTCTAAAGTACAGGAGCCTTCATATCAATCACCTAGAGTTACTAGCAGTGTTTCTAGCACTCAAAGCCTTTCAAACTCACCTAGTAGGCAAAACTGTCCTAGTCCGCACAGACAACATGACAGCTATGTATTACATACAAAAACAGGGGGGGACACACACTCTCCAACTGTCACGCCTAGCACAAGCCATTTGGAAATGGGCCATACATCACAAAATGTATCTCCTTGCAGAACACCTTCCAGGAGTAAACAATCAAATTGCAGACCTTCTGAGCAGACAGAGACAGCAAATCCACAAGTGGGAACTTTATCCCCAAATCCTTCTTCCCTACTTTCAGGAATGGGGGTTTCCTCACATAGACCTGTTCGCCACAGATCAAAACGCAAAATGCCCAAGCTTCGCCTCCAGGTTCCCACACCCACTCTCCAAAGGCAATGCCCTATGGATGAACTGGTCAGGGATATTTGCCTTCGCTTTTCCGCCTCTCCCACTCATTACGCTGGTAGTACGGAAGCTCAGACAATCATCCCTCACACTCATTCTCATAGCTCCCACATGGGCATTTCAACCTTGGTTCACCACCCTGTTAAAGCTCTCAGTAGTTCCACACCAAAAGCTGCAGCTCAACTCCAGTCTCCTCACTCAGAGCCATGGAGAAATCAGGCATCCAAATCCCAAGGAACTCAACCTGGCCATTTGGCTCCTGAAGTCAGAGTTTGGTTTTTTACAATTGCCACCAGACTGTATGAACATCCTAAAGGAGGCTAGGAGACCTACTACTAGGGCGTGTTATGCAGCAAAGTCGAAACATTTTGTTATATACTGTAACAATAACAATATCCACCCCCTTGATGCTTCAGTACAAAACATCATATGTTATCTTTTACACTTGCAGAAATCTGGATTAGTTTATACAGCCATTAGATTGCATTTAGCAGCAGTAGCTGCATACTTACAAAACAGACAACACTTATCTCTATTCAGAGTACCAGTGATTAAAGGATTTATGGAAGGACTAAAAAGAGTAATACCACCAAGAGTTCCACCTGCACCAGTATGGAACTTGAACATAGTCCTTACAAGGCTAATGGGTCCACCTTTTGAACCGATGCACAGGTGTGAATTACAATTCCTCTCATGGAAGGTTGCTTATCTTATTGCAATCACTTCCCTAAGGAGAGTTGGCGAACTCCAGGCACTAACTATCCAAGAGCCTTTCTTTCAACTTAAAGACAAGGTGGTTCTTCGAACCAACCCCAAATTTCTACCTAAAGTGGTTTCTGCTTTTTCTCATCAATCAATCTGTTGAGCTACCTGTGTTCTTTCCTCAACCTGATTCTGTAGCAGAACGAGCTCTACACACCCTAGATGTTAGAAGAGCCCTCTATATTATGTAGAACAAAGGTATTTTCGTAAAACAAAACCGCTTTTTGTTGCTTTTTCGCCACCACACAAAGGCAATCCCATCTCTAAATCAGGCATTGCAAGATGGATCGTGAAATGTATCTAAACATGTTATGTAAAAACAAAAAAGAACCTTGACAATACCCCCTAGAGCGCATTCCACACGCAAAATAGGGGCTACTATGGCCTTCTTAGGGAATATTCCCATAGCTGAGGCAGCAACATGGTCTACACCGACACGCATTCACCAAACACTATTGTGTTGATGCGTTAGCGAGGCAACAAGCTAATGTAGGCCAGGCAGTACTTAAAACACTTTTTTCAAACAACTGCAACAGCTACAGGTTAGCCACCGCTTTGGGAGAATCTGCTCTATAGTCTATGCACAGCATGTGATCAACAGCTCACATGCCTCGAACGGATAATGTTACTTACGCAGTAAGCATCTGTTCTTGGCATGTAGAGCTGTAGATTCACATGCGCCCACCCGCCTCCCCGGGTACCTATACCTGTTGCAGTTCTTTCTTATCTTATATACATACGCATGGACATCTCTATTGTACCGTTACTAACTCCATTCTCACCCTCTGCGGGAAAACAATCTAACAATGGAGTCGACCATGCACACTATCACAGAAAGGAGGAGTCACCTACCTCATGACTGGAAAGATTTCTTCGAAGAAAAACAACTTTCAAACATCCGGACCCAACACTAGATGGCAGGAGTATGCAAAGCATGTGAATCTACAGCTCTACATGCCAAGAACAGATGCTTAGTGGGTAAGTAACATTTTCCTTGCGTCCTTAGCTCAAAATTGATCTGGTGCCAGTCCCTAGTCACCACCTATTGCCACGTGTGACCTGTGTAGAAGAATAGTAAAAAAAACACCATTAAAATTATGATAAAATTCATTGAGCTTTACAGAAGCATACAGAATATTGCAAAATGGAACTTAACCTAAGTGAACGGATAACTCTTCATCCAGGGGGCGTGGCTTGGCGCACGGCAAGATGGCCGCACAGTAGTGTAGCTCTGCCGGCCGCCGAATAAATCCGACCATTATCCTGCCTCTGAAGAGCCTTCCACCGGTGAAACACGTACGGACACGAAGGCTGACATCGAGGGCGTGTGAGCGGTGCGCTGGAGGCTGGTGCATCTGCCCCTGGGTCTGGCGGTGAGCTTGCCGCGTACATCGCTAGCGGCCATGATGGCGTATGCGGCCCGGAATGTGAGCGGACTTTCCTGAGCGGCGGGCCGGATTGGGGTACAGCCGGCGGCGCTGGGACGCGCCTGGGGACCCGCGGCGCCTGCTGTTGCTGTGCGGGATTGCGGGCCTCCCGGCAGGACGTGTGGGCCCGTCGCTGGTTTAGAGTGCGGCAGCTCCGGGGTGCAATTGACGTGGAGGTGAGAGCGGCGCGATCTGCTACGCGAGGGGCCGGCTCGGGCCTGCAAGGTAGGCCTCTGGAGGAGCGATGATCGTCGGCCTGCCCCGCTGCACCGCCTCCCATAGGTAATTGGGGCCCCCAAGGCTACCGGAACTACACTTTGCCTTGCTCTAGCGGTCCAGCCATTGAACTCAGGCGGGTCACGATGGAAGGGCGCACAGCGTAAGGCTGGATCCGTGGAGTGGCTGGCTTCTTGGTGCCACGGGTGGATGACCGCCGCCCGTTAGTGGCGTGAATGACTGGAACTCCGAGCGGCCTTGACCCTCCCACACGGGGCTCGAACATTGCACTGGCCTTCTCTCCCTGTTTTGAGCCGCCGCTGGTGGCGCTCGCTGCCCGGGCCGGGGTGACACGCACGGGGCCTGAGTGACATCGGAGGTGTGGGGTGGCGCCGTGTGGTGTCGTTACCCGCCCTGTGGCTTGCGGTGCCTTCATCCTATTACTCTGTGGAGAGGGAGACGGTGGTCACAACTCTACGACCACATGGGCTATGGTCGGGGATTGCGCCTGACATCACACTGTAGCCTGTGGGTGCCACTGGTATCGCGGTTGAACTGCGCCACGGCTTGCTGACTGGAGCCCGGGCTGCGGCCTCTCCATCGTGGCTGGGCGTCCACCACTGGCGCCGACGCACTACCGCTGCCATACAGCGTTTACACCCTCCGTCTCCGACATGGGCAAGATGGACAAGAATCAGCCCAGGCTGACTTTTGACTTACGTAGAGGCGGTAAGTCGTCGCAGACGGCGGCATCGGACTCGGAGCTGGACTCTGCTGCTGCGGCCCCACAGCCCTGGAAAAGTCGCTGGCAGCAATACAGGCCAGCCTACAGGCTATAGATGGTAAAATAGAGGCACTCAATGGCAGGATGGACCACTTCTCTACCAAATTGGACAAACACGCGGCACGAATCGGGAGGCGGAACAGAGAATATCAGATACCGAAGATGGCCTCCAACAAGTTGCTGCCAAAACTACGGACATGGCGAAGCTGCTGGCTGTCATACAGGCGAAAAATGAAGACATCGAAGCGCGCTCTAGGCGCAACAATGTGCGCATTTTGGGCCTGCCGGAATCCACGAATGTGGGTCGGCTGGAGGATTATGTCGAGACTCTCATCCGGGAGGTGTGTGGGGCTGAGCAGCTCTCCGCCATGTTCGCCGTGGAGCGGGCTCACAGATCGCTGGCGGCGCGCCCGCCGCCCGGGGCCCCCAGACCGATCATTGCCCGCCTATTGAATTTCAGAGATAGGGACACTATATTGCGCATCACTCGTCAGCAAGGCAAGACTACCTATCAGGGCAATGTGCTATCGTTTTCCGGACTTTACTGCTACAGTGCAGGCGGCGCGAAAGGAATTCCAAGGGGTCAAGAAGCTCCTACTGAAGGAGCAAGTTCCATATGCCATGCTATATCCAGCGCGCCTGCGCATAGGGCTCGACTTGACAAAGCCAGGATCTTCACGACTCCCAAACAGGCACTGGACTATGCCAAATCTTTGCGACGCCCACAAACTTCTACAACCACCACGTCTGATGTGGACGACTGAGGGACATGTTTGTCTTCCTGTTGTTGCCTGTATGACCAACTGTTGATGTCACCCCATCCGAGGCTGTCATATGGGCATAATGTTGTGCTGTGTTGTTGCTTTGCTGGCCTGGGAGGGCAGTGGTGGGATATTGCTGGTGTTGGTCTACTGGAGAGATGTGTTTGTTGGATACCGAATCTGGGGGATGGGGCCACGGCCACATGTTTTGCCCTGTGGCTATAGGCGGTATGATACCATCCCCGCACATCAGGCTGGCGACCTTAATATAAGAAGGGCGGTTCAGCCCCGACTCCGCGCTCTTACATCAAGTATTTGTGTCCCGATTGTCATCCTGTATGATTACACTGTTGGACCCGACTGGGTGGCTTGGGGTGAGGAGAACATATCCTTGCATCGGCGGCCCCCTCCCGACCTCAACAGGAGTGGATTTTGCCACCACGTCCCCAAATGGGTATCCCCCACACAAAGGTTCACAATAATTTGTTTTTGTTGGGTATGTTCAAGTTAATGGGAGTTGTCTTTGGCAAGATGGGGTTGCTAAAGTGGGTGGGGGTGGGGACGGGTTTCCTTTTTTTGTTTGAAGGTACTGAGATCAGAAGTAAGGTGGCAAATGGCATGCTTCTCAATGTAAGTGAAAATGATGTACGGTACGGCGTTCGCGGTGTGCTGAATGTGCTTAGGTCTGGACATGGGTGAGACATATAAATGCTTGACATGGAATATACGTGGGCTTAACACTCCCAAGAAGGTCCGCCAAGTGTTGGCGTACTTAGATAGACACGCTGTGCAAATCGCGCTATTGCAGGAATCGCACCTAAGTAAACAGACGGAGAATAGGGTGGCACAAAAATGGGCAACCTTCAAGCTGGCGTCCTCATACTCCAATTATGCTAGGGGGTGCTTGTCCTTATCAAAAGGGGTGTTACGTTTCGGCCCATACACACATGCACAGACGCAGAGGGTCGCTGGGCAATGGTACAGGGCAAATTAGGGATGACTATTGTAACAATTATTAACATGTATGGTCCGGTGGTGGATGACCCGACACCGTTTCTCAACATGCTCAAGGTGCTGCGATCGTGGCCTGAATCGGCGGTCCTGTGGGGGGGCGACTTGAATACTCATCTTAACCCACAAGTGGACATATCCAATCCGTCAGGTGCGCGCACTGTTAAAGTGGCCCGCTGTGTTCTAGACGCCATGGCAGAAATGGGTCTGGTGGATGTTTGGCGCAGGCGTCATCCAGAAGCTTTAGAGGGTACGCATATCACCCCTGCACGTAGTAGCTGGTCTAGGCTCGACTACTGGCTGCTGAGCGAGGAGGCTAATGGTTGGGCCACCCGAGTGTATATACTTCCGCGCACACTATCTGACCATAACCCTGTGGGCGTGGATGTCTGCATCCCGCGAATCCACGTAGACCTTTCACTTGGCGATTTCGGGCTGAGGCGTTACTGGATCCGGTATACAGTGAGGCCATCAGAGCAGCTATTGGGCAATATTTCGATCTAAATGTGGGCTCGGTGGATAGACAGGCCACTCTCTGGGAGGCTTTTAAGGTGACAATACGGGGGTGTGTATTGGTGCCGCGGCAGGGATTCTTAGAGACATCAGGGGGCAACTGACGAAAGCGGAAAAGGCTTTGGGGAACTGGAGAGTAACTATCAGACCTCGCCAGATGCGGATACTCTGGTTCGTATACAGGAGTTGGTGGCAGAATACAACACGTTGGCTGACACAGAGGCAAAATATATATCACGGCGGCATGTGGCTCGAGCTTATGGGGAGGGTGGACGACCCGGGAGGAGCCTGGTTTCTAGGCTGCGATTCAGGACTGAACATCGCCCGATAGACCACATAGTGGACTCACGTGGCGAGGCACATTTCACCCCCCGCAATAGTTGCGCAATTCAAACAATTCTATTCGGATATCTACACCACGCGTGGCGCAATGGCCGAGGAGACACTGGATGAATATCTATCTGACACGGCCTGTGCGTGGCTGTCAGATGCCCACAGGAGTTTCTGAGTCAGCCTATAGATGAGATTGCCGTGAGGATGCTATTCGCTCTCTTCCTAACAATAAGGCTCCTGGGCCGGATGGCCTAACGGCCGAATTCTACAAGGCCTATACAGATCTACTTGTACCCCACTTGCTTGAAATGTATGCAGAGGCACATGAATCCGGGATCCTTCCGCCTTCCCTTCGACAGGCCCTGATTATCACTCTTCTTAAAAAGATAAATTGCCCACGCAATGTGAGTCCTATCGCCCCTATCACTAATAAATCTGGATGCGAAAATACTGGCAAAAATACTGGCCACAAAAATCCAACCTCTGATGCCTCTTCTTGTCCTCCCGGACCAGTCCGGGTTTATCCCGGAGCGCTCCACCTCTCACAACCTGCGCACCATTTTTGCAATGTTCCACGTCCTTAACCCTGAGGTATCTGCAGCTGCTGTCATGCTTGACGCGGCAAAAGCATTCGACTCGATAGAATGGGAGTACATGTTGTGTATTTTACATAGAATGGGCTTCCCACCTATATTGACGCGCTGGATACAGGTCCTGTATACGGATGCGTCAGCGAGAGTGCTGGGTGGGTGGCCATACCTCAGAGCCTTTTAATATAGAACGCGGTACCAGGCAGGGTTGCCCCCTGTCACCACTTCTGTTTGCCCTTGTGCTAGAGCCCCTAGCGTGCAAAATCCGACAGAGACACAGAGCGGCTGCTCTCAATTTTAATCAACGACCGGTCGGTATTTCCATGTACGCGGATGACATGGTTCTGTTTATCCGTGATCCTCAACTTCACCTGTCCCCTATCATCCGGGGAATACATCAGGTTTGGCCTCTTCTCTGGACTCCTAATCAACTGGGAAAAGTCGGTTATTATCCCTTTGACGTCGGTCACGTCTCCGCCTCAGTTGGAATATCCTCTGGTGTGGACTGCGGACCCGGTCAAGTACCTGGGGGTCTGGGTGCATCGCGACCCTGACGTCGTGATCAGAGAAAACTACGGCCCAGCCTATGACGCCTTGGTGCAGCGGGTGGATAGGTGGTCCCGGCTCCCGCTGTCTCTTGCGGATCGAATCGCAGTCATCAAAATGGCGATCCTGCCGCGGTTCCTGTACCTGTTTTGTAATATTCCGGTCAAACTCACCAAACAATTTTTCAAAACAGTGCAAACCCAGCTGTTGAGACTGGTGTGGGGAGATAAGCAGCCCAGAATCAGCTGGCATACCCTGACGCTTGCTTACGAAAAGGGGGTTTGCTGCTCCTGATTTATACGTGTATTATCTTAGCGCACAAGCCCAGTATGCCTACTACTGGTTCCGGACGCATGATTGCATTCCGCATGTTGCAGTGGAGGACGGGGATGCACACCCCGTGCCGCTGGGGGTATCCTCACGCACACTCGCCGGCATACTCCCAGGTCTGAGATTAACACCATTGACACCACTATTGCAGCTTGGCAGGCGATTGGCGGGCGCGCACATAAGCTTCCGCTATATGCTCCTGCTCTTCCCCTTGCCGGACATGCGGCCTTGTCTGTAAGCGCGGAACAGGGGCCGATAACAGCTTTAAAAGAGGCCGGAATCACACATATGAGAGACCTTTTCCCGGGGGAAGTTGCATCACTGAGGAGGGGCTGGAGTACATTCAAAATCCTACATTCCTGTTCCAATACTCTTGCCATCGCCTAAAGCGTGCACTTCGGGCCCATTATCCTGGTTTCCCCGCTGAACCCGCCGCACTCACATCACTTCAATTATTGTTGGTAGCCCCCACAAGGAAAAAGCTGGTAACTAAATTATATAAGGAGGTGCAGGATGAAGCGGTGCGTGTGCCTGATCGCAGTTTGGAGAGGTGGAACATGATAGTGACCCCTCCGATTACTTTGAAAGAATGGGAACAGATTTGTATGTTGACTGGTCGTCTCACGCCAAATGGTAATCTCCGGGTTATTCATTTTAAATTCATCCACCAAGTCTATCACACCCCTGCTAAATTATATCGTATGGGCCTCAGAGACTCAGACCGCTGTAAACGCTGTGGTCAGGGGAGTGCTGATTTTATTCACCTTGCGTGGCAATGTGCCCCTGTGTTTAAATATTGGGAAATAGTTGTTGCACGTATACACACCATGACGGGCATTGAATTACAGTGTACACCCCTGGAGTGTCTCCTTGGCTTCGTCCCCCAGCTGAAGGCCACCGTGCGCAAGTTTGTTGGACTGGCACTCTTGCTCGCCAAGAGGCGGATTATGTTCACGTGGGAAAGCAGGTATGCCCCGAAGATTGTTGAATGGATGAAAGACCTGATTTACTGCCGTGAACAATTAGAGCTATATGCTGAGGATTTGCCGGTCACATCCAGACCTTCTGATATTTGGGCTCCTCTCCGAGAATATTTGCTACTCCAGACTCATGTCGAGACTGAGTAATGTTGATTGATGATTTGTAAATAGTGTGTTTTTTTTTTTTTTTTTTGTATTGCCCAGAATGCTTGTATTGCATCGCCGGAGCGGGCTGCTTCAGTGCATCTATTAGGACATTTGATTATTATCTGTACCTTTGGATGTGTTTTCTTTGTTCTTGATTTTTTTTTGTTTGTTTTTTTTTCTTTTGTTTAAGGATTGCAGAATATATTGCTTAAAGTTGCCAGTACGCTGTATGGTATTGAAAACCTTAATAAACAGATTTAAAAAAAAAAACTCTTCATCCATATTTAAGCCAATAGGATGCATGGTATTAAATCTCATAATCTATTGTGATTCAAGCCTACAAAGAGACCGAATTCAGTCTCTTCCACGTATGCTGGGAGGGATCCGTTCAAAATCAAAAAATTCTAGGAGACTGCTGTTGCTAGCATGATGCTCTTTAAAATGTCTGGCAACAGGATATTGTCTGGCATGGTTAGTGATGGCTCTCATATGCTCCAATACACGCTTTTTGACCATATGTATGGTACCACCAATGTAAAATAAATTACATGGGCAATTGAGAGCATAAATACAAAAATCAGAGTTGCATGAGAGGCCTACTCGAATTGTAAAACACTCGCTAAATTCGGTAATTATGAAGGATTGCACTTTCTTACTGGCTCTACATGCTTAGCAATTAAAACAAGGTACAAAGCCTGGAGTCCGGATGCAACCTTGCTGGCTTTGGATTCTAGTAATCATGTTTTTTTGCAAAGCATGTCATTGAAACACAGGTTGCGCATGTAAGTCTCGCTAGGCTGGGCAGATACATATTTGGCAATGCTCTCTTCTGTGTGAAGTGCGTCCCAGTATTTGGTCAATATTTTGCTGATTGCGCCAGCTTACTTGCTGAAGGTGGTGATCACCCTAATCTGTTCATTCTCATTTTCAGGAATCTTGTGTTTAACCGCCAATGTCTCTGGTCTATTGATTCCCTCAACTTTCCTCACTGTCATTGCCAATGTCTGCTCATCATACCCCCTAGAGCGAAATCTTTCCAACATCACAATTTTTTCTTTTGCAAAAGCATCATCATTACTGCAGTTTCTCCGAGCCCTGATTAGTTCACAAAAGGGGATACTGCGTATCAAGCTCTTATGATGACCACTTGCCGCATGAAGTATGCTGTTGCCGGCAGTGCTTTTGCAAAAGAGCTTAGTATTAATACACGAGTTGTAAACTTCCAATTTGAGATCAAGAAATTCTAGGGACCTATTGCTGATTTTGCTGGTGAATTTTAGATTCAATTCATTCTTGTTGAGATTCTCCACAAAGGAGTGAGCCAAAGGTTCTGATCCCTGCCAGATGGCAAATACGTCATCGATGTATCGAGCCCAGGGCACCACGTTGTCGTCATAAAGTTGGAGTGATGACACGACCTGTTCCTCCACCCAGCCCATGTACAAACATGCATAACTGGGGACGAAACCGGTCCCCATCGCAGTGCCCTGGGTTTGATGGTAAAATTGTCCGTCAAATACAAAAAAGTTATTTCTCTGACAAAAATTGATCATGTCAGGGATCATTTGATTTTGCAGGAAGAATGAGTGATCTACCTTTAAGAAAGTAACGGCAGGCCTGTAGGCCAAGATCATGTGGGATGCAAGTATATAAATTGCACACATCGAGACCTATAAGTAGATAATCATCTTCCCACATAATCCTTTAGGATGCTCACAAAGTGATGTTTAATGGCCATGGCTCATCTTTGTAAGTCTTCATTGACTAGCAGCTAGAGGTGGGCTCGGCTCAGTCCGTTGTGGACCACCAGAACCCAACAGCTTTGTTGTTGTCCATCTTTGCGTTCTTTATCAACGAAATCCCATCTTTGGCCCGTACAGAGAATTCCCTTTAAAGGACCATTCTGGACACCGTGGTTTAAAATGCCTTTCTGCCAACCCAAAAAAAAACCCACCTCAAACAGTGAGGGTGAATAAGGGTATGATCCTGATATTTTGGGCTTGTGCTTTGTTTCTAGCTCTGATGGTTATGAGAGTCTTTGATTTGCTGGCCTTGTGCATTCACCTTCTGCCTTCTTTCCATTGGCTCATGCGAGTTCTGCAGTGGAACGTTAGCCTTCAATGAGCCCAAACCTGGGGAGCTGGGGGCTGGCGGGGGCTGTGCTTGTCTGCCAACATCTACATATCTGAAGTACTACCCCAAGACCATCAGTGGTGGACACAGCAGCTAAATATCCTGCCCCACATTCGTTCTGCGGACATTACACTCTCTTGACTTAGAGGTGCAATTCTGAATGCGCCATTGAAGTTCTTTTCATCTTGCCTGAGTTTAACCTGCCAGAAGCTGTTTCCTTTCTCCCTTTATCATATTGCGATGCTACAGAATGTACCCTTGGAGAGTAGCAAGCAGGAAGTAAGAGTTATAGTAAAGTTATCTTTAAAGTGGCTGTAACTTTTAAGTGGCAGGTTTTTTCCTGTCCTGCCAACCTCTGGCCCTCGCCCAACAAGCTGGTAGGTGGAGGCATTAGGCTCTGCATCAACATAGTCTGTGCCTGAAGTGCCGTGCCCCCCCTCCCCATCCCGTTTGCCTTTGTTGCTTGGAGCGGGACCACAACTCTCAAACTTGTGAGAACTGCTGTGCCATGAAACCTAACGCACTGAAGGAGCACTACTTGAAGCTCCTTGTTGCCCTACGCCTCCGCAGCGCTCCAAGTCCCTGTCAAGAGGAAGGCCCTGGACTCGTTCGGGAAGTCGTTCTAGGCGCGCGTCATCATGCTAAAAGTCGTCGGTAAGTCAAAAACGTAAAAGTGTAAGCAATCTTCGACTTCACTGTGCCGCTCCACATCTTCAGTCGAGACGCAGGAAGGACTCTAGGCCCTGCTTCTATGCAGAGCCTGCCTCTGGGTCAACTCTGCACCTCCCTGAGTTTCCTGGAGCCGGAGCAACCCCGACCAAATCTGAGAATTTTATTAGGCCATGCACCTCACTTTTGGACTGGGCGAGCCCTCAGGAGCGCCTTCAAGCCCCATGGGTTCGACGGTTGCCCCCCACTGGATTTCTGCCGGCAGGTTCGCCCGCGCACTTCTCCGGAGCCTGTTTCAGTGGCGTAGTTCCTGGCAGCACCGACGCCCCACGGCGGCACCGACCCCTTGATCATACTAGACTCCAATATGGGGGAGGATCCGTGTCTCCAGCCAGAATTCGACCTTCCTAGTCGGAGCCAGTGCCTAGTTTTCAACAGGTCGGGGGGGGGGGGAAGGGCAGTATGATTGGGCAGAATCTGAGGATCCTTATGGCTACACAAACCCCCTTAGTGAGGTAGAAGATGATTGGTACGAGGAACTGGCAGATGCCAGTGGTCTGGACAACTCCCCAGACACTGACCTGCTCTCTCCTCCTAGTGTGGGAATGGAGGAAGAGGCTTCATTTGCTATGGTGGTGAGAAGGACGGGTGAGGTTCTGGACCTTTCGCTGCCCTCGTTGCAGTCCAGACTAATATCTTGACAGAGGTGCTTCAACGGAGAGTCACCCCCTCGGAACCTCTCAACCCCTTTAGCAAAGCCCTCACTGATTTC
Organism: Calotriton arnoldi; assembly: GCA_963921515.1. Classification (NCBI taxonomy): domain Eukaryota; kingdom Metazoa; phylum Chordata; class Amphibia; order Caudata; family Salamandridae; genus Calotriton; species Calotriton arnoldi. The sequence goes on along the minus strand of CAWUFW010001149.1, from coordinate 3,067,764 downwards.
CTGCCCGAGGACAATTGGTCGCCGTCGCGCTCCTGGGGAATGAGCTTTCCTCACACAGCATCCCACCCCGGACCCGGAGAGTCTGGTTGTTCAGGCCTCCAAAGTCAACCTTGGCGCGTTCCCTACCACACCATCGGATAGGGAATCCAAGAGAATGTTCTTTTCAATCAGCCTTGCACTGCGGTCGGTGACCACTGCATGCCTTTTGGGCTGATACACCCACACGGTTTGGGATTCTGCCCATGTTGAGGAGGCCCGAGCCATACTGTCACAGGCTATTGAAGACAGCAGAGACGCAGCAAAGTTCACCATTTGTTATACTGGATACGACCAACTCGCTAGGCTTAACAGTTGCGTTGTCAGTGGCACTCAAACGCCATGTCTGGCTGAGAGCGACTAGCTTTCGGGGGATGTCCAGCCTTAGCTTATGGACATGTCCTTCCATGGCATCCGTCTCTTCGGAGACCAGGCAGATTCAGCGCTGGAGCGCTTTAAAGACAGCTGAGCTACTGCCTTGTCCTTGGGCCTTTCCTTGGCCCAAGCAGACCCCATACTGTCTTATGCCACTTCCGTCGCTACGGTAGGCGCTACCAACCACGTCCATTCCCGCCCAGCCATCAAGGCCAACAGACTACCCATTCCTTTGTTGGTCTTGGATGCGGTTCCCACAAGTCTTGTGGGACACACTGCCAGAGGTCCTCCCAGTCTGAATGGCAGCGTTGGACTCTTAGGATGCCCTCTTCCATATTCCCATCCCGACTGCCCACAGACTCTACCTGCAGTTCTCTGTGGGCCTCGAGCATTATCAGTTCGTAGTGCTCCCTTTTGGTCTCACCAGCAGCCCTCTGGTGTTCGCCAAGGTGATGGCAGTGGTTGCAACACAGCAAACAACACAAGATGATGGATGGAGTGCTGAAACTTTTCAACCACTCACCCCCAGTCAAAAGATCTGGGTTTAGTCCATCGTTCTTTTGCTCACTATGCCACCCCATGGACCCAGCCATATGCAAATCAGTCTTGACCCCGCTCCTCATGGGAACAGTCCAGCCCGAACTGCCAGTCCAGGTCCTCCCTGGACTGGAAACAAGCATCCTGGGACCAGTTTCAGGGTATCACCCCTCATCAACCAGGCTAGCGTGAATCCAGTGGCAGAGCAAGCAAGGGACCCACTTCTAGATCCAAATTAGAATGGTGTGGTGAGCAATTAAACAATGGATTTAGGTCCAGATTTCTGTACTGGGATGAGTGCTGGACATTGTTCAGCATTCTGTCCATTTGTTTTATTTCCATTTTTCACCCTAAGTGGGGCGGGTATGCCCAGACGTGGGTCCTGGGCTCACCATGCCACCAGAGTCAAGCAATCCTAGCTGATGAGGGGTGATACCCCGAAACTGGTCCTGGGATACTTGTTTCCAGCCCGGGGAGGACCTGGCATGGTAGTTCGGGCTAGACTGTTCTCAAGGGGAGCAGGGTCAAGGCTAATTTGCATATGGCTGGGTCCAAACTGGAATGGTGTGGTGAGCAAAAAAACGATGGGTTTAGACCCAGATCTCTGTACTAGGGGTGAGCATTCCGTCCATCATTTGTTCTTTTTGGTGGTTGCAACACACCTGCGGAGGACAGGGTTCCATTCTTCCTCTACCTCGACAATTGACTGTTGAAGGTGGGCTTGCCCCAAGCAGTCGTCTCAGATCTCCAGACTACGGTGGACCTCCTACATTCACTGGGGGTCACTATGAACATGCCGAAGTCACACCTTACTCCCTCTCAGATGCTCCCTTTCATCAGAGCTGTTCTGGATACAGGGCAGTTTCGGGCTTATCCTCTGGCACGGCGAGTTCAGGATATTCAGGCGATGATTCCGATGTTTCAGCTTCTATCCTGGATTTCGGTGAGACTGACTGAGTCTGCTGGGCCTCATGGTTGGTGACTCATACCCGCTGGCATATGTGGGCTCTGCAGTGGGACCTGAAGTCCCAGTAGGCACAGCTTCAGGGAAATTTCTCCGACCGGGTCTAGATATTGGAGGGAACTGCAAAAGACCTGCAGTGGTGGCTGATTAATTGTGATTGGGTCAGCGGCGGACCCCTCTCCCTTCCCCACCAAGAGCTGACTGTAGTTATGGATTCGTCACTCCTGGGCTGGGGTGGCCTTCTGGAAGAGGTGGAGATCAGAGGACTGGTCTCAGGCGAAGTCTAAGCTCCACATAAATCTGTTAGAGCTCAGAGTGATCCAACTGGCATTGAAACCCTTTCTTCCTTCCGTCCATCAAGGAAAGGCTGGTTCAGGTGTTCATGGACAGCACCACCGCCATGTGGTATTGCCACAAGCAGGACAGGGTGGGGTAGTGGACCCTGTGTCAAGAGGCCCTGCACCTCTGGACATGGCTGGAATGTCAGGGCATTTCCCTGGTGGTTCAACATCTGATGGGCTCTCGGAAAGCCAAAGGAGACAAACTGAGCCGTTGATGCCTAGCAGATAATGAATTCATCTGCAGTTGGTGCAAAGTCTCTTCAGAGATTAGAGAGAACCTTGGTTAGATGGATTTGTCTCTGCCGAGAACACGCATGTGTGCTTCGAGTTTTGAAGGTGACTCTCGCTCTGAGACTCTTCATCTCGAGTGGAGCTCAGACCTCCTGTAGAGCTTTCCGCCGATACCACATCTGACCAGAGTTCTCAAGAAGATCAGGATCGACTGAGCCCAAGTCATCCATGTGGCCCCAGATTGGGAATGGAAAGTATAGTATCCTGAATTCTTTAGCAGGAGCATCTGTCCTTTGTTCAGGCTGCACTTTTGTTAGGATCTACTGTTACAGCAACAGGGCAGGGTTTTGCACCCTAACCTGCGTACATTTTGCCTTCTTGCCTGGAGATTGAGTGGTGGCAATTGACGGTTTTCAACCTCCCTTCTGAAATCTGTGATGTCATTCTGGCAGCCATGTGTCCTTCAATCAAGACTGTATATGCCTGCCGTTGGGACAAATTTGTGGCTTGGTGCATTAACAAAAATGTTGATCTTCTCTCTGCACCTCTGTCAGCGGTCTCGTTATTTGTTCTTTCATTAGCCCGACAAGGTTTGTCTTGGGCACAGCTAAAGGGTATCTTTTGATGTTCTTGAGGTTGCTGGATCAGCCCTCCTTGCTTAAATCACCTGTTGTGACTTGGCTCCTAAAATGTCTACGACATATGTTCTCTCCAAAACCCTTCATCTTGACCCAATGGGATTTGAATCTGGTATTAACGTTCTTGATGTGCTCGCCCTCAGAGTCTCAGCACAACTGCCCTTTACGTCTTCTGACAATCAAAACTGCCTTTCTAGTTGCCATTACATTGGCCAAGAGGGTTAGCGAACTGCAGGCACTATCTGTGCACCCTCCATATTCTTTCCAGACAAACTGGGTCTAAGAAAACTTTCCTCTTTCTTGCTGAAAGTGGTGACGCCCTTCCACGTCAGCCAGACCATCGCACTATTGACCTTCGTTGCTCTGCCTCACCCTTCCAAAGAGGAGAAACTCCTATCGGCTGGACACAAAAAGAGCGTTACTGTTTTACATTGATAGTACTAAAGAACACTGGATGGCGATGAACTCTTCATTGGGTTCACTGAAGCAAAGAAAGGAAAGGCTATGCAGAAAAGGACCATCGCATGATGGATTGTACTTTCATTCCACTAGATCCAAAGCTGCGACAACTGTTTTATCTCTCCGAGTTCCTGTCCTGGACATCTGTCAGGCTATGACATATGGATGTCTCTGCACACGTTCACCAAGTACTACTACCTGAACAGTCCGTTCCGTCATGATGAGAACTTTGCCCGCTCGGCTCTCCTGAACTTCTTGGTTTAAATTTGTTCGCCGACCCACCTCTGAAGCAGTATTGCTTGGGTATCTATTCTGAGGTAAAGAACCTGCTCTAGAAGTCTCTATCAGATGAACAAGTTACCTTCGGTACTGCCTTATCTAGTAGAGAGTGTATCTGGTCGCAGATTCCTTACTAACCCTCTCATGCTCCCTGCTCCGCAAACCGATTTTTCCATTCAGGGTAACCCTTTTGAGGTCCTTGGTGTCTGCACAGTGGTACATCAGCAACCTTCATGCCTGCACACTTCTGGTGTTAAAAAGTCACAAAAAGATACTGATGTCAGCGTGCTGGGGTGGTGCCTATGTATGCACCGTGCACAGCACTTACGGCGTGGATAGTGCCAATGCAGAGCTGAACACTAACACCTACCGGCGCGCTGGGATCCTGGTCGTCAAAGTTTCCGGATCGAGTCTGATGCCTGGGGAATATTTTAAGGTAAGGAATCTGCGGCTAGATAGTCTCTACCACATAATCGAAGGTAAGTAACTTGTTCGCTGCAGCACTTACACACCAGGCCTTCGTGCTTATTGGGGTTAGAGAGGTATTGTTGAATTCCTCATATGTGTCGGAAAAATGGAGCACGAGTACTTACTTATGCCTACTACCCATCCTGGGGTATAGGCTATCAACCAGGAGTCTCCAGCCATTTCTGTCTTGGGCTTTTCTTTCAATCTGACTCCGGGTGTAACCCATCTCATTGCAGTTAGCCTCAATGCCAGGCCTTTCTTGGCCTTCCTCTTTTCCTTTTCCCTTGAGGGTTCCAGTTGAGGGTGTGTTTGATGTGAGCTTGCAGAGGGTGTGACCAATCCAGCCCCAGCATCTTTTCATGATTTCTTCATGAGCAGGGAGTTGGAAATTCTGCTGCCATAGTTCGTTGTTGCTGGTGGTGTTTGTCCAGCGGGTTTGGAGGATTTTCCTCAGACAGGTGTTGATGAAGGTCTGGACTTTGTTGGTGGTGGTCACTGTTGTCCATACAGAAGGACCGATTTTGCGTTGGTATTAAAAAGCCTGATCTTGGTTTGCAGCGTTAGGTCCTAGGAGCTTCAGATCTTCTTTAGCTGAATGATGGCAGCCCTTGCTTTGCCGATTTTTGCCTTGACATCGGCGTCTGTGCCGCCCTGCTTGTCTCTGACACTGCCCAGGTAGGTGAAGGCCTTAACCTCTTCCAGTAGATCGCCTGCAAGAGTGACTGCAGTTGTGCTGCTGTGTTAGCCTTCAGGATCTTGGTTTTTCCTCTGTGGATGTTGAGGCCAAGTTGTGCTTATGTGGCTGCCACTTTGTTGGACTGCTCTTGCATCTGCAGATGGGTATAGGAGAGTAGGGCCAGGTCGTCAGCAAAGTCCAGCTCATCAAACTGCGTCCACGGTGTCCACTGGAGCCCATTTCTGTTCCTTGATTTGGATGAGGAGAGTGCTGAGGGTCTTGGAAGCTGGTGCACAAAGATGCAGGGGGCCACTTGAAAAAGTACTGCACAGAGGGACTTGCAGGTAACTCCTGTGGGTCTCCTCAGAGGGAAGAGGTCACAAGGGCTTGGGGAACATGGGAGCAGGGCTGGTTGGTCAGTGCTGGGGCCGGGTACAGAACCAACAGGTCAGCCGGGCGCCGTACGTCTTGAGGTCCTCGCGGTCAATAGCAGGCAACTTGGATAGGCGATCTCGGGACAGCAGGGCCACTCAGGAAGTGGGTCTAGGGGGTTTCAATGTCCCTCGATGGGTGCTTGCTTCTGCTGCTTTAGGAGTCTGAAGTGGACTCTTCTTGGTGTTTGCCGTTGGGGGTCCGATATCCTGGCTATTGGTACGCCGCGGCTCAGGTAGGTCCTGGTGCCTCCAAACTTGGTGGAGAGGCAGATCTGACTCTCTGGAGCGGTTGTACCTTTTCTTGCTTGGATGCTGCGTCGAAGTCTTCGGGGAGCAGCAAGTCGACAAACCGGACTTCACGGGATTGGTGCCTGTGATGTGCAGGGGAGTGGTACCTTCACTTCAAGGGAGCTTCACTGCGATGTTTTGCGGTCTTGAGGTACTCCGGGGTTGTTGGAGTCCTTTCAGGTTTCAGCACAACACAGCAGCAGCTATTGTCGAGTCCTGGGAGCAGCAGGCAGCGTTTGACGCCTTTTTCTCCTGCAGCAGGGCTTCAGTTCTCGAGCAGCGGGTCTTCTTTGTCCTGGTCTTCTCTTGTCCATCGATTCTGATGTTCAGGTCTCGGGGTGCCACCTAAATTCTGAATTTAGGTGCGTTACAAGGGGAGACAGTAGCCAATGGGCTACTTACCTTTAAGGTGTCTACACCCTCTAGTGACCACTTCCTGTGGGAAGAGGCACTACCCTAGCCCTGATAGGTTTTCTCACCATCCCAAGATAGTGAAATTTCAGGAGAGGGGTTCACCTTGCCTGCCCCGCCCTAGGGGTGGTGAAGGCTAAGTGGGGACCCTCCTCCTAATCTAACAAATTTTTCCTGTCTTTCCTCCTGCCAAAAGTGGAGCAGGAAAGGGGCCCTGGCCTCCCCCCACTATCATGAGGTTCCTGGGTTGGATTTTAAAGGCATCATTGCCTTTGAAGCTTCCCGCCCAGGAAGGCCATCCGGTCCTGGTGGAGGTGTGAAGCACCTCTTCCCAGAGCTGGCTTTGTCTCTCTCCTCTGAGAGTGCTGGCTCTCACCCACTGAGGCCAGACTCATGTCTGGTAGTGGCAGGCTGGCGGACACAAGTCAGGAACCATTCCAGTGCTTGGTAGGTTTTTAGGTGACCCTCTAAAAGGGTCCTCTGTGTAAAATTATTACTAAATCCAACAATGTCAGTGAGGATTTATTAAGACAAGATGTTTGGTACCAAACACCTTAGAAATCGGTGAAGCCATCATGGAGCTAGGAAAATCGTATTGAAAAGTATCCAGCCCATGTACTCCTTATGGCTTCCCTGTGCACTTACAACATCACAGAATGGACTGGACATTGTGGGGGCATATCTGCTCATGCCGATATGCCCACACATAGAATATAGTGCACCCTGCCTTCAGGCTAAAGACCTCCAGTAGGGGTGATTTACGTATATCCCATGCAGTGTATGGGAGACATGGCACACAGGGCTGTGCGCCATGTCGACTCCTCGGATTTCTCTGCACCAAGCGGCCTGCAATGGCAATAGTGCATAGCCTTGGTGAGGGGTCCCTGGGGTGGCACAACCAATGCTGCAGCCTCAGAGGACCCTCTTCAGTACCCATGCCCTAGGTACGTGGGGTACCACTTCCTAGGGACTTACAGGGGTAACTGAAGTTGTGCCAATCGTGGTACAGTTTTTGGGAAAGGTATCTGGCACTGGGGACCTGATTAGCAGGGACCCAGTGCACTTACAGTTTGAAATTACATCAGGCAAAAAGTGGGGGCTAACCATGTCAAAAAAGGCACTTTCCTACAGTGTGCCGCAAATGTTTTTGCTGAGGAGCATTGTGCCATAAACATTGACTGTTTTATGTTGCAAGATTCAGATTTTAGGTGTCTTGGAGTCTTGTCATTTCTTTTTCTTTTTCCGCCCTCAATCCCTCCTCCATTTGCGGGGCAGGGACTACAACAAAATATAAAGAGGAGCGAAAGAGAATTCTATGTTTAGATGCATTTGTTCAGGCAGTAAGGTTTAGGTGCATTTCATATTGATTATATGAAGAATTATTGTTAATAAACTGATTTATACAAAACGATGCATGCAAAGAACCATTACCTTTTTTAAATAAAGAAAGAAAATACATCAAGAGGAGACCATTGTATTGTATTGGTTCTATTTGTATGTCACCTTTCTACCCCTAATCAAAGCTGCAAATATGCTTAAAGTCTTCATGTTAAAAAATAATTAAAAGCAAATTTGGGTCGTTTAATAATTCAAATATTTGTTTTCCAAGGTATTACTAGGGCAATAAATGGGAACAGTGCAACAGCAGCTTCTACTAATTGTACAGCTATCTTATCGACTACTACTGCAAATTCATCAGGACAACTGAAAACTCAAACATCAGGAGGAGGCAGCCGGGAATGTAGCCAAGAGCTGAACAAAGCTCAGCTTCTGCATAACAGAACCGACAAATTGAAACTGAAGGTAAATACACGAGCTAAGAAGTAAATGTATGTTTAATGTTTAGTGTGGTATTTGAAGAGCTAAAAGACACCCGAAGCTGCCCGAAATTAGTTTACAACCGTATGTCTTTGCTCCAGAAAATCTTCTCATAGCTTAGATTGGGTTCCCATGTGAGGCTTTGTTCTGCATCTTAGAATCATCATTGGTAGTCATAAACTGTAGGCTTGTGAGGAGACCCTACACTTTCAGTATGTACAATTTCAGAACCATTTTCGTGCTTTTACATTCAAATAATAACTAAAGACTTTTAAAGGCAACATTTTTGTCCCCCCATCCTCCCCCCAGTTTTATTTTAAAGTTTTAAAACCCATAATATAAATCTTCGACAGTGGTGCATTGTAATAACACTGAAGAGTGCAAGAGAAAGAAAAATCGAGGGGTGGCCACATGGGGGGAGACATTAAAGTCCATACGTCCCGTGGGGAAGATAACAAAGCTGACCCATCATTATTTCAGGGAAAATGGGAGCTTGTGGCCTACAAATGTCTTTACTTCATTACGTGTTCTACGCTTCTTTACGAATGGTGGGGTTGTGTTCCGAGGAGCCAGACATTTTATGATAACCAACTCTTTCTCATCAAGTCAGGAACATTTATGACATTCTCCAACGCCCTCCCCCCCTCCGCCCCCATTGGGTCCTTATATGTCTTAAATGTCTTCCAAGTCTTTTCAAATATGAGCATTTTATCTGCTAGTAATGCAGGTTTTTTTCTCCATTGTGTAAATGGTCCAGACCTTTGTCCACCATAAGTCCAGTGGAGGAGAAGCTTTCTGCTTTCAACAGTAGGCTAGTTCAATCTACCATCTAAGAGAAATTGCTTAATGAGCCGTCCCAGAGGGGAATACATGGTCCATACCCTATCCTTTCCCCAATGGTCTAGCAGGATCACAACTGGATCGAGTGTAAGAGAAATTACCATAATATCTTCAATAGGACTGAGCATGTTGAAGACCACCAAATAGGCCCCTCACCTGACAATCCTTCCAGTATGTATCAGTGTGCCTGAACATGCCTTAAGTGTAACCGTATTCAGGTACCACCTGGTGAGTACCTTGAAGGCACTTTCCTTGAATTTAATGCAGATGGAAGCTGTCGCTGGTCTTTGCCAAATAGCCACCCACTCTTCTCATCTATGTTCCTTGAAAGTTCCATCTCCCATTTTATCACATAATTGTCATATTGTGTGTTGGGCCTGTATCTAAAGCTTGATATAAGCTGGAAATGCCCTTTAGGTTGGGGGGCCTCATCAAAAATAGACTCCATTCGCGTATACCTTGAGTTTGTTGGTCTACTGTACCTTCCAGTGTATTTACAAAACCTTAGAAATTCACAGAAAAAAACAAAGGTTACAGGGACGTTATAGTTAGTAATTAGCATTTAAAAAACCTTAAGAATTCACTAAAAAAAAAACCAAAGGTTTCAGGGACATTAGAGTTGGGCTCAGGTTTCACTCGTACAAAACCAGTGAAACTCAGCAGTTCTAGTTAGCTGAGCTAACTGTAACTCGCGCCCCGCAATGCACTGCTTATGACCTCCCATATTATATCACTCATGACCTGGTCAGTGACATCACTGATCACATCTCAAATGGCATCTCTGATGACATCATCCACAAAATCACTAATGCACCCACTCACACCCCCATAGAACCTTTCATATACCCACTCCCACACAACCATTCACAAACCTGTTTACAGACCCATATCAGTACTTACACACCCACTCACTGATTCATAGGTCTACACACACATCCACTCACCCATACAGCTTCTCATACACCCATTCACTCACTAATACAGGCACTGACATATCTACTCATACGCCCATAGAGCCACTCACACTGAGGCAGTTACCCATAGAGCTACTCATACACCTACTCACTCACCCATACACTCAGTCACAGCGCCACTTACCCATACAGTTACACACAGCTACTTACTCATACAGATAATAACACGTATTCACTCACCTATACAGTCGCTAACACACGCACACACTCACCCATACAGCCATTCTCAGTCACTCATATACCCCCATCACTCACCTATACTGCCTTTCACATACCCATTTACTCACCCATACACCACTGACACATCCACTCACCTACACAGCCATGCTCTCTCTCTCTCACTCACTCACTCACTCACTCACTCACTCTCACACACACACACACACACACACACACACACACACACACACACACTCACACTCACACTCACACTCACACACACACACACACTCACTCACTCACTCACTCACTCACTCACTCACTCACACACTCACACACACACACTCAGGCAGTCACACACTCACATACTGACTGACTCACTCATCCATACAGGCAGTCACACACCCCCCCTCACCCACACACTCAGACACCTATACAGGTACTCAGACAACCAATCACCCCTAAAGCCACTCACATACCACACTCCCCATACAGCCACTTAGACACCACCTGACAGACTGGTACAAACATTTACACATCCAGTCACTCACCCACACATTCACTGAGACACCTAATCACTCACTTATAGTCAGCCACTCACCCACTGTCATGAGTGATGTCATTTGAGATGTCATCCGTGATGTCACTGACGATGTCATCCGTGATGTCACTGACGATGTCATCCGTGATGTAATATGTGATGTCATAAGCAGGGCATTTCGGGGGTGCGAATGATAGCTCAGTTAACTAGAACTGCTGTATTTCACTGGATTTGTACGAGTGAAAACTGAGCCTAAGTGTAACGTTTTGTTTTTTCAGTGAAAATATATGTTTGCCAACGACTTGAGTCGTTTCATAAGACTGTTGCCTAATATTTTACCGCCATCATTTATCGTTGATGTATTGGTACGAGTTGCATTTCAGAGGATCTTTATCTGATTTTGGAAGCACACAGTGCTTCCCTTACAGAACTGAGTAGAGACCACCTCATGTTATCCCCATGTCAGATTAGGGGCTGGAAGGTGCAGATATACTTCATAAAATTTAGCATGCAGGCATACACCACATGCTTTTGCCTGCACCCATATTTATCTCCAGTATCGAGTCCTGTGTATTTTGGACTGGTTCAGGAATACCCCAAGTTGTGGGTAGTGGTGGGAGAGCCTATTAATTTCAACCTGGCTGATCACCGTGAAACTCTTCCTGTTTTGGCTTTAATTGGTTTGTAACATTTGTGTCTGTTAACTTCCCAGGCCAGTATTTGACCCACCTTATTGCCTTCCTAATGTTGTCACGTTACATATTTGCAATAAATGTGATTTTCCCTGCCTGTTTATGACATTGAGTACTTCTTTCTTAATATCATGCATTGTTCTCTGCACCTAAAATAGATTTTTCGAGTTATGCCAAATACGAAGCGTACGATTACTCACCACCCCATCTCATAATCTGCCCAGGCACTGAGCCAGTTTCTCTCACAGGAGGTAAAGAGAAATTTGCAATTCAACAAATCTCAGAGAAGTAAGTCTGAGTCCACTTGTCGACCACCCCCTGCTTTAATACTGACCAAAAGGGGTAGGGCTGCTTCCACTCCAAGAAACATGTAAACATCTTCGTTGTACTTTAATCTGAGCCTCATAGGATATAACACTGCAGCTTCCAGGCCTGTCTGTGCAAAAACCCTCCTGAAATTCTGAGTGTCCGGCCTCCTCACCTGTATTTCCGTACACTGGTCTTGAAAAATGAGAATCCTATTCGATTTAGGGTAACAACTTCCATAAAGACCACATCCTTTTTGTTGACAGAACAAGTCAACATAATAATTGGTTCGAGGCATATGAGCTGCAGAATTCATACTTTTGCATAGATCGCCATCTGGTGTTGGGCTCGGATGTTTGCACTTTGTTGTCTTGGAAGAAGTCTTTTGTAGTCACGAGATAGGTGACTCCTCCCTTGGACGATAGTGCGCATGGACATAGACTCCATCCTCAGATTGTGTTTTTCCGCCATCGGGTTAGGATGTGACTTGTTGCGCTCCGGGCCGGTGTCGTTACCGAAACCCCCTTCCACGCGCAATCACCCATCACTCGACGGTATTGTCCCGATCGCGTTTCCCCTCTTCGACGCGCATCTTCGACACTCCCAAAAACTTCGACAAACTTTCGATGACGGCCGTCGGGCCTACCCACGCCGATCCGACGTCGATGGAACGGACTCCGTTTAAGAAATGTCCCCAGTGTGGTGCTAAATTCCCACACTCGGACCTACACCCAGTGTGTAATCTCTGCCTGTCTCCCGAACATCGAGAGGATACCTGTGAGGCTTGTCTGGCCTTCAAGTCTAAAAAGACCATTCGTGACCGTCTGGCTCGACGCCACGAGATGTCCCGAGGAAGCGGCTCCATTCCGGACATTTTCCATCCAGGTCCCGACAGCCTTCCACAACAAGAACAGGAGCAACCGGTCTCAGTTTCCACAGATGATTCGGACGCCGAAGACTAAGTCACCCCAGCTCAACGGTCCGTGAGTACCGAGACCCCTGCCCCACCCAAGCCCATACCAAAGGCTCCGGTACCACCTCCGCCACAAGGCCCAGGTCCACACCGGCCAACCATTTCAGATGCCCGCCCTCTGGCCCGGCTATGAAAACCAAAGATAAGCCTTCCGGCTCGGGCTCCAGCCAGCCGCACTCCGGTACTGAAAAATCACCTCGGCACCGAAAACCAAGGCTACCGATAAGCCATGCCTTCCTTCATCGGCACCGGAAACCCCTCCGGCACCGAAACAGCTCAAGGACAAACCCTCGGAGCCGAAGCAAACGGGGAAAACTTCGACACCGAAAACCTCGGAGCCGAAACACTCCAAGGGAAAACCTTCCAAACCTCTGAAGCAAACCACTCTGGAACCGAAGCAATCCTCTCCAAAATCTTCGGAACCACAAAAGACTGGTAAATCGGACACTGTCCATGTGGCTAAACAGTCTAAGCCCCCGCACAAAGAGAAATCTTCTACACCGAGGAAAAACACCAGCTCCGAAGAACTTTCTGGCCCCGATCCTGCTCAAAACACCATCTATATACATCCAAAGACTGGTCGTATTCTCTCCAAACAACCTAAAAAAAGGAAACCGGACCATTTGCTGCATCCACAGGTCCCGGCTAAGAGAATCCACATGGGCACTAACACCTCTCCACCCCCTACACCTCCTCCTCCACCTGTTAATCCCAATTTACTTATCTCTCCACTACACTATCCACAACACACTTTTCAAGAGGATAGTGATAGTGGGGATGGACACGGAGACGATAACATAATTCCGCAACCAGATAATTATGATTGAGGATCCCCCACAAGACCCGGATCCATGGATGGACTATAACACAGATCCCGACTTAACAGACCCAGATCTTTAGCCCTCTAAGCCATCCCCACCAGACGATAATGTCAATTTTGCCCAACTGATCACTAGGGCTGCAACATACCACGGGGTAAAACTACATTCTGACCCTGTAGAGGAGGATTTTCTCTTAGAGACTTTTGCTCAGCCTCAAAAAACCACACACGTCCTACCAATGTTAAAATGACTCACTAGACACGCACCAGAGGTGTTTAAGGACTCAGCTAGAACTAGGGTTCTTAACCCAAGATTGACAAGAAATACAAGGCGGCTCCTAGTGACCCCATATACATTAAAGGTCAACTTCCTTTAGATTCCCTGGTGGTAGCCAATGCGCGTAAAAGGGCCAATTCCCAAGGTTCAGGTGACGCCCCGCCCCCAGATAAGGAATCCAAATTAATAGATGCCTCAGGTAAACGTATGGCATCTCAGGACGCAAATTATTGGAAAATAGCCAATACACAAGCTCTCTTGGCAAGGTACGATAGGGCTCACTACGATGAGCTAGAGAAACTCATCCAGCACCTACCAGACCAATACAAACAAAAGGCCAATGACCTCATAGAAGAAGGCAAATTGATCACCAACACATCCATCAAATGTGCCTTAGATGCCGCGGACACCGCGTCCCACGCAGTCAATACTAGCGTATTGTTCGCAGGCATGCTTGGCTTAGGATATCCGGCTTTAAACAGGAGATACAAACCAGTATTCTTAATCAGCCCTTCGACCAAGAGCACCTCTTTGGCCCTGCAGTGGACACATCTTTAGAAAAGATGAAAAAGGACACTGAAACCGCAAAGTCTATGGGAGCCTTGCAGTTATCCTCTCCTAGGGGCTCCTTTCGCCGCTCCTTTTGTAGAGCGGGATCAAAAACTAACACAACGGAGCACCCAACCTCATCTTACAAAAGCCCCAATCAGGGTCCCTTTTCCAGAGGATACTTTAGAGGAGGTTACAGGGGCAACAACAACAAGGGCAGAGGCTGGGGTAACAACACCCGCAGCTCCCCTACCACCAAGCAGTGACTTTCCTGCGCTTCCCCCCCGACCACTCCACACCTGTCGGGGGACGCCTTTCACAGTTCCTACCTGTCTGGAATTCCATCACCACAGACAGGTGGGTGAGACAAATTATGCAGTATGGTTACTGCCTGGAACTTACGTCCACTCCACCACACATTCCGCCCAAACACCGTAAAATGTCCACACAACATTTGACTCTACTCAAACAGGAGGTTCTCTCTCTACTAGCCCAAAACGCAATAGAACCAGTTCCCTTACCCCAACAGGGCACAGGGGTTTATTCACTCTACTTCCTGATCCCAAAAAAGGACGGCTCTCTCAGGCCAATATTAGTCCTCCGACCCCAAACTACTACATCCACTCAGACCATTTACACATGGTCACTCTCCAACAGGTGCTCCCACTACTTCAACAAGGCTACTTCCTCTCCACCCTGGAACTAAAGGACGCCTACTTCCATATTCCTATTCACCCTTCTCACAGAAAGTACCTCAGGTTCACAGTGGATGCACAACACTATCAGTTCAAAGTCCTTCCCTTCGGGGTAACCACGGCACCCAGAGTCTTCACCAAATGCCTCGCAGGGGTGGCGGCCCATTTAAGAAGGCAGCACATTCATGTGTTCCCTTATCTGGACGACTGGCTCATAAAGGCCAAATCCCACAACAGTTGTGTGCAACACACACACAAAACTATCCTTCTACTTCGCAACTTGGGTTTCACAATAAACCTCACCAAGTCTCACCTTCAGCCATCCAAAATACAACATTATCTATGGGCCACTCTTGACACCTCAAAAGCTCTAGCATACCCAAGTCCAGGCAGGATTCAATCCATGCAGGCGCTAATATTACAATTTCGCCCTCAACACTCATTACCAGCTCGAGTGTTTATGCAGCTAATCAGCATGATGGCTTCTTGCATTCTCATCATCCCTTATGCAAGACTCCAAACGCGTCCATTGCAAGAATGCTTAGCACATCAGTGGAACCAGGCTCAAGGCCAGCTAACAGATCTAGTGTTGGTAGACTGCCGCGCACATCACTTTCTGCAGTGGTGGAACACACAAAACCTTTCCAAAGGGCGGCCGTTCCTCGACCCGGTTCCACAGATAGTACTAACAACAGACGCGTCCCTCACCGGCTGGGGGGCTCATCTACAAAGTCAAACTGTCCAGGGCTTATGGACCCCTCAACAGAGACAACTCCACATAAACCACCTGGAGTTACTGGCAATCTTTTTAGCACTAAAATCTTTCCAACTTTTACTGCTAGGCAAAGCTGTCCTGATACGTACGGACAACATGACAGCGATGTATTACATCCAAAAGCAGGGGGGGACACACTCTCTCCAACTCTCCCACTTAGCGCAAGCTATATGGAGATGGGCCATTCCGCAAAAGATATACCTCCTTGCAGAACATCAACCAGGAGTACACAATCAGATTGCGGATCTGCTCAGTCGACAAACACTACAAGTCCATGAATGGGAACTTCATCCTCAAGTTCTTCTTCCATTCTTTCAACTGTGGGGACATCCAGACATAGATCTGTTCGCCACACACCACAACGCAAAATGCCCAAACTTCGCATCCAGGTATCCACACCCATTGTCCAAAGGCAATGCGCTATGAATGAACTGGCCAAACAAATTTGTTTACGCTTTTCCACCTCTCCAGCTTATTCCGTTAGTGGTTCGGAAACTCAAACATTCCCTCACAATGATCCTGGTTGCTCGAACATGGGCACGACAACCATGGTTCACAACCCTTTTGGAACTATCAGTAGTTCCACATCACAAGCTACACCTCTCACCCAAACTACTAACGCAGAACCATGGAGAGATAAGACATCCAGATCCCAACCAACTCAATCTTGCGATCTGGCTCCTGAGGTCCTAGAGTTTGGATACCTCAATCTCCCACCAGATTGTATGAACATCATCAAAGAGGCTAGACGTCCTACCATAAGAGCATGCTATGCAGCAAAGTGGAAACGATTCGTTGCTTATTGTACAAATAACAACATCAACCCACTAGATGCTTCCATTCAAAACATTATCTGTTACCTCCTGTACCTACAACAATGTAATTTGGCATATACATCTATTGGCCTACATCTAGCTGCAGTAGCCGCTTACCTCCAAAATAGACAACACTTGTCTCTATTTCGAGTTCCTGCTATCAAAGCATTCATGGAAGGACTAAAAAGAATAATTCCACCTAGACTTCCACCCTCCCCAGTCTGGAACCTTAATATTGTCCTTACCAGACTCATGGGCCCACCATTTGAACCTCTACACAAATGTGAATTACAATTTCTCACTTGGAAAGTAGCCTTTCTAGTAGCTATCACATCCTTCAGGAGGGTTAGTGAGCTCCAGGCATTAACCATACAAGAACCATTTTTACAGATGCTTCATAGTAAAGTGGTTCTTGGGCCTAACCCAAAGTTTCTACCCAAGGTAATTTCTGCCTTCCATCTTAATCAGTCGGTTGAACTCCCAGTTTTTTTCCCTCAACCGGACTCAGTGGCAGAACGCGCTCTTCACACACTAGACGTCAAAAGAGCATTGCTATACTATATAGAAAGAACTAAACCTTTTAGAAAGACTAAACAACTTTTTGTATCTTTCTCCCCACCTCACAAGGACAATCCCATTTCAAAAACTGGTATTGCAAGATGGATTGTAAAGTGCATCCAAATATGCTACCTTAAAGCTAAACGCACGCTAACCATTCCCCCTAGAGCTCATTCCACACGCAAACTAGGGGCTTCTATGGCATTCTTAGGAAATATTCCACTAGATGACATCTGCAAAGCAGCATCTTGGTCTACACCACACACCTTCACTAAACACTATTGTGTAGATGTGCAAGTAAAGCAACAAGCTAGTGTGGACCAGGCTGTACTTAAAACACTTTTTCAAACAACTGCAACAGATACAGGTAGCCACCGCTAGGGGAGAGCACTGCTATACAGACTATGCAAAAGTATGAATTCTGCAGCTCATATGCCTCGAACGGAAAATGCTACTTACCAGTATGCATCTGTTCTTGGCATGTAGAGCTGCAGAATATCATACGCCCACCCTCCTCCCCGGAACCTTTATCTGTTCCAGTGCTATCTTACTTAGATACATTCACATGGACATCTTTTCTGTTTCTTACACTCCATCATTTCCTATCATGGCAAAAAACAATCAGAGGATGGAGTCGATGCCCATGTGCACTATCGTCCAAGGGAGGAGTCCCCTATCTCGTGACTACAAAAGACTTCTTCCAAGACAACAACAAAGTGCAAACATCCGTGCCCAACACCAGATGGCGATCTATGCAAAAGTATGATATTCTGCAGCTCTACATGCCAAGAACAGATGCATACTGGTAAGTAGCATTTTCCTTCTCTTATATGTGAACAGTCCTCCCAGGTCCTGAATTGGAAGCTGAAGTGCTCTGTGCACTGTTGTGGGGTTAAACCTGTCTCCAGAAAGCATATCAGAGTGGAAAGTCTAAAACTAGATAGAGTAGGTTCACACCATCTTAATTGGTGGGGAACACCAAAGTCTGCATATTGGCTGAGCAAGCCTTTCCCCAGCACAGATAACTATGCCCTGCAAAGAAATACTTTATCAGTTATATTATTTTGTCACACATAGGTTTGTCTGTTAAAGCTCCAACTTGCAAGGTCCATGTCGGCCTCTAAAGATTTCCACCCACAGATTCGCACTACCCATGGTGTGGATCCTTGCTCGAGCTGTATATAAGTTGTTCATCCTCCATGATATTCCCAAGTGTTTAGATCCTACATAGCGAAGTGTGTATGCCAATATGACTTATCTGGGCAAAAATAGGAGTACCCACCTTGTGTTGCCATGATGAGCTCTCTGCACATTTATTGCATCAATATGTTCAATGATCACATTAAGTGCCGTTGAAGCATTAACATGTGGAATTCTGGCAGCACTAGAGCTGCCCAAAGCAGTATGCATGACCTTTTAAAGTCACCCAACAAGATGGCTGTGTTCTGGTTATTTGTGTAGGATTTCCTCAAATAGGTTTGAACAATTGTTAAATATCGCTCTTGGGTACATTAAGAGGTAGAAGTAAAATGAGTTTGCCATAGTGGGACTCAGCCACACAAACACACATATATGCCACCTATATTTCTTATCATGTAATTTACCTTACCCACAGTGCCACTCCTGAACTTGACATTTTAATGACAGAATAGGGCAATTTCTTATGTTCGCTGTTATCCAGAAACGTTTCTTGCAACAACTGTGTAGCCCCTTTCCTGCATTGGAATTGCCACACCCTTTGCCTTTTTAATACTCCATTGATTGGTGTTCGAAAATACACTACCCTGTAGAGCATTCTTCTGCCTTTTGTCTGGGTTTGCGTTAAAAACATACCATATGCATGCATACATATATAGAAACATACATTGAACTTAATAGCTTACTAATTAATCTCCAAAATATACGTAGCAATCGTTTAGCCGTATCCCTTTAAATATTCTGCATTGCAAATAAAATAAATAAATAATGTGTCTGTCTGTAACGAAACTGGTGCTCATGTAAAGCGCTCTGATACCCGATATCTTCGGGTCTAGTTCGCACTATATAAAACTAAAAAAATAAATAAAAAGAAGCTATTTCTGTAAACATTACTGTATATACCAGGGACCCTTAAATTAACAGTTTCAAGTCTGCCGTGCAGTTCAAAAATCCCTATAGCAAATGGGTATGTGGGGTGTTGGGGCGTGGGGGGCGTCTGGTGATTCTTGCTTATATTGCTGTTTCCTATATCACAGAGTTGTTTCCTGAATTGAAAATGCCCACCATGCCATAGGCCTGATCCAAGGGCTGCACCAAAGTTATTTTTGATTCTTTCCATATTCTTGTTCAATAGCTTTATTTCGATAGCACGTATCATAAAAGTATTGTTCGACAGTTGTACAAAAAAATAAAAACGTGTGCTCGATAATAATAAATCTTTGAATGCAGAAAGTCACATAAATTGTGCTGGCACAACATTTTTGGCATTATATTAAGTTACAAAGCATAAAACAAATATCAATAAAAGCATTTGCCTAGAGGGTGTGCGTACAAGTGTCTGCAAGTTCTCGCCATGACATGTACACGTCGATTAAAAGAGGGGTATTAAAAAAGATGAGAAAGAATAAAGTTCATCACAGCAGTATTTATATAAAGTGCAAGTGCTATGTGTAGGAAAGTGGCTCTGTATATACTGTACCCAAGTAAGGTTCAGGGTGTACAGAGTCCACAGTCCCCAGAGGGTTGACAGAGGCTAAAGTTAGATATAACCTTACTCTCCAAAGTGGTAGCTTGGTCGAGCAGTAAGGCAGTATCAGAGGACAGTGTAAAGCATTTGTTGTACACACTCAGTCAGCAAATGAAGCCACACACTCAAGAACTGAACTCTAGGCCAATGGTTTGTATATAAAAAAATATATGCTTGTTTTATTTTAGAACCAACAATAGGATCAAAATATACTTTCTCAGTATGAGATGCTTTGGTTATTCACCTTACAGATAGGCAGTAGACTTTTTTTGATAGTGGTTATCACAGTTGGTGCAAGAGGCAACACAGGGTCAAATTCAATGCAACATTGAGCT
Source organism: Calotriton arnoldi (assembly GCA_963921515.1). Lineage (NCBI taxonomy): Eukaryota > Metazoa > Chordata > Amphibia > Caudata > Salamandridae > Calotriton > Calotriton arnoldi. The sequence continues at coordinate 3,047,775 of CAWUFW010001149.1, read as the reverse complement.
CAATGGAAAATTATACTTAATTACAATTGATTACTTTGCAGAGCACTTTTTCTAACCACAGGACTGGATCCTGGATTCAGTCCTGGGACACTTCCTGTAAACAGGTAAGAAAAAGCGTTTTGGTTATTGTAGTGATTTTTGAAGAATATTACTATATTTCAAAAGCTGACACTTAGAAACTTTTCTGGGTAAAATTACCAATGTTATCCTATGAAAGGAAATACAGTGTGCAAGCAAAGTATGTTTACGTTACTTTTGTAATCCAGTGCTGGACTCCTAGGTTCAGCACTGGGACATTTACTTAAAACAGGTAAGTAATTACGTTTTTGTAGTTTGTTCGATTTTTAAAGAATATTTGTAAAATACAGAAATCGACACTTAGAAGAAATTTCACAGAAAACCAGTCAATGGATCCCTATGAAAGAAAAGTGAGTTAACGGTAAGTAACGTTGCGATTACTTTTTAGGGCCAGTGTTGGGCACTCGGGTCCAGCACTGAGGCCCCTCCTAATACTAGGTGAGTATTTTCGTTTTCGTGACTCAGTTGATTTTTGGTGAATATTCTAAAGTTTCAGAACTCCACACTTAGAAGAAATTTCGCAGAAAACCAGTCAATGGAACCCTATGGAAGAAAAGTGAGTTATCGGATTTCGGGTAAGTACTTGACTGGCAGGGTTAAGGTTCTGGGTAAGACTCAGGGGTCCCCCAGGATCAGGTAAGTACAGTTTTACACCCTCAGCGGCACAGGGGCGGCCGGATGCAGAGTGAGAAGGCCCAATGTTATCCTATGGCAGGCGGGGGCCCCGGGTTGGTGGCTGCTGGCAAGCAGGCCACGCGACTGTGGGAGCTGGGCTCCTGGTCACTTGCTCAGGGCAAGTAGGGAAGTAGGTTAGGATAGAGGTTGCACTTCCAGGGGCACTCGGGCGGCTGGGTGCAGGGTGCTTTGAGCCGTCGGGCGCTCAATGTTAAACAATAGAGGTCGTGAAAGGTGAAGAAAGGCTGCAGGCTCGGGGACGGTGATTCTTCAGGGACGACCAACACTTCAGGAGGTAAGTTGGGGTCTTGGAGGATAGGTAGACACCCAGGAGTTGGGCGCAGGGGGCCGTGGGGCGCCGGGTGCAGGGGTGTCTTTTGAGGTCGGGAAATCTTACCCCCTGCTGGTCGCGGTTGGAGGGGTCCCTTGTCCTGAGGCTGCAGGCGTCGTCTGGGTCGTCGAGGAGGGTCCTTGGCCACTGGATTCCAGGTCAGAATCGCCGGGGGACGTCCTCGAGGTCTTTGGTCACTCAGGCACAGGCTGGACTCGGCGGGTGCAGAGTGTGCAGGTTTCGCGGCTCCGTGCCAGGGCCGGGTCTTTGGTAGGTTTTCTTTTGAGCAGTACCACTGCTCGTGGGAGTCCCTGGGTCGAAGGCTGTAGCACAGAAGTCAGGTCCTCCGGGGTTTGTGAGGTTGCTGAGGCCGGGATTCCGCAGGAGCAGGTTCAGAGGTCGACAGGCCGGTAGGGCTGGGGCCAAGTCAGTTGTTGTCGCCTCCTTTTTAGCAGCTGCACGGCTGGTCTTCTTGCTTCGTCTTCTCTTCTTGTTTTCGGATTTGGGAACTCCCGAAGGAAGGTTCAGGGAGCCCCTAAATACTAAATTTAGGGGTGGTTACAGGTAGGTAAGGGCAGGGACCAATGGGTCCCTTCCTGGGGTGGGTACACCCCTATTCTGTTCCTCTCCAGTGGGAGGGGGCAGGAGCCTGTCCCTGGTTGGCCAGGTCCCCCCATCCTCAAGATGGCGGGGACTCGAGTTTGTGCTTCACCTCGCCTCCCCCACCTTAGGGGTGGAGTTGGCAGAGGTGGGCACAACCCATTTCCTGCTTCTGGTTTTCCCGCCGGTTCTCCCGCCAGGAGTGGGGGTAGAACCAGTGGGGACCAGTTTGCTGGAAGCAGCAAATGGTCTGGGGAAACTCCAAAGGCGGCAGGTCTTTGAAGCTCCCCCTGCCCATCCTGGGGGAGGAGGCTTTGGCACCTCGTCCCGGGATGTGCATTGTTTCAGGCCCCTGAGAGCAGAGGCTCTCGACCCAGGGGTCCAGAAACATGTCTGGTGGTGGCAGCCTGGGCAGCCACTCAGTCCGGACACTGGAGGTCGGGTTGGTTTCAGGGGGCATCTCTAAGATGCCCTCTGGAGTGCGTTTTACATTAAATCCCACACTGGCATCAGTGGGGGTTTAATGTGCTGAGAAGTTTGATACCAAACTTCTTAGTCTTCAGTGGGGCCATTATGGTGCGGTGGAGTTCGTAATGACAGACTCCCAGCACCATATACTCTTAATGGCAGCACTGCACTTACAATGCCCAAGAATGGACTTGGGCACTGTAGGGGCACAGGGCTCATGCCTCTATGCCCTCACCACTGGCATAGTGCACCCAGCTAGAGGGGTGGCTGACCTAGGCCAGGGCAGTGGCTTGTAGGCATGGCACACAGGGATGTGAGCCATGTCGACTCTTCACTTTTGTCCTGCACCAAGACACGCAGCCTGCAAAGGCAGTGTGTGTGTGTAAGGTGCAGGGTCCCTAAGGGTGGCACAACAAGTGCTGCAGCCCTTAGGGGCCTTCCCTGGTCACAGTGCCCTGGGTACCCATGGTACCATTTACCAGGGGCTGACCTGTGGCCAGGGATGTCAATTGGGTGTAGGTATCAATGCAATTTTAGGGAAGGAACACAGGCCCTGGGTACCTGGTTGGCAGGAGCCCAGGGCACACTCAGTCAAAGTACATCAGCCATTCAGCAAAAAGTGGGGGCATACCATGTAAGAAAGATGGCACTTTCTCACACAACTCCCCCAAACGAAAGATGATGAGACTAACCTTGCCCTATGGAGTCTTCATTGTCTAAGTGGAAGAACCTGGAAAGGCCATCTGCATTGGCATGGGCAGTGCCAGGTCTGTGTTCCACTTCAAAGTCCATTCCCTGTAGGGAGATGGACCACCTCAACAGTTTTGGGTTTTCTCCTTTCATTTGCATTAGCCACCTGAGAGGTCTGTGGTCAGTTTGAACTAGGAAGTGAGTTCCAAACAGGTAGGGCCTCAGCTTCTTCAGGGACCAGACCACAGCAAAGGCCTCCCTCTCAATGGCACTCCACCGCTGCTCCCTGGGGAGAAGCCTTCTGCTTATAAAAGCAACAGGTTGGTCTTGGCCTTCATCATTGGTCTGGGATAGGACCGCTCCTATCCCTAGCTCAGAGGCATCAGTCTGCACAATGAACTGCTTGGCATAATCTGGTGCTTTTAGAATTGGTGCTGAGCACATTGCTTCTTTCAGAGTGTCAAAAGCCTTTTGGCAACAGACTGTCCAGTTTACTTTCTTTGGCATCTTCTTGGAGGTGAGTTCTGTGAGGGAGTCACAATGGACCCATATCCCTTCACAAACCTCCTGTAGTACCCAGTCAAGCCAAGGAATGCCCTGACTTGGGTCTGAGTTGTTGGAGCTACCCAGTCCAGGATAGCCTGGATCTTGGGCTGTAAGGGTTGTACCTGGCCTCCACCAACCAGGTGGCCCAAGTACACCACAGTGCCCTGCCCTATCTGGCATTTGGATGCCTTGATAGTTAGGCCTGCAGTTTGCAGGGCCTTTAAAACCTTCCCAAGGTGGACCAGGTGATCCTGCCAGGTGGTACTGAAGACAGCAATATCATCAAGATAAGCTGCACTAAAGGACTCCAACCCAGCAAGGACTTGATTCACCAACCTCTGGAAGGTGGCAGGGGCATTCTTTAAACCAAAGGGCATAACAGTGAACTGAAAATGCCCATCAGGTGTGGAGAATGCTGTTTTCTGTTTGGCTCCTGGGGCCATGCCAATCTGCCAGTACCCTGCAGTTAAGTCAAAGGTACTCAGGTATTTGGCTGCACCCAATCTGTCTATCAGTTCATCAGCTCTTGGGATAGGGTGTGCATCTGTCTTGGTGACAGAGTTGAGACCCCTATAGTCCACACAAAACCTCATCTCTCTCTTTTCACCCTTTTGATGAGGTTTGGGGACCAGAACCACTGGGCTAGCCCAGGGGCTCTCAGAGGGCTCAATAACCCCTAGCTCCAGCATCTTGCTGACTTCAGCTCTGATGCTTTCCTTAACTTGGTCTGACTGACGATAGATCTTGTTTTTGACAGGTGCACTGTCACCAGTGTCCACATCATGGGTACACCAGTTTGTCAGACCAGGGGTCAAGGAAAGAGCCCAGCATACTGCTGCAAGACTTGCTTGCAGTCAGTCTGCTGTTGGGCAGTGAGGGTGTCTGAAAAGACAACTCCATCTACTGACCCATCTTTTGGGCTGTGGGAGAGGAGATCAGGGAGAGGTTCACTCTCAGCTTCCTGTTCCTCATCTGTCACCATCAGCATGGTGATGTCAGCCCTGTCATTGTAGAGTTTTAGGCGGTTCACATGGATAACCCTTTTGGGTGTCCTGCTGGTGCCCAGGTCAACCAGGTAGGTGACCTCACTCTTTTTCTCTAGGATAGGGTAAGGGCCACTCCATCTGTCCTGGAGGGCCCTTGGTGCCACTGGCTCCAAAACCCATACCTGTTGCCCAGGTTGGAATTCAACCAGTGCAGCTTTTTGGTCATACCAGTGCTTCTGAAGCTCCTGGCTGGCCTCAAGGTTCTTGGATGCCTTTTCCATGTACTCAGCCATTCTGGACCTTAGGCCAAGCACATAGTCCACTATATCTTGTTTGGGTTCTTGGAGAGGTCTCTCCCAGCCCTCCTTTACAAGACAGAGTGGTCCCCTCACAGGATGGCCAAACAGAAGTTCAAAGGGTGAGAAACCTACCCCCTTCTGTGGCACTTCTCTGTAAGCGAAAAGCAGGCATGGTAGTAGGACATCCCATCTCCTTTTGAGTTTTTCAGGGAGCCCCATGATCATGCCTTTCAATGTCTTGTTGAACCTCTCAACAAGGCCATTGGTTTGTGGATGGTAGGGTGTAGTAAACTTGTACTGCACCCCACACTCCTTCCACATGTGGGTCAGGTAAGCAGACATGAAGTTGGAACCTCTGTCTGAAACCACCTCCTTAGGAAACCCTACCCTGGTGAAGACACCAATGAGGGCTTTGGCTACTGCAGGAGCTGTAGTAGTCCTAAGGGGAATAGCCTCAGGATACCTAGTGGCATGATCCACTACCACCAGTATGAATTTGTTCCCTGAGGCTGTGGGAGGTTCCAGTGGACCCACTATGTCCACACCTACCCTTTCAAAGGGAACCCCCACCACAGGTAGTGGTATCAGGGGGCCTTTGGATGGCCACCTGTCTTGCCACTGGCTTGACAGGTAACACAGGAGCTGACAAACTCCTTCACCTTTTGGTGCATCTGGGGCCAGTAGAAGTGGCTAACTAGCCTTTCCCAAGTTTTGGTTTGGCCCAGATGTCCAGCTAGGGGATGTCATGAGCCAAAGTTAGGAGGAACTCCCTGTACTTCTGGGGCACTACCACTCTCCTGGTGGTTCCAGGGTTGGGGTCTTTTGCCTCAGTGTACAGTAATCCCTCTTCCCAATAGACTCTGTGGGTACCACTGACATCTCCCTTGGCTTCTGAAACAGCTTGCTGCCTCAGGCTTTCAAGAGTGGGACAGTCTTGCTGTCCCTGGCACAGCTCTTCCCTAGAGGGTCCCCCTGGGCCCAAGAGTTCAACCTGGTAAGGGTCAAGCTCTAGGGGCTCAGTTCCCTCTGGGGCTTCCAGGTTCTCTCCCTGAGGAGAGGGGTCCTGCTCTTGTGACTGTGTAGAAGCTGGTCCGCCAGTCTTCTTTCCTTTTCTCTTGGTAGGCTGGGCCATCATTCCAGGCTCCAACACTATTTCTTCACCCTGCCTTTTGCTCTGTGCTCTTGTTTTTACACACACCAATTCAGGGATGCCCAGCATGGCTGCATGGGCCTTTAGCTCCACCTCTGCCCAGGCTGAGGTTTCCAGATCATTTCCTAGCAGACATGCAGCTGGTAACTTCGGAGAGACCACTACCTGCTTCAGGCCAGTAACCCCCCAGCCTAATGTCACCAGGGCCATGGGATGACTAGTGGTGACACTGTCAGCATTGGTGACTGGGTAAGTTTTCCCAATCAAGTATTGCTCAGGGGAAACCAGTGTGTCCCTCACCATAGTGACACTGGCACCTGTGTCCCTCAGAGCCTCTACTCTAGTTCCATTCACCCAGGGGTATTGCAAATACTTCTTTAAGTTGGGTGGCCACACAGCTACAGTGGCAAATTCCACTTCCCCTAGGGAGACCAGACTTGCCTCAGTGGGTTCCCAAATTTGCTCAGGGTACACTTCTGATCCCATCTGTAAACTTGCTGCCCCAGGAGTAGCTGTACTGGGTGCCTTAGGGGCTTTGTTGTGGGGGCAAGTTTTGTCTACAGTGAGGTGTCCTGACTTCTTACAGTTATTACACCAGGCCTTCAAGGGATCAAAGTTCTTCCCCCTATAGGGTTGAGGCACATAGGGAGTAGTTTGGGACCCACCCCCTGAACAGGTTTTTGGGGCCCTTTGGAAGACTCAGACTTTTTATCTTGGGGATTCTCACCACCTTTCCCCTGGGGGTTTGGTGACCACCTTCTTTTGGTCACCCCCAGTGGTTGTCCTTGTCACCCTAGTCTTGACCCAGTGGTCTGCCTTCTTTCCCAATTCTTGGGGAGAAATTAGACCTAGGTCTACCAAATGCTGATGCAACTTTTCATTTGTGCAATTACTTAGTATGTGTTCCTTCATAAACAAATTGTAAAGTCCAGAAAAATCATGCACATTATGTCCAGCTAACCAGCCATCCAGTGTCTTTACTGAGTAGTCCACGAAGTCAATCCAGGACTGGGTCTGGGTTTTGTGAGCCCCCCTGAATCTAATTCTATACTCCTCAGTAGTGAGCCCAAATCCCTCAATCAGAGTACTCTTCATGAGGTCATAGGACCCTGCATCTGGCCCAGAGAGGGTCAGAAGCCTGTCTCTGCAGTTACCAGAGAACAGTTCCCACAGGAGTGCCCCCCACAGAGGTTTCTTTACTCTTCTTATTTCACAAGCCCTCTCAAAGGCTGTGAACCATTTGGTGATGTCATCACCTTCCTCAAACTTAGGGACAATCCCTTTGGGGATTTTAGGTTCAGAAGTTTCCTCCCTATCCTTATTTTTAGTATTGCTGCCACCATTGATGGGTGCTAAACCCATCTCCTGTCTTTCCTTCTCTAGAGCCAGGAGTCTGGTCTCTAGGTCCAGTCGTTGGCCAACCTGGCTAACAAGTTGTCCTCCTCACTGAGGGTATCCTCAGTGTCCTCTCTGGGACCAGGACCACCTAGGTGGCCCCTAGGTCCCCAGAGGTCTATTCTTGGAGTTAAGGGTGCAGGGACCCTATCTTCCCTAAGAAGTGATGGAGGTGGGTTACCATCCCCATCCTCCTCATTCCTTTCCTCCTCTGTTGGGTCATCACCATGCTCAGAGGGGTGGGCTTTAGCATACTCAGCCAGGAGCTCCTGGAGCCCTTGTTTGGTTGGATGCTGGCCCATTGGTATATCTTTAAGTTTGCATAAGGACCTTATCTCTTTGAAAGACAAATGAAGATAAGGGGTGAGGTCGAGCTCCTCAACCAGTTCCTGTATGTCATTATTATCTTCACTAGTAGCTGGGTTCTTGTCTTGAGACATTTAAAAAAAAAAAAAATTCTAACCCCTCTAACCTTGGCTATAGTGACTTTTTATTTTCTAAGATGCTACAGGGACTTAAGCAAGGCCCTAACAAGACTTTTAGTAATTTGGTAAAAAAAATGCCAATTAAAAAATCAGAATTCTAAAGGCAATTTAAGAGTTCTGTCGTGTGATCAGATGGTAACCAAGTAGTCCAACAAATGCAAGTTTGTATCCCACCGCTGATCCACCAATGTAGGAAAGTGGCTCTGTATATACTGTACCCAAGTAAGGTTCAGGGTGTACAGAGTCCACAGTCCCCAGAGGGTTGACAGAGGCTAAAGTTAGATATAACCTTACTCTCCAAAGTGGTAGCTTGGTCGAGCAGTAAGGCAGTATCAGAGGACAGTGTAAAGCATTTGTTGTACACACTCAGTCAGCAAATGAAGCCACACACTCAAGAACTGAACTCTAGGCCAATGGTTTGTATATAAAAAAATATATGCTTGTTTTATTTTAGAACCAACAATAGGATCAAAATATACTTTCTCAGTATGAGATGCTTTGGTTATTCACCTTACAGATAGGCAGTAGACTTTTTTTTGATAGTGGTTATCACAGTTGGTGCAAGAGGCAACACAGGGTCAAATTCAATGCAACATTGAGCTCAATGGAAAATTATACTTAATTACAATTGATTACTTTGCAGAGCACTTTTCTAACCACAGGACTGGATCCTGGATTCAGTCCTGGGACACTTCCTGTAAACAGGTAAGAAAAAGCGTTTTGGTTATTGTAGTGATTTTTGAAGAATATTACTATATTTCAAAAGCTGACACTTAGAAACTTTTCTGGGTAAAATTACCAATGTTATCCTATGAAAGGAAATACAGTGTGCAAGCAAAGTATGCTTACGTTACTTTTGTAATCCAGTGCGGGACTCCTAGGTTCAGCACTGGAACATTTACTTAAAACAGGTAAGTAATTACGTTTTTGTAGTTTGTTCGATTTTTAAAGAATATTTGTAAAATACAGAAATCGACACTTAGAAGAAATTTCACAGAAAACCAGTCAATGGATCCCTATGAAAGAAAAGTGAGTTAACGGTAAGTAACGTTGCGATTACTTTTTAGGGCCAGTGTTGGGCACTCGGGTCCAGCACTGAGGCCCCTCCTAATACTAGGTGAGTATTTTCGTTTTCGTGACTCGGTTGATTTTTGGTGAATATTCTAAAGTTTCAGAACTCCACACTTAGAAGAAATTTCGCAGAAAACCAGTCAATGGAACCCTATGGAAGAAAAGTGAGTTATCGGATTTCGGGTAAGTACTTGACTGGCAGGGTTAAGGTTCTGGGTAAGACTCAGGGGTCCCCCAGGATCAGGTAAGTACAGTTTTTACACCCTCAGCGGCACAGGGGCGGCCGGATGCAGAGTGAGAAGGCCCAATGTTATCCTATGGCAGGCGGGGGGCCCCGGGTTGGTGGCTGCTGGCAAGCAGGCCACGCGACTGTGGGAGCTGGGCTCCTGGTCACTTGCTCAGGGCAAGTAGGGAAGTAGGTTAGGATAGAGGTTGCACTTCCAGGGGCACTCGGGCGGCTGGGTGCAGGGTGCTTTGAGCCGTCGGGCGCTCAATGTTAAACAATAGAGGTCGTGAAAGGTGAAGAAAGGCTGCAGGCTCGGGGACGGTGATTCTTCAGGGACGACCAACACTTCAGGAGGTAAGTTGGGGTCTTGGAGGATAGGTAGACACCCAGGAGTTGGGCGCAGGGGCCGTGGGGCGCCGGGTGCAGGGGTGTCTTTTGAGGTCGGGAAATCTTACCCCCTGCTGGTCGCGGTTGGAGGGGTCCCTTGTCCTGAGGCTGCAGGCGTCGTCTGGGTCGTCGAGGAGGGTCCTTGGCCACTGGATTCCAGGTCAGAATCGCCGGGGGACGTCCTCGAGGTCTTTGGTCACTCAGGCACAGGCTGGACTCGGCGGGTGCAGAGTGTGCAGGTTTCGCGGCTCCGTGCCAGGGCCGGGTCTTTGGTAGGTTTTCTTTTGAGCAGTACCACTGCTCGTGGGAGTCCCTGGGTCGAAGGCTGTAGCACAGAAGTCAGGTCCTCCGGGGTTTGTGAGGTTGCTGAGGCCGGGATTCCGCAGGAGCAGGTTCAGAGGTCGACAGGCCGGTAGGGCTGGGGCCAAGTCAGTTGTTGTCGCCTCCTTTTTAGCAGCTGCACGGCTGGTCTTCTTGCTTCGTCTTCTCTTCTTGTTTTCGGATTTGGGAACTCCCGAAGGAAGGTTCAGGGAGCCCCTAAATACTAAATTTAGGGGTGGTTACAGGTAGGTAAGGGCAGGGACCAATGGGTCCCTTCCTGGGGTGGGTACACCCCTATTCTGTTCCTCTCCAGTGGGAGGGGGCAGGAGCCTGTCCCTGGTTGGCCAGGTCCCCCCATCCTCAAGATGGCGGGGACTCGAGTTTGTGCTTCACCTCGCCTCCCCCACCTTAGGGGTGGAGTTGGCAGAGGTGGGCACAACCCATTTCCTGCTTCTGGTTTTCCCGCCGGTTCTCCCGCCAGGAGTGGGGGTAGAACCAGTGGGGACCAGTTTGCTGGAAGCAGCAAATGGTCTGGGGAAACTCCAAAGGCGGCAGGTCTTTGAAGCTCCCCCTGCCCATCCTGGGGAGGAGGCTTTGGCACCTAGTCCCGGGATGTGCATTGTTTCAGGCCCCTGAGAGCAGAGGCTCTCGACCCAGGGGTCCAGAAACATGTCTGGTGGTGGCAGCCTGGGCAGCCACTCAGTCCGGACACTGGAGGTCGGGTTGGTTTCAGGGGGCATCTCTAAGATGCCCTCTGGAGTGCGTTTTACATTAAATCCCACACTGGCATCAGTGGGGGTTTAATGTGCTGAGAAGTTTGATACCAAACTTCTTAGTCTTCAGTGGGGCCATTATGGTGCGGTGGAGTTCGTAATGACAGACTCCCAGCACCATATACTCTTAATGGCAGCACTGCACTTACAATGCCCAAGAATGGACTTGGGCACTGTAGGGGCACAGGGCTCATGCCTCTATGCCCTCACCACTGGCATAGTGCACCCAGCTAGAGGGGTGGCTGACCTAGGCCAGGGCAGTGGCTTGTAGGCATGGCACACAGGGATGTGAGCCATGTCGACTCTTCACTTTGTCCTGCACCAAGACACGCAGCCTGCAAAGGCAGTGTGTGTGTGTAAAGGTGCAGGGTCCCTAAGGGTGGCACAACCAGTGCTGCAGCCCTTAGGGGCCTTCCCTGGTCACAGTGCCCTGGGTACCCATGGTACCATTTACCAGGGGCTGACCTGTGGCCAGGGATGTCAATTGGGTGTAGGTATCAATGCAATTTTAGGGAAGGAACACAGGCCCTGGGTACCTGGTTGGCAGGAGCCCAGGGCACACTCAGTCAAAGTACATCAGCCATTCAGCAAAAAGTGGGGGCATACCATGTAAGAAAGATGGCACTTTCTCACACTATGTCCATCTAGAAAGACATTCTAAGTTTGTGGTGACATCACAGTGTGGTCTGTGATTTAGTAAGTGCAACATCACATAGCTTTATAGCTGCCTCCAGTAACCCACAAGGCCTGTAGTTAAGTCACCCCACGCAGGGCTTTAAGCCTAATTAACCAAGCGTAACTTAAAAACTTAGCCACCCCACAAGAGAAAAGAACGCTTGGGTCGGATTTTAGGATGCGCAGGGCAACCTGGTGGTCGCGGGTGCCCATGTCACTGCAAATTGGTTTTATCCATTTGGACCTAGCATTGTTGTAAGCTGCGCAAGCAAACATGACATGGCCAACGCACTCCATCGGGGCTCCGCAACAAGGGCAACTTTCTGTTGTATTCTCGGGTGAGTGCCACTTTGAAGTTAGAGTGTTGACAGGGAGCGAGCCGAACCTAAACTGAATATACAGGGCCCTGTCCCGTGGGCCCTGGATCACGTCTAGGTATGGCTCCAGACTTCTAGTCTGCTTAAATGTAAGAAATTCATCTGTTAGTCTCCCCATATGCGACTTGCTGAGCTCCTGACTATCAATCCAGTCCCAGTATTGGCGCTTAAGTTCCACCTTGCTCGGGGGGGGGGTTTTGGTGACTCACGAATCTTTCAGGCCAAGAAGTATCATAGTTTTCCTCACATATGATATCCAGTTGACCCTGTGGTCCACATCTAAGTTCATTACCTCCGTTACCGCTGTGGCGTAATTGGTGAGCTCTACGGTGCGCCGTAGGCGAGCCCAAAAAAGCAATGGGCGGAGCTTAGCAATGTCTTTAAACTGCCGCCTGCCCATGTCATGCAATAGAGGTATGAGTGGGGTGTTACGGGGAAGCATCACCAGCTCCCTCAAGAACTTATGCTCAGACCTACTGATGTCGTCTACATTCTCAAACCCACATAGCTCGGCTCCGTAAAGAGCCAAGCTGACTGCCTTAGCATCATAGGCTACGAGGGCCGGGGCAACTTGCCTACTGTATGAGGAGCGTTGTTCTTTAGATAGTGCCCCGGCCACTCATTTGTGATTCATGAGCATTTTAGCTAAATGGAGCCTCCAAGACATTTTGTCTGTGAGTCGAATACCAAGGTATTCGAAGGTCCCGACTCTCTCCAGGGGGTACCATTCAGTGTAAGATTGTTCCTGAAGGATTTGTGGGGGTTAAAAACCATGAGCTTTGTCTTTGTGGTATTAATGACTAAGCCCCGGGAGTCGCAGAAAGATTGGTATCTGTTCATTAGTTTTTGTAGCCCAGCTGGGGTCTTTCACATCAACAATGTGTCGTCAGCAAAGAGGAGCGTCGGGACTTGGTCGCCCGCCAAAATTGGGGCTTCGGCTGGATCTTCTTGAAGAAACCTCACCACCCCGTTCACATATAAAGAGAACAGGGTGGGGGCCATGACGCAGCCCTGGCGCACTTCCTTGCCAACTGAAACTTGCTCTGTCAGCTGACCTTGGGCTCCCCATCTCACCTGGGCGTAGTTTCCCTCATGGAGGCGAATCAGTAGATTAAGAATCAAAGGTGGGATGCCCATGTCTTTAAGGATCTGCCACAATTTGGTCCTAGGTACCAGATCGAATGCAGTCCTTAAGTCGATAAATGCCAGGTAAAGGCTGCCCTTTCCAATTAGCACGGCTTTCCAGTATATAAGCATTAGCCTAAATACCTGGTCGATCGTCCCAGTACTGGCCCTGAAGCCGGCCTGGTATTGAGAAAGGACTTCCTCCTCTTCGGATCAGGATTGAATTCTCTGCACGAGGACCCTGCCTAACACCTTTTGCATTACATCAATCAGACTTCTGGGCCTGTAATTAGAGGGATCTTCCCCGTTACCTTTTTTATAAATAGGGACCACTTCAGCACCTTTCCAGGATTCTGGGACTGGGCAACCTGCAGCTAAAGCGTTAAACAAAATCTGAAAATAATGCGACCAGCCTCTGGGATCAGACAGAAATAGATCTCCTGGAAGTCCGTCTGGTCCAGGAGCTTTAGCGGGGACTAGTTTCTTAATTGCTGCCTCTATTTCGACCAGCGAAAAGGAATCACTAGCATTCCTTCCTGGAGAGGCGTCTGTGGGGCCGCATGGCTCCTCCAGACGTCCGTCCTCTGAAAAGGAATATAGTTTTGCAAAGTGGTCGTGCCATTCATGGCTAGGGATATGGTTAGGCGGAGTGCCTAAATCCCTGTTATTGCCCCGGCTCATTAGTGACCAAAATAGGTTCCTGTTCTTCCCGAGACTCACATTCTTCAATTCCTGCCAATACTGTTCATCCCACTCAATCTTTGCTTTATGCAAAGCAGCCTTGTATTCCTTCCTGGCCGTTTTAACCGCGGGCAGTTTTTAGTTCTAATTGCTAAAGTCAGAGCCTGTCTTTTAAGCTTGCAGTTCTTGGTGTACCAAGGATGATGTTTTTTTTGGGGAACACCCGAGTTATTATGCCTGCAAGGAGCTTGAAAGCAAGTGCACAATAAATCTACAGTACGAGAATGAATGACATGGGCTGCTTCCCACTCGGCTGTGTCCGCAGCTGCGGCCTGAAGTTCTGCTGTTTTCTTAGACAAGGTCTCACGGATAGCCGCTAGGTTGGAATCTTGCAATGAGACCGTGTGCCACTTTAGGTGCCTTTTGCAATTTGAGGGGACGATGTCAGTGATAAAATTTGAAGCCCGACTGATCTGAGGGTGGGGTGGGGAGACCCACGGGTTCTTCATTGTCATACATAAAGGGTTGTGATCACTATCAGTCGTGGTGCCCACAAACATGTCAGTCGTCTTGTCCCACAGGTTCACATCGACTAGAATATAGTCGATGCGTGAGGGACAGCTAACTCTGTTAAAAGTGTTAACCCCCTGGTTGTCATAGGGTGTTCTACCGTTGACTGCCCTAAGGCCGAACTCTGTCGTTAATGCATTGAGTTGGATTGCTAATTTTGATGCCAAAACAGGTGCCAATTATATGGTTAACCTGATTTTTCATTGATAATTGATTATCAATTTGGATTCCTAAATTCCTCACCAACTGACTTGGAGCAGGACATGGACCGAGGTTTTGGGGCCACCAGTCATCTGACCAGTGCTCATGAGCCTTACCAAAGAGGACTATCTCGGTTTTACTTCCATTTAGTTGTAGGTGGTTGCTGTTCATCCACCTATCTACTTGGGCCATGCAATTCTTGAAACAAGATTTTGTGTCCATGGGGTCGGGGCCAAGGGTGATCAGAATCTGAGTATCGTCGGCATATGACACTACATCAAAGCTGTAGGATCTGATCACCCTGGCTAGAGGGGTCATATAAAGGTTGAACAACGTAGGGCTCAAGATGGAGCCCTGCGGTACTCCCATCTTGACTGGCCTGCTGCATGAAACCAGGTCGCCAATGTACTGCAGTGACTCGGTCTGTTAGATAACTCTTAAGACACCTCATGGCCTTCCCCCTCACACCCATCTCCCAGAGCCGCTGTTCTAGAATGCTGTGGGAGATGGTATCAAACGCAGCTGATAGGTCTAGCAGGACGAGAATGATGACTGTCCTCTATCTAATGCTATCTGTAACTTCTACCAGCGCTTTTTCGGTGCTATGGGCGGCCCTGAAGCCTGACTGTGAAGGATCCAATAAACCATGGCTCTCGAGATGAAATGTGAGCTGTGACTCAAGTACCTTCCCGAAGTAGGGGAGCAGCGATATTGGACGATAATTGGTTGGAAGTTTGGGGTCCGCAGTGGATTTTTTTAGAATTGACCTAACTCTAGCGGCCTTCCATATCTTTGGGACCGTTGATAGTGACAGTGACCTATTAAATAAATTGGTGAGACTGTCAAGCAACACCGGAACAATGGTAGAGAGAAAACGTGGTGGCACGGGATCCACAGGTGAGCCCGATTTTAATTTTTAGCATGGCTCCAGCCACGTCATCCGGATAGCACTGTGAGAATTCCTCTAGAAGGGGAGGTGCACCTATGGGAACAATGGGAAATGTTTCCAAAGTGCTTATATTTTCATACGGTAGAAAGGAGACATAAATAGCGGCAATTTTATCTTCGAAAAATTTGGAGAGGGAGTCTGTCCAATCCTGTGAAACAGACGCCTATCTGGGCGGGAGGTGTCGTAAATTCTTTTAGAATTTTATGGAGCTCTTTGTTTGAGTTTCTGCCTTTTCAATCCGGTTTAAGAGGAATAGTTTTTTTGTTTGTCTAATATTCTCCAAATAGCTCCGATGAATACTTTTGTATTTTTCACGGTCCGTTAGGTTTTTACTTTTCCACCATTTACGTTCCGCAGTCCGACAGGAAAGCTTTGTTATTTTTAATTGCTCCGTAAACCAGGGAGCGGTTCTTGGCTTAATTTTAATCCTGGTAAGAGGAGCAACCTGGTTTAACGAAGTTGTTATTGATCTCTCAAAGGAGGTGGCTGCCTGATCGATGTTATCCTCTTGCCACTGTGGAGGGAGAGTAAAGTGGGCTGCGAAGGAAGTGGTGGTAACTTTCCGCCATGACCTTCTTCTTATAAATTCGCTCTTGGTCTCCTTTTTAATAATATGGACTGGAATTGTAAGTTTCAGTAGATCATGGTCTGACCATAGTAGCGGAGATGGAGGTTCGACTATAATACCTAAGGCATTAGTGAATAGTAGATCAAGCGTGTGTCCCGCAGTATGGGTAGGACCCGTCACCTTTTGGATTAGCCCCAAAGTGCCCATATTAGAGATCAGCTGATTTGTGTCTGGGTCAGTATGTATCTCTCCGTGATAATTGAAATCTCCTATTAGGAGAAAATTTTCTGCGGCCAGCACATGAGGGGCAATGGCCTCAAGCAGCTTATGTACAAAGTCGTTTTTCGGGACAGGTCTATAAACTAAGGCTCCTCTCAAGGTGCTTTGAAGTAGGCCATCTATTCTAAAAATACATAATTCTAGTTGATCGACACTTATAGATTCTAAGAGGTTGATTACCACACCATCAATGGTAGCTATGAGCAATCCTCCACCTCTTTTCCCCTTCTGTCCACTCTTATTATGTTGTATTGTGGTGGAAAAGCCATTGCTACGTCAGCGGAAGCGTGCTCATGTAACCAGGTTTCTGTTATAGAACAGATATCTGGAGTTTCCATATCCAAAAGATTCCATAGTTCTATTGTGTGCCAGGAGAAAGCCCGAGGTCAAGCCTTTGGAATCTGGATCTTCAACCTGACCGGTTCATGATCCGAGAGGGTACATGGTAAGTGAGATACCGAGGATGCCCATGTCTGGACATCTCTGGACGCCGGTCAAACGTCCAGAGTAGACCAGGCATTGTGATAAACTGAAATACAAGTGCCCTCCCGGGCTTGAAGGTGTGTCTGTCTCCAAGCATTTACTAGGTAACTGTCTTGAGTGATCATGTTTAATGTTGTCTTGGCGTGTGGATGCAGACGTTTAGAGGCTCCAAAACGGTCCATGTGATCATCCAGTATAGCATTAAAATCACCACCCTATAGCTGAGGTGACTAAAAACGAGAAGGAGTGCACATGGGGGGACATTTCCAACTGAGGTGCTCGGGAGGGGGAAACATTTAACGGGAGCGAGGAGACTGTGTCGGTCAACAATATGGCTGCTGTTGGTGTTGTATTACTGTTTTAACGTTGTATCAACTTTAACATCTGTTTCACGGCTCACACTGTATGAACTGTAAGAACTTTACACAACGATACGTCGGCAAAATACCTGAACCAATCCACGACCTCTGATCAGACAGATGGAACTGAGTACACGGACCTACTGGGTTGCTGGGTTAGGAATGACATAGACACTGTTACTATGAAATGTTTTAAACCAGCATATATCAGAGACCTATATGCAAACGCACGACAGCGGGATGTGTATATAATAGAAAACCGACTGTATGTTGTCTGTCAAACAAATAAAAACCGATTTAAAAAAAAGAAAAAAAAAAAATATTAAAATCACCACCCTATATGATGGTGCAGGTGCCGAGATTAGAGATTTTCGCCCAGATCCTAGTAAAGAAATTGGGGTCATCACTATTGGGTCCGTTCACCGCAGCCAACATCACCGGCCTACCATGCAGGGAGGCCGCTAATATAAACATACCTGCCTTCAGGGTCAACAAGTGAATGGGATATCTGCCATGGGAGACCTCTGTGCAACAGCACAGTGACACCCCAGGCATATTTTGAGTAGGTTGATGAGTAGATCTCCCCTCCACCAGTGAGCACGAAGCCCAGATGCTCTTGAGCCATGCAAATGTGTTGCCTGCAGAAAGCATACATCTATCTTGTGCCTGTTGAGATGGGCATGAACAAGACGCGTCTTTCTATAAGTGTTTAGCCCGTGGATATTCCATGTTATGCAGGATATATTATGGACATACTATCTGCAAGGAATTGACATATAATTAACCTGTGAGTGTCCAGCGACATAGAGCAAATAATGGGCAGTTGCAAACGGTAGTATTGCGACAGCGCGGCATGAACAAAGGGCAGAACGAGGACACAGGAAAAAAGCAACAGTCCAACCATTTATCTCTGGAACCACCCAGTTTACATCGACCCCCCCTGCCCCCAATCGGGTCGAGAGCAGTCCCGTGATCTGGCCCTATACCACCCCCCAACCACCCAAACAGGTTGAGATATGTAGCTCTCCCACCACCAAAAAGATTAACGCTTTGAAAAAGTGGATTGGGAATCATCCCTCGGGGACAAAGAAACACCAGGCTAAACAACCCTGCAGTCATCGGCTGGGTGGCCAAGCTAATAGTCTGGAGGCTGCCCTGTTTAGTGGGGTTGAATCAGTGTTAGTACAGCATTTCAGTAACATTAAGCAAATGAAATAGAATAACGAGCAATCGAATATTCAAAACACTTTGGAGGTTCTCGGTGAAGTCCCTAGGCACTCCCGGGGAGGCATAGTTACAGGTATAACTGATGCATGAAATGATCAGTCCTTGTCGCTAAGCTGGGACCACGACGCGTAATAATGGGAGGCCGTCAGGGAACGCAACGCATTGGCAATGTTTAGCAAATTTCATTGCAGACTTGGCATAAGTGAAGTGCATTTTATCCTCGAAGGAGAGCCTCAGCTTAGCTAGATATAGAAGAGCATATGGTATATCGGCTTGTTGTAGACTTTTCTTGGCAGGTAGACCGTCTCAGCGGTCCACTGGGACTGATAGGGTAAAGTTTGTGTAGAAGGACATGTTACCCTGGTAATGTATCGTCCTGCATTCGCGAGCCAGTCTCCGGATGGTATCCTATTCCTGATAATTCAACAGATGGGCGACTATTGGGTGAGCCGAAGCACCCACAAGGCGTTTAGTGCCAAGGGAGCGGTGGGCTCGCTCCACGATAAAGACAGCCGAGAGGTCATTTCCAGAAAGATCATGCAACAGGGTCTCGACATAGATCTCCATTCTTGAGATGGCTGTGGTTTCTGAAAACCCACTTTTGCGGAGATTATTGCGTCTGGAGCGTGCCTCTAAATCTTCATTTTTAGCTTTTATAAGGTCTATTACCTTATCCGTCTGCAGCAAATGTTCCTTTGATTCCACTTGGATATCATCTGCATCCGACACTCGGTTCTTCAACTGGTTCAGTCTCTTTTCATGTGTGTCGACATGTCGCTTTACATGGCTAAGCTTTCACTAAATGGTAGCAGTGGCTCCAATACTGGAAATCACCGCACTTCAAAACAAGATTTTCACCGTGTATATTATAATAAGTAATGTGTGAGTCTGTTATTACAAATTGAGGTGCTTCGTTGGTTGAGCCACCCTACTACCGGAAGGTGCTATTAGCATATTAGAAATAATGTTCCCAAAACATGAACTACTAGAACCTTATTACAGCACTCTCTTAAGTATATTGATAGACCATTAAGTCATCAAACAAAATTTCACTGACAGTACAAAGCTAGTTATGATTAGTTCACAAATTCCAATTGCAGACCAGATTACAGGGTAGGAAATTCTCTCTTCTCTTAACAGAAATAAGTATGGAAGTCCAGATAAATAGTGAATTTCCAGTGTCGTTTTTATTCCTTTTTTCTTTCTTTTTTTTTTTCTTGGCTGATTGTTGTGAAAAAAGGAATAAAAACGACGGTGGAATTCACTATAAGAGAGTGCTGTAATAAGGTTCTAGTAGTCCATTACATGGCTAAGCGGCTGGTAAGGAGGTCAAGTTTGACATCAATAGTTTGTAGGCTTGTTTTCACCTCTGTGAGTAACGCATGGAGATCACCGTCTTGTGTGTCACTTACTTCCTGCTGTGTCGTGGTGAGGTCAGTATCCTGGCCCTGGTCAGTCTGGTGAGTGAGGGTGAGTGAGGCGACGGCCCTCGAAGGAGAGCTTGGACTGCTTAACATCGTGCTTGCTCATGATATAAAGTTCGAAGCGTAATCTACATGAGTCTAGCCCAGCCTAGGCCTCTACAACAGCGATAGATTAATGGGAAGTAATTTTACTGGCAACTAACAGTGCATCCATGGGAAGAGGCAGGCTGAGGGTTGGAGAGCCCCAGAGCCCTGCCATACCCCAGGTTTCCACCCCCATGGGGGACACGAGCAGACTCTGTAGGGCTAGTGTCAGGTGTACTCAGCCAGTAGGTGCTGCAGGGGCCTGCAAAATGCAGTGGGCAGTTGTGGTAGGCAAGGTCTGCCTGGGGCAATAGGCACTGCTGAGGATGTGGGTGAGTCTCAAAACCGCTATTCTGCACCTCTGCACAGTGGTGGAAGCAATATGGAAGCCCAATTTTGTTGCATTAATACTGACAACCACATATAGAGCGCAGCGAATGGAGTCCGGTCACCCTGTTAAGAAGGCCGTCTTAGGAGCAGAGTTACATGTGTGATGAATGGAGAATAAAAGTCCATCCAGGACATTTGCCACTGACTCATGAATAAGTGTTGTGTCAATTACTCGGGTTGAGCATGCAGGTGGTGCCCAATCTCCCTCAACACACAAATCTGAAACTGCATTCCAGGGAGTACAAGCGGGTAGTAGTGCAGAAGATGACGGGTCAGATTATCTGCCAAATGCTGTGTTGCAGTGTCCATAAGCCGGGGGGGGCCTCCACACTCACCAGGTGAATTCGCTGGAGCACGGGCGCCCCCGTGCTGCTCCTCCACACAGCTGCGATCCGTCCCACGACAACAGCAGATCAGCTACGCGGCCAACATGGCTTTGGTGGGCCAGGGGCCGCCCACTCCCAGCGCCGGTATTGGGTAATAGGCAAGTCGGGCTGCCCTCACAGGTCACAGAAATGGGTGTGAATATCGCCCATAAGCTCCCGGAAGCCCCAATCGGATCAACCAGCTCGGCAGCGCAGGGCGTCTCCAGCCAAGCAATCTTGGCATGCTACACTACGCCATACACCTCGCGCCAGGCTGCAGGTAGGCCAAGTTTTACGACTTTCACTGCAGGCACCGGAAAGGATCACCGAGTCCCCAGGTTCTGACGACCGAATCTGCGTCGTATGATAGGGCTGTGCCAGATTTTTCCTGTAACCGCTACCCCAAAAAATAACCGGATAATGGTTGTATTTTTAGCTTGGCCGGCAGAGCCCTCTAAGGAGTGGCCATCTTGCTGCTCAGCGAGACCATGCTCCCCCCTGGTCTCAGGAAATCTTTGGAGATTAAATGGTTGCTAGTGGGAGCATGCTGACAAGTGTATATGTTCGAGGGTTCTCCATTGCCAGCACTTTCACAATGTCGTCGATGTGTCTTCTCACATGTCTAGTTCTTGGGCCATATCTGGTGTTTGGTGTTGTCTACTTAGTTTGAATCCGTTCACTGCATCATCAAACATGATAGTCTTTCCACTATATGTAACGGCTGTTTAACTCTTCTGCATTCTTCAGTATTTCCAAGATGGCAGCCCTATTGTTGAGGCTCCCCTACTGCATTTGGGTTTGTCCAATCACAATTCCAAGGTATTCTGGGGACGCCTCAGTCTTAGTACATTGAAGGCTTTTCGTACATTGAAGGCTTCGTACATTGAAGGCTTTTCTTTGGAAAGGTCCAAACCCATTATCTGTGCAACCCTACTGCCTCAGGCAGAGCTGCAGAGTCCAACACCTTTCCCGAAGGTCCTTATAACAGGCTTTTCTCCATCATTTACCTGTTTGGGGTTGGGGAGGGGGGAGCGGAAGTGGGTCTGTTTGTTTCTGTGATTCTGGCCAACACTCCCTTTTACCTTTCTGTGTCTCTGGATGGCTCTTTAATCTCAGCCTCACATGTTCATCCACTGCTGTCACAGCTTCTGCCCACAAGGATGCCTTGGCATTCCTTCACCAGTCGGGTAAGTGACTGCAGTGTGAGTGAGGCACCGTTTCCTTCAGATCCCTGATGTAGCTACCCTGAAGGGTAAAGCTGTGTAAAGTACGACTGCTTAGGCGGTTGTCTTGGCTTCTCTCCCCCAATAGTGTTTTCTTTTAATAGCTGGTCTGCTCACCTCCCTTATCTGTAGGTTTGTACATAGTGGAGTTGGCTATCCTATCCCACTTTCTTTGCTTAGGGAGCTTGTGTAATGTGGTTTGTTTTTACTTTTTTTTGGCAACTTGTTGAAGATTTCTATGTGGCGTTCATTATAACTTGTACATGCCTCCTGAGCATAAACGTATAAAACATTGGTATACACATCTGCTCTTGAGAATGCGGAGTGGGAGTTTTGTCCATTTAATTGTATTTATTCCCAATTTGTTCTAGACTGGTGTTATACCCAAGTCAGAAAATCACATTTGAATTTATTTCATGGTAATAGAGGACTGTTAATTTTTTTAAAAAAGGCATGACAATAAATATATATTCCATCATTTTTTGTTTATAGTTCTACATTTTCTATGCCAGTCGCATCATCTTCATACAGACCACACTGCTTGTGTGATGCTGAGCAGTTTTATTTAATCCAACTTCTAAGCGATATGTACGTTAAGTCATCCTTTTCGTAAATGTTTCTATTAAATATTTTCTAAAGTTTATCATGGTTAAATTCATTTTTTATACTTTGTGTGATTAAAAGGTATTTGTAATAATATCACTAAAGGGAGCAGAGGAATAAAATAAGACCACTAAGCACATTTTCCTAGAGATATTACTAACACAAAAGATGCTAGTGGTCTAAAGTGACGTAGAAATGTACAGAAATGGATTGGGGTTAATTGCTGTGTATCTATGTCCATACTATGCAGTTTTTAGGACTAAAGCCCTCACTAGAGGGGCACATTTTTTATGGAAGATACTCACAGTTCTGTCCACGCCTCAACCATAGGCATCGAGTTGACACCCAAAGTTAAGTGAGTCCAGCTGCCAGTGGATGAATACCTTAACTAGCACCACTTATTGTATTTATTCATTTTCTTTGAATCTCATTGATTATTGCTGGCAGAGCGATTTATTTTGTTTGTTTTGGCCCCGATCGACATCTTTTCCACCTACATTAAAGGTTCAATACAGGCAGAAACATGTCGACCTCCCACCCAACCTTTCATATTGGGTTGAATTATACCTCATGTTTTTCAATTCTACCCTCTGGAGACAGGAATAAATAATCTTAGAAACCCAACAATAGGTAGCGTTAACAGTTGTTCTGTGTCTGCCATCTGCTACCTAATCCCACACCTATGACATTGTAGGATCGCCTCCCTTCTTAATCATCTATCCAGGTGACAGCGGGTTGTAGCCCACACCACTGCCTTCGGTCTGTGGTGTGAGGAGATTCCCTATGATGAAGCACACCAGCTCAGGGTGGGTGAGGGTTTTAGTTCTAAAAACTGCATAACCTGGTCATAGGCTTACAGGAATTAAACGCCAATCTATTTCTGGATATCCCTACGTCACTTTAGACCACTAGCATCTTTTGTGTTAGTGAATATTGCTTGTGTCATAAGTAAACCTTGGTTCAGAAAATAATGTATGAATTTTCACTGTTCTGATTAATGAACACAGACTAATGTTTTAAGCGAATGTGTATGCATTGCTTTATTGGGAGCTTTTGGATTGTGACTCAAAATTAATCCTATCTTAGTTATGTAGTTGGTGAGGAACCCTATTAAGTAGGTACCATTGCTGTTAATGTACAGGTCAAGTCAATCTTTCCTTTGTTTATTTTTTCTCTTGTTCATGATTTGAGAAGTACTGATTGAATTTAAAACATTTATAAGCAGTTATATCATCGAACATAGGTAACAGAAAATGAAAAACGATATTAAAAATACTAATGTTGCTCATTTTGTTCTCAACAGAAAAGTAGAAAAGAGGATGATGAAAGTTCTAGCAATAGTGATAGTGATTCAAACACCTCGTCAGAGTCATCAAGTGAAGGTATTACTAGTAGTGACTCAGATGATATGGAGGAAGATCAAAGTATCGAAGAAAGTGATGATTCTGATTCCGAGACTGAAGCACAACATAAAAAGACTACGGTGAGTATTAACAATCCAAGAATAGCTAACTTAACTGTTCGAGGCATATGAGCTACAGATCTCACACTGAGCATTAGATCGCCATCTGGTGTTGGGCTCGGATGCTTGCACTTTGTTGTTGTCTTAGAAGAAGTCTTTGTAGTTAGGAGATAGGTGACTCCTCCCTTGGACGATAGTGCGCATGGGCATCGACTCCATCCTCAGATTATTTTATTCCGCCATTGGGTTCGGATGCAATTTTTGCGCACCGGTTCGAAACTTTAATTTTCAAACTTTTCAACACGCAAAACTTCCAAACTTTTCCAATCGACATCGAAATCTCGACGCGCCTTTCTTCGATTTCTTTTCAGCCGTCGACGCGGGCCGTTGGGCCCATCGACGCCGTGAGGCCTATGGCTCATGGAAAGGACGCCTTTCCGAAAATGCCCCCAGTGTGGAGCAAAATTCCCACACAGTGACCATCACAAGGTCTGTAACCTGTGCCTTTCGCCGGATCACAACGAATCCAGCTGCCCAGCCTGCGCCTCCTTTCGATCAAAGAAAACTATTCGAGATCGTCGAGCTCGACGGCACGTCATGGCGCAGAGATCAGCTCCGGAACCGGTGGACATCTTCGACGAAGGCCCAGATGTCCCTGAAGAAGATTCCGAGGATCTCCAAATCGTGTCAGAGGCAGAAGACTCAGACGACCCCATCACTCCTGGGCAACGAGTGAGTACTACTGCCCCAACCCCCACACGAAAGCACAAGGCACCGGTCAACACTTCGCCTGTAGGCCTCAGTCGCGACCGAAAACACACTTCAGAAGCCCCGCCTTCCAGCCCGGCTCCGAAGAAAAAATTCAAACCTTCCGGTAGCTCGGCACCGAGCAAACCGCATGTGCTAGTCCCACCCGCACCTTCGGCACCGAAGCCAAAAGAACACTCTGCTCCGAAATCGGCTCCGATTCCTTCCACCTCTAAGTCGAAGCATGGGGATAAGCCGGCGTCGAAACCTAAAAATCACGCCGCGGCCCCTAACCCAAAGCCTTCGGAACCGACAACCAAGCCTAAGGATTCTTCCACGCCTCCTAAGGCCAAAGAGCATAAGACTCCGCCACAGCCCCGCTCGGAACCGAAAAAATCGGCGCCGAAACCAGTTATCCAAGAGGAGGAGCTTTTTCATCCGGATCCTGTTGATCCTAAGCAGAAAAAGATCCACATCAACCCTAAAACAGGACATCTCACAGCTGTTTCACGCCACAAGCCAGTACCTGTGGAAAAGCATTGTGCCACATCACCTATGCCTCCTTCTTCTCCTGTCCTTCCATCTAACACCCCTCCTCTCCCCAAACCTGTTACACCGCCTCAGCCTGTAACATCTCCACCACATACACCACCTACATACGATTATCAGGATGACCTAGGGGACGGTGGGGACCGTCATGACCCATTCACCGATCCAGATGACCCACCACAAGATGATTGGGATTATAATGATCAAATAGATCCTCCAGACCTCCCAAGCCCTATACCATACCCAACAAAACCCTCTCCTCCAGATGATATTGGGTTTGGACAACTCATCAATAGGGCTGCTGTATTTCATGGGGTACACATGCACTCAGACGCACCAGAGGAGGATTTTCTTTTAGACACATTTGAACGGTCCCAAAAAACTATTCAAATATTGCCAATGATTAAAGGGGTCATTAAGCATGCTCCCGACATATTTAAAGATCCTGTACGCGCCAGGATTCTTAATCCCAGGATCGATAAAAAAATATAGGCCTGCCCCTGACGATCCTGCGTACATCAAAGGTCAGCTGCCTCTAGATTCATTAGTAGTCTCCAATGCTAGAAAGCGAGTTAATTCACAAACCTCAGGGGACGCACCGCCCCCTGATAAAGAATCTAAATTATTAGACGCATCTGGCAAAAGAATAGCTGTGCAGGCGGCCAATCACTGGCGTATAGCCAACACTCAAGCACTGCTGGCTAGATATGATAGGGCCCACTATGACCAGCTGGAAACCCTGTTACAGCATTTGCCTGACCAGTATAAAACTCAAGCAGAAGACCTAATCCAAGAGGGCAAACTAATCACCAACGCATCAATTAAGTGTGCCCTTGATGCAGCTGACACTGCCGCTAGGTCTGTCAATACTAGCGTACTGCTCAGAAGACATGCATGGCTGCGCATTTCAGGCTTCAAGCAGGAGGTCCAAACCACTATTCTAAATCAGCCGTTCAATGAAAACCAACTTTTGGACCGGCTGTGGACACTGCTCTTGAAAAAATGAAAAAAGATACAGAGACTGCCAAGTCAATGGGAGCGTTGCAGTCTCCGCAAACACGTGGCTCCTTTCGTCGCTCCTTTTATAGAGGAGCCTCCAAGAACATGGGCACAGATAGCTCATCTTCCTTTAAAAACACCACCCAAACATCCCCCAAAAGAGGATATTTCAGAGGAGGTTACAGAGGGAACAACCGTAAAGGGAGAGGCCGAGGTAACACCAACACTCGTACCTCCCCTGCTGCTAAACAGTGACTTCCCTCTACTTCCCCCCGACCATTCCACTCCTGTCGGGGGAAGATTAACACAGTTCCTACCTGTCTGGAACTCCATCACAACAGACAGGTGGGTGAGACAAATTATCCAATATGGTTACTGCCTGGAACTTACAGCTACTCCCCCAAACATACCACCCAAGCAGCGTCCAATGTCCACAGACCATCTTACACTTTTAAAACAAGAGGTTCTCTCACTGCTTCAAAAGCATGCCATAGAGCCAGTCCCTTTACTACACCAGGGAACAGGGGTTTACTCCCTGTATTTCCTAATCCCCAAGAAGGATGGGACCCTACGGCCAATTCTCGACCTCAGACCCCTCAATCAGTATATACATTCGGATCATTTTCACATGATCACTCTCCAACAGGTGCTTCCCCTACTACAACAGGAAGACTTCCTTGCCACACTAGAGCTCAAGGACGCCTACTTCTACATTCCCATACATCCTGCTCACAGGAAGTATCTAAGGTTCGTTCTCCACAGACAACACTATCAGTTCAAAGTCCTTCCATTCGGGGTCACCACTGCTCCAAGAGTGTTTACCAAGTGCCTTGCAGTAGAAGCAGCGCACCTACGAAGACAACAGATCAATGTCTTCCCGTATCTGGACGACTGGCTAATAAAAGCCAGATCATTCAACCAGTGTATACAACACACTCATCAGACCATTCAAACACTACACAACTTGTGGTTCACAATCAACTATACCAAGTCGCACCTCCAGCCCTCCCATATACATCAATATCTGGGGGCCACAATAAATACTTCCACAGCTCTAGCGTAGCCCAGACAGGATAGCCAGTATAGAAGCTCTCATCACCAAATTTCAAGTCCAACACTCTCTCCCAGCCAGAGTGTTCATGCAACTCATAGGCATGATGGCGTCTTGCATTTTCATCGTACCTCACGCAAAACTTCAAATGCGTCCCTTACAAGAATGTCTAGCACATCAATGGAATCAGGCTCACGGACAACTTACAGATCTGGTGTTGGTGGACAGCCGCACACATCGCTCTCTGCAGTGGTGGAACACAAAAAACTTGTCCAAAGGGCGGCCGTTCCTCGAGCCTGTTCCACAAATAGTACTAACAACAGACGCATCACTCACAGGGTGGGGAGCCCATCTCTTAGCTCACACAACACAGGGCAAGTGGACCACTCAGCAAAGACTGCTCCACATCAATCATCTAGAACTACTAGCAATATTCCTAGCTCTAAAATCGTTTCAACTCCATGTACAAAACAAAGCCGTCCTGATCCGAACGGACAACATCACAGCCATGTATTGCATACAAAAACAGGGGGGGGACACATTCTCTACAACTGTCCCAACTTGCACAGAACATTTGGAGGTGGGCCATCCCACAAAACATATACCTTCTCGCACAACACCTTCCAGGAGTTCACAATCAGATTGCCGATCTGTTAAGTCGACAGACACAACAGATTCACGAATGGGAACTACATCCACAAGTTCTTCTACCTTTTTTCCAAAGGTGGGGCCAACCAGACATAGATCTGTTTGCCACACACCAAAACGCAAAATGCCCAACCTTCGCCGCCAGGTTTCCACACCCACTGTCCAAGGGCAATGCGATATGGATGAATTGGTCAGGCAGATTTGCGTACGCTTTTCCGCCACTCCCCTCATTCCGCTAGTGGTACGCAAGCTCCGACAACAGTCTCTAAAGATGATCCTAGTGGCTCCCACATGGGCACGCCAACCATGGTTCACAACCCTACTGGAACTCTCACTAGTCCCACACCAAAAACTGCACCTCTCCCCATCACTACTAACGCAGAACCATGGAGAGATAAGGCACCCCGATCCAACTCAACTCAATCTTGCGATCTGGCTCCTGAGGTCCTAGAGTTCGGTTACCTTCACCTTCCACCGGACTGTATGAACATCATTAAAGAGGCCAGACGCCCTACCACCAGAGCTTGTTACGCAGCAAAGTGGAAAAGATTTGCCACTTACTGCAATAATAATAATATCCAGCCACTAGATGCCTCCATCCAGAACATAATTTGTTACTTACTACACTTGCAAACATGTAATTTGGCATACTCATCCATACGTCTTCATCTAGCAGCACTTGCCGCTTACTTACAAAACAGACAACACATCACTTTTTAGGGTCCCAGCAATTAAAGCCTTTATGGAAGGCCTTAAACGAATCATACCTCCCAGATTACCACCCTCTCCAGTGTGGAATCTTAACATTGTGCTTACTAGGCTCATGGGACCCCCATTTGAACCTCTGCATAAATGTGAACTTCAGTTTCTCACATGGAAAGTAGCTTTCCTTATTGCAATCACCTCTCTCAGGAGGGTGAGTGAGATCCAGGCTTTAACCATACAAGAGCCTTTTTTTACAGATACATTGTAACAAAATAGTTCTCAGAACAAACCCAAAATTCCTTCCTAAAGTCATTTCTCCTTTTCACCTTAATCAATCTGTGGAGCTACCCGAGTTTTTTCAAAACCCGGACTCCGTAGCAGAAAGAGCTCTCCACACCCTAGACGTCAAAAGAGCTCTAATGTATTACATTAACAGAACCAAGCCATTGCGCAAAACAAAACAATTGTTTGTAGCTTTCTCTCCACCACATAAGGGTAATCCCATCTCAAAAACTGGGATTGCAAGATGGATCGTTAAATGTATCCAAATATGCTACCAAAAAGCCAAGCGCACATTAACAATTCCCCCTAGAGCGCACTCAACACGCAAACTAGGGGCTTCCATGGCATTCTTAGGGAACATTCCCCTAGAGGAAATCTGTAAAGCAGCCACATGGTCTACAACACACACCTTCACTAAACACTATTGTGTTGACGTGCAAGCCAAGCAACAAGCTTCTGTAGGCCAAGCTGTTCTTAAAACACTTTTTCAAACTACTGCAACACATACAGGTGACCACCGCTAGGGAGATACTGCTGTACAGTCTATGCTCAGTGTGAGATCTGCAGCTCATATGCCTCGAACGGAAAATGCTTCTTACCAGTATGCATCTGTTCTTGGCATGTAGAGCTGCAGATCCTCACACGCCCACCCACCTCCCCGGGACCTGTATGTGTTCCAGTCCTATCTTACTTAGATATACACACATGGACATCTCTTTCTTTTCTACTAACCATCATTTCCCATCATGGCGAAAAACAATCTGAGGATGGAGTCGATGCCCATGCGCACTATCGTCCAAGGGAGAAGTCACCTATCTCCTAACTACAAAGACTTCTTCTAAGACAACAACAAAGTGCAAGCATCCGAGCCCAACACCAGATGGCGATCTAATGCTCAGTGTGAGGATCTGCAGCTCTACATGCCAAGAACAGATGCATACTGGTAAGTAGCATTTTCCTTCTTTGACTTTTATTATGTTGAATTGGAGTGTATTTCTGTCATGCTCTGCTTTTGAAATTCAGGACTCAATATATCTTTTGGGATTAATTTCGGAATAAACTCCAATTATGCATTTTCTATTGATTTTTTTTGTTCTTGGAATATATATTTAAAACTAAGCTGCAGTATAATAATGAGGTACTCTGTGTCTGAATATACATTATTTCTATAGTATCTCACATGTTAAGTGCACCACACTTGGACTAAGCATTTTCCAGTTTACTTTCCTAGCATTCTTTATAACCACCTGGCATATGTCATACCCTTCTGACGTATGCCCAGTTACTCTTTTATGCCCAGTTACTCTTTTCTGCTTGCCTTGGCAACTCTCTCCTTATCAAACTGTCTGTGGTATTTGAAGCCAAAACCATAGCCGTGGTCATTTACATCCAGTTGTGTTATGTAATTGGTTGTGGGAGATTATAGTTGAGAGATGTGCCCACCATCTCTGGTTGTAAACTAGTTGTGAAACTTGCTTTCTGAGAAAGGAACTTGAGACTCATGCAACAGGGGGTGGGTTAAGGAGCTTATGATTTGTCGTTCTGTAAACCCACAATGGAATGCAGCAAATCTGGAAAAACGGTTTTATCACTGGCCTTTCTCCCATTAGGGCAAGATTCAATTGGAGAACTTCATAGGTACCTTTTTTGGGGAGGTTCAACATTGTACCTTTCTAAAGTAAGCATAATTTCTCAATTATGGGCCAGTACCTAAATGCACTGGCAATCTTGTCTCCTTCAGTGCATATGTGAATATCAGTAAAATAAAGGTTGATATTTTTGTCTAGAAGCTAATCCTTATTGGTAATCAGTTCATGCTGCAAGCACGCTATTAGACTTATGTGGGAATTCTACCCCTACTAAAATAATGTGTAAGCTTAGTTACTCCAGTATTGGAGCTTTCATAGATTCCCATGCTTAGAATCATTCCCCGTCGTCGAGATGGGAGTCTCGGTAAAATAAAATAGTAGTAAATAACTATTACAAAAGAGAAACAGGCCTAGGCCTGAACTCATTTTGCAACCAGACCATGTCTTTTTGTAAAAGAGACCAAAAGAACAGGCAACCAATCAGAGTAGCCTCACCCTCTAGAACCTTGGTGAAAGAACCTCAGCCCCTCAGATTTTCTACCGCACGTTGTGCTACAGGGAGTCTCCTTGAGCTTTGCTCTATTTCAACTCTTTCAACTGTTTTTTCTAGCGTTTTTTCTTCAGGTTTTCTTTCTAAAGCCTGTGGAAATGTCTGATAAAGGGAAGAAAGCTTTATTTAAGGCTTGTGCCACTTGTGGCAAGAAGAGGCTATATGTTGAAGATAGACATAAGGACTGCATATATTGCCTCTACCCGGATCACAAGGCTGCGGACTGCAAGATTTGCCGCACCTTTTCCACCAAGACTCTCCGGGACCGTGAGGGTCGATCTGTTAACCTGGCTCCACAGACTCAAGTCCAGGAAAGATCCACTGTCAAGCGATAGTGAGGAGTCGTCTTCTGTCGCCTCATCAAGAAGGTCAGTCAAAAGGGGTAGGAGTTCCCCTTCACCATCTGTGGATCCCCCCCTCTAAGGCCTCAAAAAAGACCCTGAAGGGTCTGAGGTTCAGGGTCCTATCAAATCTCCTCACTGCGGTGTAAAGGAGAGGGAAGGACTAAGTACACCACCTGCGACAGTCCCTGGCCAGGACAAATCTTTTAAAAAAACCCTCTTCACAGTCTTCTGGAAAGAGTGGTCATTCGTCATCGACGCTGCGCAAGCCCTCGACGACGAAGCCTCCAAAATCGCAGGCTAAAAGTGCTCCGGCGTCGACGGGAGGGTCGACGTCGTCTTCTATTCCGGTGTTGACGGGCTCGTCGACGAGCACTTCTTCAAGACCGACGAAAATTTCATCGACGATGGCGTCGACGACGATGGCGCCGACGACGAGAGTGTCGACGACGATGGCGCCGACGACTAGGGTGTCGACGACGACTGCGTCAACACTGACGACGACGTCAGCAGGGACATTGACTGTCTCGTCGACGACGATGTCTACGACACCCATCATGTCGACGACGGTCTGCACACCTCTTCCGTCGACGGTGGCTCCATCTGCATCCTCGTCTACGGTGATTCCGTCTACACTGTCGTCGACGAAGAAATTCGCTTCGGCGTCGACGGATCCGTCGGACGGCGTCGTCGACGGAAAAATTTCCATCTTGGTGAGGAGAAGACAAATATCACCAGAAATGACGTCCCCTAGAATGGTGGATTCTTTACCTCATGCATTACTTCTCGATGAGGATGAGGACTCTGATGGAGGCTATAGTCATTTTGGGGATGCCAATAGCCCTTCTCAGCTTATTGTCAAATGTCAGGAGACGGATTCGGAGGGTTATTATCAAGATCAGTCATACCAACAACCCTTTGCACGTCAAGAGAACACTCAACAAGAGATGATGTCTGTACCAACTTCTCTTTTGGCGGATTTACAGGGGATGCTTTTGGACTATCAACGGAGATGTTCAACTCGTACTCCGCCTCCACAACCCGCTCTCTTGTCCTCAACTCTGCCTCCTCCTCCTGATACGGTGAGGAGTTCACCACCTCCATCTGCTCGACTGCATACCCAATTTCATGCATCTTCTGATGTCCTTCCTCCAGATCAACACCAGGATGTCTCCTCTGAGGAAGAAGAGGGAGAGCTGGTTAATCAAGATCAAGGTGATGAATGGGATGAATATGTAATCCCTGATCCCGCTTCGCCGGCTCCGGCCCCGATTGATTCTCCCCCTGCTGACATTGGGGGTTTTCACAAATTGATGGAGAGAGCGTCTCTACGTTTCGAGCTTGCTATGCCCTCACTCCAAACAGAGTGCTTTCTTTATGATTTTAAAGAACCAAGTAAGAGAGTGGTGCGCTCTATTCCTATCGTGGGGCATGTCTGGGAAGAAGGCATTAAGGTCATGAAGAACCCGGCCACTGTAGTTCCAGTCTTGCCGCGTCTGGATAAAAAGTATAAGGCTCCAAATGACAGCCCAGCTTCCTTGACGGGTCAGCCACGACCCGACTCGGTCATTTTGCAAGCAGCGCATTAGTCAAGAAATCCTTCAGCGCCGTTATCTACACCACCGGACAAAGAGGGCAGACGCCTAGACAACGCGGGGAAAAGATTCTCCTCCATGGCCAGCCTTGTCATCAGAGCTGCGAACGCTTTAGCAATTCTTGGAAGATACGACCGCCAGATGTGGTGTGACCTTGCGCCTTACCTGGACCAGTTATCTGATCCTTCCAAGTCTGAGGCAAAGAAGATCTTGCAAGAAGGGGAGGTTACGTCCACTGAGGTCATCGATTGCGCAATGGACATTGCCACAACAGCTTTCCGGTCCCTGGCTGGTGCAGCTGTGCTTCGTCGCCAGGGTTGACTAAAGGCCACGTGGTTTCGTCCTGAGATCCAGAATAAGATCCTGGATCTTCCCTTTGACGGAGAGGAATTGTTCGGCAAGCACATAGACGATACCCTTCAAAACATCATGAAGGATACGGAGACTGCTCGGTCCTTGGGGACCCTTCAATACAAAAAGCGCCATTCCGTGGAGCGAGAGGCAGAGGAGCTCCATCCTATAGGGGATCTTACCAACAACAGAGATACTCCTCTTATGGCTCCACACAACAATCTTACCGTCCTTATCAGAGGCAAGGCCAGACGTCGACTTTCTCTAGAGCAAACACTAGAGGGAAGCAGAATCGTCCCGGACGGGACGCCCCTAAGAGACAATAGCGGCGATCTTGCTCTTTGCGCTGTGCCCTCCTCTTCCTCCAAGACATCTGTAGGAGGCAGGGTATCTCAATACCTCCAAAACTGGGAACGTATAACAACAGATCGTTGGGTCCTGAACATCATTCAGTGTGGTCACACTCTGGAGTTCACTCATCTTCCACCATCCAAGGCCCCTGCCGCCAACTCCGTAAAACACCTACGTCTCCTCCGGCTGGAAGTCCATCAGCTTCTGATCAAGGGAGCAGTGGAGCCGGTCCCTCTCTCACAGAGAGGAAAGGGGTTTTATTCCAGATTTTTCTGGTGAAGAAAACATTGGAGAAATGGCGCCCCATTCTAGACCTCAGGGAGCTCAACACTTATCTCACGAAGCTATCGTTTCGGATGGTATCTCTCCAGGACATTCTACGTCTTCTCAACAAGGGAGATTTTATGGCCACTCTAGACCTAGAGGATGCGTATTTCCACATCCCCATTCATTCGGCCCACAGGAGGTTTCTACGTTTTACAGTCGCCAAGAGCCATTACCAGTTCAAAGTGCTGCCGTTTGGTCTTCGCTCAGCTCCGAGAGTTTTCTCCAAGGTGCTGGCACCAGTAGCAGCTTTCCTCAGGAAGCAGCATTTCCAGGTCTTTCCTTACCTGGACGATTGGTTGCTAAAAGCTTCGTCCAGGGAGGCAGCAGAGGAAGCGTTCAATGCTTGCACTGGTCTCTTCTCCAATCTGGGCCTGACTCTCAACAACGCCAAGTCTTCTCTCCTTCCGTCCAGGAAGGTTCAATTTCTGGGAGCAGTCTTGAACACATCTCTCAACAAGGTTTTTCCATCTCTGGACAGACAAAGAAATCTAATTTCCATGGCTCATTTAGTGCGAGGAAGAAAGTGTCTTTCTGTTCGCCGATTCAAATCCCTTCTAGGGATGATGTCCTCATGCATTCCTTTAATACCTCATTGCAGACTGAGAATGCGTCCCTTGCAGGAGCACCTAAACTTGCAGTGGAAGCAGGTGACAGGTTCTTTCGACGACCAGCTAGTGATCACTCACGCAATGAAGCGAGCCATCCTCTGGTGGACAAGAATAAGGAATTTGTCCCAAGGTCTATCCTTCGTAAACACTCCAGCGCCTCAAGTGGTGACGACGGATGCCTCTCTGGAGGGTTGGGGCGCAGTATTGCAGGATCTGCAGGTCAGTGGTCATTGGCTGCCGGAACATCGCCTCCTACACATCAACCTCTTAGAGCTTCGAGCGATTCGCCTAGCCCTGAAGGCTTTTCTTACAAGATTGCAGGGGTTGTCGGTTCTTGTCCGGACGGACAACACCACAGCCATGCATTACATCAACAAGGAAGGCGGCACCAGGTCCTTCCCCTTGTCACAAGAAGCCCAGGCGATTTGGGAGTGGGCTATCCTGCACAGAATTTCTCTGAAAGCTGAACACTTGCCAGGAGTGCTCAACGACAAAGCGGACCGGCTCAGCAGGCTGAAATCTGTCACCCACGAGTGGGAACTGGATCAAGCTACGCTGGACAGAGTCTTTCACCGGTGGGGCAGACCCTCCATAGACCTGTTTGCCACACCAGAGAACAGGAAATGCCGGTCTTACGCCAGCAGGCTACACCATCGAGGGTCTCTGGGGAATGCGCTTTCGATCGCTTGGTCAGGCGCATTTGTATACGCTTTTCCCCCCATTCCGCTGATTCCCAGGTTGCTCATGAAGATGCTCATGAAGATGATCCTCATAGCTCCAGCATGGCCGAGACAGTTCTGGTTCACCGAACTTCACCTTCTCTCCTTGGATCGTCCTCACCCATTGCAGCAGATTCCGCACCTCCTCACGATGTTTCAGGGTCAGGTTTGGCACCCGGATCCTCGCTCGTTACAGCTCTCAGCTTGGCTCCTGAGCAGCGAGAATTTCTTGACTTAGATCTTCCAGAGGAGGTTAAAGATGTCCTTTCGCAGGCGAGGGCTCCTTCCACTAACAAAACTTACCGCTTGAAATGGAAGCGATTCTGCATCTGGTGTCATGGAGCAGGGTTGGATCCTTTCCTGTCGCAGCCACACCAGGTTCTTCCTTATTTCCTGTCCTTGGCTAAAGCAGGTTTGGCTCACTCTTCCATTAAAGTGCACCTGGCAGCGGTCTCTCGCTTTCGGCGCACCTCATCTGGGCCGTCCCTGTGGTCAGCCAGAATTGTTCAGCAATTTCTCAAGGGCCTCTTCAGAGTATTTCCACCAGTGAGACCTCCACCTCCCACGTGGCATTTGAACTTGGTTCTTTCTCAACTAATGAGGCACCCATTCGAACCTATTCATCGAACGGATTTAAAGTTCCTCTCCTGGAAACTTTCTTTGTTGCTGGCACTAACTTCAGCTAGGAGGATTGGAGAATTGCAGGCTCTTAAAATTCAGGAACCTTTTCTTCAGTTCAAAAACAATACAGTAATCATGAGAACTAATCCTAAATTCATTCCTAAAGTGCCTTCTACTTTTCATCTCAACGAGCCAGTGATTCTTAAGACCTTCTTCCCTCAGCCTTCTTCTCCTGCTGAGAGAGCTCTTCATTCTCTGGACGTACAGAGGTGCCTGAAATTCGATTTAGACCGAACTAAGTCCTTCCGTAAGACTTCTCAACTTTTTGTGTCATTTAGCGCTCCCCGCAAGGGTTTTCCCCTTTCCAAACAGGGGATAGCTCGGTGGGTTGTTAGCGCTATTCGATTCTGTCATACAGCAGCGGGCAAACCCCTGGAGGGTAGAGTCCGGGCTCATTCCACAAGGTCTGTGGCATCCTCTACGGCTCTGTTTGCTGGTGTCCAGATTAAAGACATTTGTAGAGCTGCTACCTGGAGCAGCACTCACACATTCACGAAGCATTACTGCCTGGACGCTTCACTGCGAGATGACACGGCTGTGGGCCAAGCAGTTCTGAGGAACCTATTCCAATGAGTGGTGAGCTTTCCTTTGCATCCCTCCTTCCTTCTTTTTACCTTTTACACATTTTATCTTGTTTCTGAATTCATTTGCTATTACCCTGTTTATGGCATAGTCAGTGGTAACTATCTTTCTGCATATTATTCATGTATCAATATGTTTTAACAAACATTTATCAAAGGGTTATGCTTCATTACAAAATGTGTGTATATATATGTATATATATATATATATTTACTGCTAGCTACTCTGATTCTAAGCATGGGAATCTATGAAAGCTCCAATACTGGAGTAAGAAAACAAGTTAATTACCTGTAACTTTGGTTCTCCAGTATTGGAAGCTTCATAGATTCCCATGCACCCACCCTCCTCCCCTGGGAAAGCTCAGCCTCTTTCGACGTGATTATTTCACAACGTACACGAAAATCTGAGGGGCTGAGGTTCTTTCACCAAGGTTCTAGAGGGTGAGGCTACTCTGATTGGTTGCCTGTTCTTTTTGGTCTCTTTTACAAAAAGACATGGTCTGGTTGCAAAATGAGTTCAGGCCTAGGCCTGTTTCTCTTTTGTAATAGTTATTTACTACTATTTTATTTTACCGAGACTCCCATCTCTATGACGGGGAATGATTCTAAGCATGGGAATCTATGAAAGCTTCCAATACTGGAGAACCAAAGTTACAGGTAAGTAACTTGTTTTCTTATACACTTTTCTGATATCTTGGTCTCCTTCCAGATTGTTGCTCTAACTAATTTCAAATTAGATAGTTACACAAAGGGCTTCTCTATAAATCATATAGACTCGGAAGACATTTCTTCTGAAATTAGATTGCACATAAGCATTCGTTGCTGGATTATCAACATTATGTGAAAGACTATGGACAGGCATATTTTAATTGATTGTCACCAAAGTTCCTTTCTTTCTAGCTAAGTTGTATCACACTCAAAATTCTGTACCTCATCTACAAGCATTTTTAAAGACTTAGACACCTGATGTACAAAGCCATTTTGCATTTGTAAAGCCTGCAATTCGCAAAATCACAGGGTGTGTGATCACACAAAATAGCTTTTAGAATCCACTACTCCCGTTTTGTGACTCGGTAACATGTTACAAAATCACAAAATTGGTTTATAAAGGCATAACAAATTGATATTTGTAAGGCACGCTTTTAGGGCGTCTCTTCCAAATATTGATTCTGTATGGTATGTAACAATGTTTTGCGGACATTATCTGGTTGCAAAACATTGACAAGTTTCCACTTCCAAGTTGGGCTGGTAACACATTTGTAAAAGGCAATGCGTCCTACAGGACTCCTTTCCCTTTCTAAATGTAAAAAAAAAAACTTGTTGGGGAGTGGTAGTGGTCCAGGGGACCACTGACAGTTCTGAAACTGGGAAAAAAAAAGTATTTTTTTGAAATGCTGCTCCATTTTCTTCTAGAAAAACTGCAAATTTTTTTTAAAAAAAAGAACATTGCTTTGTTAAAATGCGATCACAGACATGGTGACGTGCTGACCCAGAAGGCCACCATTCCTGTGATGTCCACCAGTCATAGTGAGTCACAATTTGCGACCTACCTCATGAATATTTTTTTTTGTTTAACTTTGTTTTTATTATTTTTCAACAAATTTGCAGTTTACAGTGCATTTTTTGACCACAGTGATTTAATACAATTCAGATCATAGCTTTACAGAAACAGAGCACTTATGTAATTTAACATGCTGGTCTGCAGCGTCTGTTATGTTTCTTGTTTCATTAATTGGCTTAGCATCATAGCATACGGTTTTAACTTGTATATTGCTTATTTAACAACATAACCTGAAACATTGTACCCTACACCTAGAACACTTAGAGTAGAATTATGTATTTCCTCGTGTGTCGCACCCGTGACTTCCCCCTCGCCTCTGCGCTTAACCTAGCATACCTTTTCATCTATGTGTTGGGCTTATCTAGTCTCCCATACCTTCGAATGTATAACGGATACAATTCAGATGTTGTACCCTGTTGTGTGGGGGCTAATTATATGCATATATGCATGGGAGGGGAGGCAGATAAGGCACTCATGAGCCTGTGCAGAGCGCCTGGACGGGGTGTTGATCGCTACCCTACATTCCCTGTACTACGGGCCTTCTTCACTCACATGTCCGTCTACAATCGTGGGTGTTCCCGGCAGCGACTGTGGACGATCGCGCCAGGCTATGCGAAAATCTGATAGTATTACCGGGGGGGGGGGGGGTAGGAGACTTCCATCGGCGCGTGAGTAACCGCTTGGCGACTATGAGTCCCAGATCTATGTACCTGGAAGTCACTTTGTGTCTTTTGGATCTGGGGTACAGCCCCAAGACGCACTGCTCCCACGACCGATCCAGCACCCGTTCCGTGCACTGAGCCAAACAACTGATGACCGCGCCCCAGTATGTTTGAATTGTAGCGCATGGCCACAACATATGCATCAGGTCTGCGCCTGCTTCGTCGCATCTCGCACATTTGGCATCAGTGCGACCAAAATACCTATTTATACGTTCCGGTGTCAGATAGGCTCTGTGAATTATATATTATTGAATGAGCCGGAATCGGACATTCAGAGGTATTCGCACCGAGCTCTAGAATATTTTCCCAGTCCTGGTCCGTAGTGGGCCGCTGCAGGTCCGCATCCCATCGAGCTCGGAGGGAGAGCAGCTGCGGTGCTGTGTGCGCTCGGAGAGATTCCCCAAACCACTTGGTTAAATGCCGGCCCGTGCCCTGCTCATGTAAATACTGTATAGTTAAATGAGTGGCAGGTTCCTGCGTTATATCGCCCCACAGTGCGCTAAGTGAATGAACTATTGCGGCATGTAATAGGACTTGACCCTGTGGCAATTCCGAGTCCTCGGCTAGATCTGCAAACGGGAGGAGCAGCCCATCGTTATATAGATCAGTCAGCGTCTGCACACCGGCTTCTTCCCAGTGCGTAAGCTCTGCACTGGTTATTACCCAGAGCCTTCTGGGAGTACCCAGTATCGGGAGTGATGGCGCATATGGTGTGACCTGTCGCGTAATGTAGAGACTGCGCCGATAGCATTGATACGCCACCCTTACCAGGAGCTGGGTAGGTGCACTGCCTGTCCGGCCCGGATGAAACAACGTCACGATCTGAAAGAGACACGTTAGGGACAGATTCCTTACCTTAGAATATCCCCAGGCGTCAGGCTGGATCCGGAAAGTTTTTGCGTAGCAGTACCCTTGCGTGTCGGTAGGCGGCGTCTTGCGGCTCCGCGTACGTCGGGACCGCCGGGATGACGTCGCAGGCAGTACTTAGACACCGCCCCTGCGCGCTGACGTCAGTTCTTCTTTTTCCGCGCCAGTAAGCGCAGATCCGGGAAGAGCAGTGCCCTAGTCATTTTTTGACTAATTTTTTTTGGTGATTTTTCACTGTTTTTCTAAACGAGTCTCTCGACTCCGAAGGTGTCGGTAGGGATGCCCGGCTTCAAGCCTTGCGACGCCTGTTGGCGAATGATGTTGATCACAGACCCGCACTTAGAGTGTCTCTACTGTCTCGGCCGCGACCACGACACGAAGTCGTGCCCCGACTGCCGGGCCTTGCACCCGAAGGCTTTGCGAGAGCGGTCTCGAAAGCTCCTCGAAGTCCGGCAGTCTGCTCCGCGCCACACCAAGCCCCGGTCACGTGAGAGGTCGAGGGGCCGGTCGCGGAGTCCTCATCGGTCGTCGGGGTCCAAGTCTTCGCACTCCTCCGGTAAGTCGAAGCATAAAAAGT
Source organism: Calotriton arnoldi (assembly GCA_963921515.1). NCBI lineage: Eukaryota > Metazoa > Chordata > Amphibia > Caudata > Salamandridae > Calotriton > Calotriton arnoldi. Next base: position 3,007,848 of record CAWUFW010001149.1, on the reverse strand, counting down.
CTAAGAAGCGTCATCGCTCGAAGGCTTCGCCTCGCCGGTCTCGCGACTCGGCTGAGGCTCCTATCGGCACCGTCCCCGCGAGTGCCTGTGGAGCCACCCCCGCATTACCCGTCCTTCCCGGGTTCGGGGGCGACTCCGGCCGAGATACAGGAATTCCTGTTGGCCATGGCCCGCCTCTTCGGGCCTCAAGGTCCCCCCGGTGCGCCTTCGGGCCCCGCGGGCCCTGATGGGGTTTCCCCGGCGCCGCCGGCGACTCCGGTCCCGGCGCCGCCTGTAACACCAGCCTCGGTCCCGGCCTCGATCCCGGCTCCGGTGCTGCCGCAACCCCCATCGATGCCGGTTGACCTAACTACACCGCCGTCGCTCGACGCCGGCTCCAACGCCGCTGGGACCTTGGGTCCCACATGTCCCTCCTCCTTATTTTGAACCTGAATTGGAGGACGTAGATAACTGGGAGGGGTCTGATGACCCTCTCACACAGCAGTGTGAGTTTGATCAGGACTGGGCTGAGGAACTTGGGGATGCCAGTGGTCTGGACACCTCCCCTGACTCTGGCATGCTGTCTCCTCCATCCGTGGCAACGGAGGAGGGAGCAAACTTTGCAACGGTGTTGCGTAGAGCAGCTGGGGCCTTAAACCTCCAGTTGCCTACAGTGGCTGTCAGGACTAACATCCTGACGGAAGTGCTTCAGCCGGCGGCTACCTCCTCGGAGCCACTGCTGCCGTTCAACGAGGCGCTTTCAGACGTTCTTTTGGGCACCTGGTCCAAGCCCACCACAGGGGCTCCTGTGGATAGGAACGTGGCCCGACGCCATCGCCCTGCTCCGGGCGACCCCCCCCCGTTCCTCTCTCTACACCCCACCCCTGAGAGCTTGGTGGTCCAAGCCTCTGCTTCCCAAAGCGCCTTCCCTACCGCTCCCCCGGATAGGGAATCCAAACGCCTGGTTCAATTTGGGAAGAAGGTCTTTTCTTCCACCAGTGCTGGCTTGCGGTCAGGCAACACCACTTGCCTCTTGGGCCGATATTCCCACTCCTGGTGGGACTCGGTGGCGCAAGTTCTGCCCCACTGTCCTGAGGAGGTCCAGACACTGCTTTCCCGCACCATTGCGGAGGGAAGAGATGCGGCAAAGTACACCATCAGATGTGGCCTTAATACCGCCGACTCGCTAGGCAGATCGCTTGCGACGACAGTGGCGCTGCGCTGTCACGCCTGGCTGAGGGCCACTGGTTTCTCGGGTGATGTCCAAAACTCTCTTATGGACATGCCCTTTGATGGAGTCGGTCTTTTTGGGACAAAGGCAGACCATGCGCTGGAGCGCTTTAAGGACTCGCGGGCTACAGCCAAGTCCCTGGGCCTTTCTGCTGTGCGCCCTCAGCAACAGTCTGCTTTTCGCCCCTTTCGTGGCCACGGAAGGGGCGCCCAGTCGCGTCCGCTGCCCAGCCACCGGCCCGCGCAGCAAGCGTCTTCGCGTGGCGGAGGACGTGGCTCCCGCCGTGGCGGGTCAGGCAGCCAGCGTCCGGGTCAGGCCAAAACCCCGCCCCGTCCGCGGCCTCCAAGCCCTCCTAGTCCTTCTTTTCAGGTGCACAGCACGCCAGTAGGGGGCAGGGTCCGCCATCACCTTCACCACTGGCGTGCCATCACCTCTGACAGGTGGGTCTTGGACATTGTCCGAAGGGGCTACTCCCTCCCCTTGGTGACCATCCCCCCAGCCATGCCACCACAATTCCACCGCATGTCAGGGGATCACTTGGTGCTTCTTCAAAAGGAAGTTGCGGCCCTCTTGGCCAAGAGGGCCATCGAGCGCATTCCGACCCCAGAAGTAGGACGTGGTTGCTACTCCCAATACTTTCTGGTGCCCAAAAAGGACATGGAGGACATGCGTCCTATCTTGGACCTCCGGAACGTCAATCGCTTCCTCCGGAAGGAGAAGTTCAAGATGCTCACCCTAGCTCAGGTCTTTACTGCTCTCGACCCTGGAGACTGGATGGTAGCGTTAGACTTGCAGGACGCATATTTCCACATCCCCGTCCTGCCGGCCCACCGGCGTTACCTGCGGTTCACGGTAGGCCTCGAGCATTTTCAGTTCACCGTGCTCCCTTTTGGCCTTACCAGCGCCCCTCGGGTGTTCACGAAAGTGATGGCGGTGGTCGCAGCCCATCTGCGCCGGGCAGGGGTTCCAGTCTTCCCCTACCTCGACGACTGGCTGCTGAAGGCGGGCTCGTCCCAGGCAGTCGTCTCCCACCTCCAGACAACGGCCGAACTCCTGCACTCGCTGGGGTTCTCCATCAACGTGCCGAAGTCGCACCTGATTCCTTCTCCACAGCTCCTTTTCATCGGAGCAGTTCTGGACACGACGCAATTTCGGGTTTATCCTCCCGAACGGCGAGTCCGGGATATTCAGGCTATGATTCCGATCTTTCGGCCTTTATCCTGGGTTTCGGTACGGATGACCCTGAGGCTGCTGGGCCTCATGGCCTCCTGCATCCTGCTGGTCAATCATGCCAGATGGCATATGCGGGCTCTGCAGTGGGACCTGAAGTTCCAGTGGGCACAACATCCAGATCTCGGAGGGGACTGCAAAACAGTTGCAGTGGTGGCTCTCGAACCGGCAATGGGTCATGGGCAGATCCCTCTCCCTTCCCCAGCCAGAGCACACAGTTGTGACGGACGCGTCCCTTCTGGGATGGGGCAGTCACATGGGAGAGGCGGAGATCAGAGGCCTCTGGTCTCCGGCTGAGTCCCGACTCCATATCAACATTCTGGAGCTCCGGGAGATCCGACTTGCACTCAAGGCATTCCTTCCCTCTGTCAAAGGGACGGTAGTGCAGGTGTTCACAGACAACACCACCGCCATGTGGTATTGCAACAAACAGGGCGGGGTAGGGTCGTGGACCCTATGTCAGGAGGCTCTGCGCCTCTGGACATGGCTGGAACATCAGGGCATATTCCTGATGGTTCAACACCTGGCAGGTTCCCTGAACGCCAGGGCGGACAAACTCAGCCACAGGTGCATGATGGATCACGAATGGCATCTTCACTCGGAGGTGGCGCAAGGTCTCTTTCAGCAGTGGGGAGACCCTTGGTTAGATCTGTTCGCCACCGAAGAGAACGCGCAATGTCAGCAGTTCTGCGCGTTGGAATTTCCAAGGCGGCACTCGCTCGGCGACGCTTTTCGTCGTGAGTGGCGTTGCGGTCTGTTGTACACCTTTCCGCCTATACCTCTTCTACCCAGAGTGTTGAAGAAGATTCGGCGCGACCGGGCCCAAGTCATTCTTGTGGCTCCGGACTGGGCTCGAAGAGTTTGGTATCCCGAGCTACTCAGTATGAGTGTCGATCCCCCGATCCGTCTGCCTCTTCGGGAGGATCTTCTGTCGCAGCAGCAGGGGACGGTCCTCCACCCGAACCTGTCCAGTCTACACCTGCTTGCGTGGAGATTGAGCGGCGGCAGTTGATTCCTTTCGACTTGCCTCCCGAAGTTTGTGATGTGATTCTGGCAGCCAGGCGTCCCTCCACTAAGGTGGTATACGCCTGCAGGTGGAACAAGTTTGTGGCATGGTGCACAGCAAAGGCTGTGAATCCCCTTTCTGCCCCTCTTTCTGAGGTTCTTCTGTTCCTTCTTTCTCTGGCCCAACAGGGTTCTGCCCTGGGTACCATCAAGGGCTATCTTTGTGCGATATCAGCCTTCCTCAGGCTTCCTGATCAGCCCTCCCTTTTCAAGTCCCCTGTGGTTAACGGGTTTCTTTTTTTTTTTTTTTTTTTTTTTATTAGCCAACTTGCACATTAAGATCCTGCATCACCCCAAACACTGGGTGCATCAAGCCTTGTATACAGTTACTGAATGCAAGCCAATTTTGTCTTTAAATTACAACTAAATGCATACATAAAGCCCCAACTAACAACCCTTCGCCCAACCCCCTCCCAGAACCCCGGCATGGCTGCATAGTATCATTACATCCTCTAGCAATACATTGTGAATATGACAATACATCCCTGCAAGCCCAATAGTCCTTTCGCACCTACCACCCCAGCAGGTATCCCGCCTCACTGCAAGTCTGGATTCCCAAGAAGATATCCCGTCAGTGGGGCCCAAAAGTCCTTGGGACGTGAGGCCTCAGGTAGCTCTTCGGCATATATGCCCAACTGGTCCCTGCAATATAACAATTCGCGAATCCACTTTTGTACAGTTGGAACAGCTTTTGCACCCCAGCACTGTGCCACGGCCCGTTTTGCAAACAGAGTAGATATAGCCACTATCCGTCTGTTACAGGGCTTAAGCCTCTGCACACATCCCAACAGGCACACCTCTGGTACACACTCAACAGCCTCCAGGACCACATCTGTAAGTATGCGCGCAACCCTCACCCAGAAGTTGTATACACCCATGCAACTCCAGGCCAGATGCACAAAATCCGCGTTCTCCTGTCCACAGCGTATACAGCATGCATTGTCCCGCAACCCAAACCTTCGCAGCTGCAATGGTGTATAGTATAGCTGATGTATATATTTGAAGTGGATTATCCGCAGGTTACAGTTCGCCGTTAAGCGCCCAGTCAACGTACAGCAGAACCTCCAGGAGTCTATCGAGAACGCGTCTCCCAAGATTGTCTTCCATTTATTATAGGAAGGTGAATCAATGAGATCGGTTTCTCTGAGGGATGCGTTGTATAATTTAGTAACAAGACCCCTGCGATCTGCACTCGACAGCACCGCCCGCAGTGCCATCAGAGTACGCGGTTCCATCGGGTATGCCGGGTATGCCGCTCGAATTGCCTGTCGCACCCGTGCATACGTGAAGCGCAGCATTATTCCAGTATCTCGTCCGCCCTGGAGATCCGTCAGTGAGCGGAAGCGACCCTGACTGTAGAAGTCTCCCAAAAGTGTAATCCCAACTCCACTTAACGCCTTCAGGGCCGCCGGCTCCTGCGCCGCCGATATACCAGGATGCGCGGCGAGGGGGAGTGCTGGGGTATATAAATATTCCAGACCCGCCCTCTTGGCCAGAGTTTTCCATGCCCAGGCCGTACAATGCACAGGGCTGATTTCCCCACGTGGACCTCCCGCTCCACCCATCAAGGCCGCAGCAGTGAGCGGCCCCGGAAGGACCGAATCCGCCTCAATAGCAGTATGTGGCTGAAATTTCTGTGGATAGTACCAAAAGTGCGCATACTGCGCCTGCGCGCATAAGTAATATAGTCGTAAGTCGGGAGCCTCAAATCCTCCGCGCTCAAACGGCTGGACCAGCAAACTCCAGCTGCAGCGGGGTTTTTGCCTCCCCACACAAACGTGGACATGGACGACTGCAAAGTATTGAACAACGCGAGATTCAGACGAATGGGGATATTATTAAATAAATAGAGCAGCTTCGGCAAAAAGGTCATTTTTATGACCGCTATGCGATCCGCAAGAGAGAGAGGGAGTTTAGCCCAGCGCTCAGCCCGTTCCGTAATCGTGGTGACCACACGTCCATAATTTTCGGCAATCACTACCTCCGGGTCCCTGTGCAGCCACACACCCAGATACTTAACAGGGTCGGTCGACCACCGCAAGGGAAATTCGAGTTCTATCTCCCTAGTGCCTGCTGTGAGTGGGAAGACAGTAGATTTGGCCCAATTGATGCCCAGACCAGAGTATCGTTCAAACTTGATGTATTCACGTATCATTGCCGATAAATTTATAGCAGGGTCTCGGACGTATAGCAGCATATCATCCGCGTACAGTGACACCACCAGGGGCCTCTGCCTAAACCGTAAAGCAGCCCCCCGTGCTTTTGACGCAGCCTACATGCTAAAGGTTCTAGAGCCAATGCAAACAACATGGGCGACAGAGGGCACCCCTGCCTGGTGCCGCCGTGGATGGCAAATGCCTCAGTTACCCAGCCATTTACACGAATCCGGGCCATCGGCGCAGTATATAATAAATGGATCCATTTTAAAAAAAACGGCGGAAGGCCCATTCGTAACAAGGTCGTGAACATATAGTCCCACTGGAGCGAATCGAATGCCTTGGCGGCATCCAATAGCACCGCCACTGCCTGAAAGTCATGTTCAAAATAGTGTAACGTGGAAAAGATAGTGCGAAGGTTATGTGACGTGGATCGAGAGGGCACGAACCCCGACTGGTCCGGGAGCACTAGATTAGGTACCAGTGGCTGGAGTCTGGCCGCTATCATCTTAGCCAGTATTTTGGCGTCAATATTTATGAGTGACAGCGGTCGATAAGAGCCACAATCATTTGCCGCTTTGTCGGGCTTTAGCAGCAGCACCAACAGTGCCTCCGTAAGAGAAGGGGGCAATGTACCCGAGTCATACGCCTCCGCATAGACCTCCAGTAGCCTTGGTGCAAGCTCCTTAACATACGCCTTATAAAACTCACTAGGGAGTCCGTCTAATCCCGCCGATTTGCTAGTGGGGAGGGACATAATAGCTATCTTCACGTCCTCTACATCAAAAGGCTGTGTGATATACTCACGCTGTGCCAAGGACAACCAGCCCAGAGTCACATCCCCTAGGTATTCATTTACGTCTGCGGCTGGCAAAGAGGTGCGTTTGCTGTACAGATTGGAGTAGAAGTCCATCACCACCTTACTTATTCCCGGGGTGTCATAATGTGGCACTCCCTCCCCGTCCAGCAGTTCGGTTATGTGGGCCTGGCTGCGCGGCGCCGCTAATTTCTGTGCTAGCGAGCGGCTAGGGCGTCCACCCTCTCCATAATACCGGGCAGTGCAGCGACGAGATCTATGCAGCATTTCCTGGTCAACAGTTTCATTGTGCTCTGTAACCAGTTCGCGGATCTGAGAGAGGAGCGCGGGGGCGGGACCCTGGACATACTCTCGCTCCAGCGCCACTATCTCCCCTGCAAGCTTACCGATTCTGCGCCTCAGATCTTTCAAGACCCCCGCCTGCGCGCCAATGCATACTCCTCGAATCGTTGCCTTGAATGCTTCCCACAGTACTCCCGCGTTTTCGACCGTTCCGGCATTTTCCCTGAAATAATTATTTATAGCTTCACCCACAGTGTGTTTGAACACCTGGTCAGTCAGGGCAGACGGTTGTAGTCGCCATGCAAAGGGGGGCCTGACACACTCGGGTACCTGCATCTCAAGCAGCACCGGTGAGTGGTCTGATATGGTTTTGGCTAAGTGTTGAACCTCCACCACATATGTACACACGGCCTCCGACACGATCCAATAGTCCAGGCGAGACCAGGTGCCGTGCACAGTGGAGATGAATGTGTGTTCCCTGGCATCAGGGTGACGCATGCGCCAAACGTCACATAAACTGCCAGCGTCCATTATGCCCCGAAGGGCATCAGTGGATAACCTGCGTCTGGCCACCCCTGCCCCCTCTCTATCAACAGCCACATCCAGACAAGTATTAAAATCCCCCCCCCAAATAATGTCAGCAGTAGGAAACACTGAAATGCGTCTCCACACTTCATCAAAAAAGGCGCGATCATCGACGTTTGGTCCATACACATTTACCAACAGAACAGTCATGCCTCCAATCGTCCCATGTACTATAGCCAATCGGCCCTGTTCATCTATGTCTGTGCCATGTACTCGAAATGGGATACCCTTCCTCACAAGTATCATCACTCCGCGTGAGTAAGAAGAGAAAGAGGAGGCCACCCTCACCCCCGCCCATCTTGTACCCACATGTTTCTCAGAGACCTTAGTGAGGTGGGTCTCCTGCAGCAAGGCGACCTGAATATTCAGCCGATCCAGACCAGCAATCACAGTGCGAATTTTCTTGGGACTATTAAGGCCACGAACATTCCAAGTAAGGAATCTTAACTTACTACTCATACAGCGCAGTATATACTAATTGGATTAAAGATGATATGTAATAAACCTGGCATATTCTGACATCAAGTTCGCCTAACACATGCCGCAGATTCCCACCCTCCCCCTGTGTACCCCCCACCCACTTTGACTTCCCCAACGTGCCAAAGCCATCCCAAAATTTCCTAAACAAACCCCATTAGAACTACAACACAATGGCGTGATGCGGGGAACTCCCTTACGGGGGCGTCAGAGTGCTACTAACCTCCCATTGCCTAGGAGGTGGCTGATCAGGTCTAGTACCTGTGTTACAATACATGTGCAAATTCTAAACCTTGAGGCTTCCCTCAACATACATAGATCGCAATGTAATTTGCCGGACTGAACGATAGCTGTGTCAGTACACATATACCCCTATAACTCAAAAAGGCGTACTAGAATCAGCATATTAGTAGTCCTCTTTAATCTGTATCGTTGTTCGCCCCGGGTTCTGCTTCGGTCTCACGCCGTTGTCTCTTCAGTTGCCTGGCGTGATCCATCGCTGCCTTGGGAGTGGAGAAAATCTTAAAGTTCCCGTCCGATCCCACACGAAGCCGCGCCGGATAGAGCATGGCGTAGGGGACGTGTTCGGTCTGTAGAAATTTCTTTACTGCACCATACTCACGCCTTGCAGCCTGGACTGCGACGGTGAAATCGGGAAAAAAGGACAGATTGTTCCCCTGATAGCTGATGGCCCCCCTCTCCCTGGCCAGTCGCAGAATAGTGTCCCGGTCCCGATAATTCAATAATCGAGCTATTATGGGACGTGGTGGTGCTCCCGGGGAGGGCGCGCCGCCAAAGAGCGGTGCGCACGCTCCACAACAAACATGGAAGAGAAGTGCTCGGGACCGAATATTTCCTTGAATAGGGTCTCAGCGAAGTTCTCCATTCTCCCGGTGTTCGTCGATTCCGGCAGGCCCGTGACGCGAATGTTGTTCCTCCGCGACCGGGCCTCCAAATCCTCATTCTTGGCCTGTATGAGCGCCAGCACCTTCTCCATATTAAGAGTCTTGCTCGTCACCTCAGTGAGACCATCCTCAGTAGTTGATACCCTCTGCTCGACCTCACCCATTCTCGCAGATTGTTTTTCCATTTGGGAGGACATATGGTCCAGCCGGTTATTGATGGTGGACATGCTCCCCTCTATAGCCTGAAGACTTTTCTGCATGGCCAGCAGCGTTGACTCCAGATTAGACGGGCCGTCTTCCTTCCCATCAGCTTCAGAGTCAGATGCCGCCTTCTGTTGAGCCCTGCCCGACTTTCGCGCCTCAAACGTGAGGCGGGGCTGCGACTTATCCGGCTTCCCCATGGTGAGTGGTCGAGATAACAGCCCCGAGCAGATAGCCCTGTAGCGCCACGCATTCAGCGCACCACCACAGGCCAATGTCCAGCAAATCACCACGTTCGTGCTATATGCCCAGTACCACTCTCCCGTGGCGTAGGGGGATCCTATACCCCACAGCAAGTTTAGCGGCTGTCTCACCTCAACGCGGCGATGCCTCGTATAGCCAAATGTTTACACCTCCCGGTGGCAGGTAGAAGGTCAACCAGCCCAAGGGACACCAGCAAGCAAACTGATCCCCGTCACAGGGCCACCAGACATCAGCCAGGCCCCCACGGTATCCTCACCCAAACTCCCAATCGAACGGTGGGCAGCGATGCAGCTTCACCATAAGCCTTAGGCACACACCGTGATGGCTTTGGGGTCCAGGCCCCAGATTTTGTGGCGCCCCCTCTCAGCACACCGGGTCGGTCACCGGCCGCCGGGCAGACAGTCACTCTCGGCCCGCACCGCCAGGCCCACAAGGCAGGGAAACAGGGACCAGCCAGAGCACCACCAGCAAGTCTCTGCTCTGCCACGTCGCAATCCGCTCAAAGCGCAGGCAATCCCCCGAGTGGGGGGTCTTCAATCAGGGGCCTCAGCCAGGCTCTCACCAGCCCCGCACTTAGGCCGCAAGCGGCAGGCCGCAACCCAGAACCTCGGCCCACCCCCACCGTCACAGCCGTGGGCCAAGGCCCGGGTCACCCCCACCTACCGCAGCCCGCAGCGGGCGTCGATGCGTGTCCACCTTCTGGTCCGGAAGGCCCCGGCAAGCCGCCGTGCGTCCCTCGGTCCCGGCCCGCAGCTCAAACCAGCCGCGCCAGGTCAGCAAGCAGTCCGCAGCCAGTGGGGGATCGCGGTGCTGTCCCGCAGTAGTGCACAAGCCTCACCCTGCACCGGCAGCGCTCAGGGCGGCCAGCTGGCCTCGTCTCAAGGTCCAGGTGCAGACAATGCAGGACCGCCTCCGACCTCCTCAACGCGCCGGTGTCCCGTCGGGCTCGTCCCGCAGTCCGCTCAAGCCTCCATCTTGCCCCCGCCTCCAGCGGAGCACATTACGCCGCTTCTCCCGGCGCCACAGCTCTCGTCATTCGCTCCTCCCGGTTCAATCCCTGCCAGGGACGTTCCTGCACACTAACCGGTGGGAGAGTAGTGTTGGGTGCCTCTATTTTATGCCGATATTAGGCGGATTGCGGATCAGCCGGACGGAGCAGCACTACAGTGCGGCCATTTCGCCTGGCGCCCTCTAGCGCCCCGTTAACAGGTTTCTTAAAGGCATTACACACCTCTTTCCTCCTGTTCCGTTTGTAATGCCTCAGTGGGACTTGAACTTGGTTCTTACCTTCTTAATGTGCGCTCCCTTTGAGCCTCTACATAATTGTCCTCTTCGTCTTCTTACTCTGAAGACAGCATTCCTGGTGGCCATCACCTCTGCTCGGCGGGTGAGTGAGCTCCAGGCTCTTTCATGCAAACCTCCCTTTCTGTCTGTTCATCCAGACAAGGTTGTTCTTCGGACGCGTCCGTCCTTCTTGCCAAAGGTGGTTACTGCCTTCCATATTGGGCAGACCATCACTTTGCCCACCTTCTTTCTGCCTCTGCATCCTTCCAGAGAGGAGGAGAGGCTCCACCGTCTGGACCCAAAACGTGCGCTTTCTTTTTACATCAACCGCACACAACAGTTCCGGGTGGATGACCAGCTCTTTGTTGGCTACGTGGGCGCCAAAAAGGTCGGGCGGTACACAAAAGGACCATCTCCCCGCTGGGTCACTATGTGTATCAAAGCCTGCTATTCTTTGGCGAAGAAGGAGCCTCCTGTTGGGCTGCGTGCTCATTCCACCAGGGCAACGGCGGCTACCACGGCTTTAGGCCGCGGGGTTCCGTTACAGGATATATGTCAGGCAGCTACGTGGGCCTCGCTGCACACGTTTACCAAACATTACTGCCTTGACAGCCAAGTCCGGAGAGACGGCTTCTTTGGCCGTTCTGTTCTCCGGGACTTCCTCGTCTGATCTTTGTTCGCAGACCCACCACCGGGGTTGGTATTGCTGGGGTATCTATTCTAAGGTAAGGAATCTGTCACTAACGTGTCTCTTTAAGATGCACAAGTTACTATCTTGTGTAACGATATATCTGTAAGAGACAGTAGTTAGTGACAGATTCCTTACTGCCCCACCCATCCTCCCCGTTCTGCGATCTGATTTCTAGGGTTAAGGACATCCCTTTCAGGGCCCTAGTATTTTTCAGACACCTATGTCAGCTTCTTGCATGGCTCTGCGTTTCTGGCGCGGAAAGTCGTGTACAGAACTGACGTCAGCGCGCAGGGGCGGTGTCTAAGTACTGCCCGCGACGTCATCCCGGCGGTCCCGACGACGGACGCGGAGCTGCACGACGCCGCCTACCGACGCGCAAGGGTACTGCTACGCAAAAACTTTCCGGATCCAGCCTGACGCCTGGGGATATTCTAAGGTATCTGTCACTAACTACTGTCTCTTACAGATATATCGTTACACAAGTTAGTAACTTGTGCATCTGGGTATGTGTGAGCTCAGGCTCCTGTGTTGCTGTGTCCGTCAGCTTGCGTGCGCCAATCCAGCGCGCCACCCATTGGAGCTGCGCAGCTAAGTAATATTGTTCCATGTTGGGTAGTGAGAGTCTGCCCTGGTTGGTCGGCGGGTACATTTTAGCTAGTGTCACTCTGCTGCGCGTCCCATGCCATATGAATTGCCGCACGTCCGATTCCAAATTTTTAAAAAACGGTGGTCTAAGGTGTAATGGCAAGTTTGTGAAGTAGTAAAGGAGGCGCAGCAGTACCACCATTTTTAGCAGCGCAATCCTGCCCATAACCGCCAGCGGCAAGGTAGACCAGAAAGACATCTGCGCTCTTAATGCTGTAACAGCTCGGGTCAGGTTCCCCTCAAGGAGGTCCTATGAATCCCTGTATATCAGGAACCCCAGATACCGGAACGCTGCGGTTTGCCAGTGGACAACCCTGTCATTGATGGTCAGGCGCAGATCAGGGGTAGATTCTGTGAATGGATATAAGCATGATTTTTCCCAGTTCACCCTCAATCCTGACACTAAAGCGAACTCGAGGAGTTTGGCCTCAATCGCTCCATGCACCTGCCCCACATCCCTAAGATATATCAATAGGTCGTCTGCATATAAAGAGACTGCATGTATACCGTCCCCCAGTGGTATTCCCCATTCATCTTGCGTAGAGCGAAGTGCCTCCGCTAATGGTTCAATGGCAAGTGCGAATAACAGGGGAGAGAGAGCGGGCAGCCTTGTCTCGTGCCACATTCTATGGAAACACGCCCCGAGACATACGGGCCTGTCTTAACTCTGGCCATGGGACACATGTAGAGCAACTGGACGAGACTGAGAAATGCATCCCCCAGGCCGTAACGACGCAGGGCAGCGAACAGGAACTCCCACTCTAGGGTGTCAAAAGCCTTCTCGAGATCTAACACTAGGCACCCAGCATGCGGCCAGTCATTCCCTGAATAATGCGCCACGCGGAAGAATCGCCGCAGGTTTAACGATGTACTGCGCGCTGGCACGAAGCCATTTTGGTCCGCATGCACCAGTTGCGGCACCTAGAGGGCCAACCTGTTTGCTAGTATTTTAGCGAGTATCTTATAATCTGAGTGGAGTAGTGCCAGCGGGCGATAGGACCCCATGAGTTCTGCATTCCTGTGTGGCTTGGGCAAGGATACCAGCAGGGACTCGCGAAGTGTGTCCGGGAGCATGCCTGTTTCCTGCGCATTTTGGTACATTACAAGTAGGCGCGGCGCCAGGACCTGTTGATAGGCCTTATAATATTCAGCCGGGTAGCCGTCCGGCCCCGGTGCCTTGCCGGTAGCTAATGAGCCGATGGCCATTTGCACTTCCGACAGCGTGAGCGGTTCACTTAGCTCGGCACTTTGGTCTGCTGTGACCTGATTCAGGGGTACAGGGGCAAGGAATGCATCTATGTCCGCCGGTGTTGCACGGTTTCGCAAGTGGTATAGTCTGGTGTAATGTCTGGTGAACGCACCATGTATGTCATGTTGTGCAGTGAGTACCGCTCCCTCCGCAGACCGAAGCCGCAGTATATGCGTCTGCGTGGTCTCCTGCCAGATCATGCGCGCCAGCAACCTACCCGCCCTGTCCGCCGCTGCATGCGCGCGCGCAGCATGTGATGCATAATTCAAGCAGCGTAATCGCTCCATCACCTCGGTATGTTTAGCACGCTGCACGTCTGTCTTGCTGCACATAATCGCCCTGCGCTAATTGAGCCTCCAACCGAGTTAAGGCGTCTTCAATGCCCTTTACTTCTTCATCCAGCTGTTTCCTAATGCTCCAACTCAACCCCATGCTGCGGCCTCTCACTACTGCCTTGCCTGCGTCCCACAGGGTGCCCACATCCGCAACGGACCCTTCATTATGTTCGAAATATGCTTCTAGTGCTGCGTGTATCTACCCCATGAAGATTGATCAATCACTCAATCATGATTTATAAAGCGCCACAATCACCCGTGAGAGTCTCAAGGCGCTGGAGATGCTAGCTGCATCGTGGTGCCTCTTCATTCGAACAGCCAGGTCTTGAGTCCTTTCCTGAATTTGTCCTTTCCTGAATTCCTGGAGCGATGAGGTGGTCCTAAAGTGCAGGGGAAGGTACTTCCAGGCTTTGGCCACCAGGTGAGAGAAGGCCTGTCCTCCATCCGGTGGGTATTGGCTAGGAAGAGTGAGGCAAATCTCAGGTGTCTGGTTAGTTGGTGGAAGGTCTTTCGTTTGTTGATGTATGCTGGTCCTTTTTGTTGTACTCTGGTCCTTAGTTGTGGAGGTCTTTGTATGCGTGGGTCAACCTCTTCAACTGGCATTTCTTCTGGATCAGAAGCTTGTGAAGCTTCTTGAGGTGTGGAGTGATGCGAGTCTGCCTGGGGAGGTCGAGGCTGTCTGTAGTCTGTTCCGGAGGAGCACAGTGATTCCCACGTAGAGAGTGTTCCAGTAGTCCAGTCTGCTGGTGACAAGCGCCTGAGTGATGATCCTTCTGATGTTGGTTGGGAGCCACCTGAAAATCTTAAGGCACATGCTTAGGGTGTGGAAGCAGGCAGACGAGACTGCGGTGCCGAGATTCTGCATAGATAATTTGCTGTCCAAGATGATGCCGAGGTTATGGGCGTGGTCTGTTGGGGCAGTAGGTCGGATTGTGACCCACTACGATTCGAAAATTTGAGACCTGACTATTTTAGCAGATAGGTCGGTTTGCAAAATTCTTTTCTATTTGCAAAACGTTTGGTGTGCAATTTGTGATTTCTTTTTTGCAAATTGAATTTCGTACCTCCTATTTAATTTGATGACCCGTGTCGTTGCTGTACCACCATAAGAATCTTATACTCCGCTGGTAGAACTCCTAGGATTGTTTCAAAGTCCTATGCATGAGTGGTATGTTCAGTGTTTTTTTTTTTGTTCTTTTTTTAAGTATATTCCAGGATTCTTTGCTTTTTGTGTAGTGGTGGCCTACGGAGCACTAAGTGTAAGCCAATAACCTACATAAATTCATACATGCACATATTTGTTGGTGCAATAATTTGCACAGAAAGCTTTCCTGTGATTTGGAAGATTTTAAAAGTCTGTAAGGACTTGATCATGTAGCCTTATACATAAAAAATGAAGATGCATATGTGCACCAGATCTGCAATGCTGCAAAATGTTACTTTTAGGCTGAAGGAGAAAGTTTGATTTTCGTCAATAAAAGATCAACAGTCTTAACAATAATTTGATAATATTGTGTAGCGTACAAGCTGTATATGTAAACTGAGTGTACTTACTGTATCTGTCTGATATTTTATCCTTTTCTGCATAGGTGCTAATGCATTGTATAACTGACCTAAAAACAGATGGACGAGCATCAACTGAAAAAACACAGGAAAAAAGAACACACCAGCAAATACCTCTCGTTTCTGATCCCCAAACGCATGCATCATTCCAGCCTCAGCAGAAGCAGACTCAGGTTATGTCACAGCAGCTTCCCTTTCTATTCCAAAGCTCTCAGGTCAAGGAGGATTCTGTGAACAAACACACCAGTGTAATACAGTCAGTTGGATTGGTGACCAATGTGAATCCTGTGGGAACTCATGCCAAAAAAGAACCTCATATAAAACCTCTTAGCACTACGCCAGATCCATCAAAAGCAGGGAATTCAGTTATCTCTGTGGATGCAAACATTGCCGCAAATGACACAAGAACAAAACAGGTATGTGGAAATAAGTGAAATGTGGGACGTTGCAGTGGAATCCCATAGTGTACATTTTGTACCTTTCCCCTACTTTCTGTAGACATAGAATCTGATGAATTAAATATGGCTTCTCATAAACTGAAAAAGTCATGGAAAGTTATTTTAGCAAGTCTGCTTTTTATTTTTCTCTTCTTCTTTTGACCTCTTGCATACCATAAGTATAAGTAAATGTTAACTAACCAGTTTCCTTCCTCGTATTATTCCGCAAACTATTCGTGTTCAAGCTCATGTTAATTTAAAAAGTTGTTGTATAGTAGATCTGAAAGAAACAGTTAGTTATAGATTCCTTACCTTAGTTACCCCAGGTGTCAGACTGGATCCGGAAAGTTTTTCATCAGCAGTACCCCTGCGCGTCGGAAGATGCAGTCGGTCGACTCTTCGTTCGTCGTCGTGTCGTGGTCGCCGGGATGACATTGCTGTAGCTACATAGACGCCGCCCTCGCGCGCTGACGTCAGTTCTTTCTTTTTCCGCGCCAGCCAGCGCAGATCCAGAGAGAGCGGTACCTCCATTCACTTTTTGACTGACTTTTTGGAGACTTTTGTTGACATCGTTTTGAGGCTTCGACTCCTGGTGCACGTCGGGGAATGCCCGGCTTCAAGGCTTGCGGTTCCTGTAGCCGACTGATGTCGGTGACGGATCTGCACCGCGTGTGCCTATTGTGCCTGGAGCGCGACCACGACCCCAAGTCTTACTCCGACTGCCGGACCATGAATCCGAAGTCTTTGCGGGAGCGGTCCCGAAAACTTCTCGAGGCCCGGCAGTCGGCTCCGAGCCGCTCAAGGTCCTGGTCGCGGAGGAGGTCGAGGGACCGGTCCCGGAGCCACCATCATTCTTTATCCAAGTCTTCGCACTCCGGGTCAGGTAAGTTGAAGCACAAGAAGAAGTCGAAGAAGCATCGCCGCTCTTCGACTTCTCCCCCTCCGTCGGCCGACGCGACGAGGGATGCGGGTGGTACCCCTCACGCGGCTCCGCGTGCGGAGCCCGAAGGGTGAACTCCGGGTTTCCCTCCCTTTCCGGGACCTGGAGCGACCCCTGCCCAGCTTCATCAGTTTTACGAAGTGAAGTACGCCATCTTTGGGCAGCCCGACTCCGCGCCTTCGGGCCCCGCGGACTAGGCTGGGGGCCCTGGGCCTTCGACGCCGGCGGCTCCGGCCTCGGCACCGCAGGGTCCCCTTGGATCCAGGCCTGGATCCGGATCGGCGCCGGTCGACCTAGTTACACCTCCCCCGGCGCCGCTTCCACCAGCACCACGTCCGCAGCCGACGCCAGTTGTGTCCCCAGCCGGCGTCGACCCCGGCCTCCATCCTGATGTAGACACGGATCCGGACCGGCGTCGACCGATGCCGGATTCGGCGCCGATGGGTACTTTTGTGCCCTAGTTCTGCCCTGGCTCTTTGAGACTGGATTGGCAGCCAGAGGAGGGTGAGGAGGACTGGGAGGGGTCTGGAGACCCTTTAACTGACCAGTTAGGCTACGAACCGGAATGGAGAGAGGAACTAGGTGAAGCCAGTGGTCTGGATACCTCACCAGACTTTGGGATGTTGTCTCCTCTTACAGTGGCTACGGAGGAGGGAGCGTCTTACGCAGTGGTGTTGCGTAGGGCGGCCGAGGCTCTCAGCCTCGAGCTACCTACCGTGGCAGTCAGGACTAACCTCCTGACAGAGGTGCTTCAACCGGCAGCGAGCTCTTCGAAGCCCCTGC
Source organism: Calotriton arnoldi (assembly GCA_963921515.1). Taxonomy (NCBI): domain Eukaryota; kingdom Metazoa; phylum Chordata; class Amphibia; order Caudata; family Salamandridae; genus Calotriton; species Calotriton arnoldi. The sequence goes on along the minus strand of CAWUFW010001149.1, from coordinate 2,990,729 downwards.
TGCCGTTTAATGAAGCCCTAACAGACATCCTTTTGGGCACCTGGTCCAGGCCCAACACAGGGGCTCCCGTGGATAGGTTGACTGCCCGACGCCACCGCCTGGCCCGAGCGACCCTGCTTTCCTCTCCCAACACCCCACCCCTGAGAGCTTGGTGGTCCAAGCCTCCACCTCCAAGGGCGCATTCCCTAACGCTCCAGCTGATAGGGAATCCAAAAAGCTGGACCATCTTGGGAACAAGATGTTTTCTTCCTCCAGCTTGGGACTGCGGTCGGTAAACACTGCATGTCTGTTGGGCCGTTACACCCACTCCGTGTGGGATACGGTTGCGCAAGTGCTGCCTCAGTGCCCGGAGGAGGCCCGGGCCGTACTCTCTCGTGCAGTTGCCGAAGGGAGAGACGCAGCGAAGTTTACCATCCGCTGTGGGCTGGATACCGCCGACTCACTAGGCAGGACGATTCCCACATCGGTAGCCCTTTGATGCTACACCTGGTTGAGGTTGACTGGATGTCCAATCCACCCTTATGGACATGCCCTTTGATGGCCGTCGCCTATTTGGTGACAAACCAGACAACGCGCTGGAGCACTTTAAGGACTCTCGGGCTACGGCCAGGTCCTTGGGCGTCTCCACCGCCCGCCCTGCGCAGTCTGCTTTTCGCCCCTTTTGTGGCGATGGAAGGGGTGCCCCGCCACGTCCCGCCCAGAGCCGCAGGCCAGCGTAAGTTGTTCAGCCCCTGCTCGGACGGGGACGTGGGAACCACTGCCGTGGTTCTGGGGGCCAGTGGGCGGGCAAGTCCACCACAGCCCCCTCTGCAGCAGCCTCCAAACCCTCCTAGTCTGACCTTTCAGGGACACCAATCTCCAGTGGGCGGCAGGATTCGCCATCACCTTGCCCACTGGCACACCATCACGTCGGACAGGTGGATTTTGCAAATAGTCCGAAGGGGCTACTTCCTCCCCTTCGCGACTACCCCTCCCTCCATGCCACCTCAGTACCATCTCATGTCGGAGGATCGTCTGGCCCTTCACCAACAGGAAGTTTTGGCACTCTTGTCCAAGGGAGCATTGAGCGAGTTCCTGTCCCAGAAGTAGGTCGTGGTTGCTATTCCCACTACTTTCTGGTGCCCAAGAAGGACAAAGACCTGCGCCCTATCTTGGATCTCAGGAACGTCAACCGCTTCCTCCTGAAGGAGAAGTTCAAAATGTTGACGCTAGCTCAGGTCCTGTCTGCCCTCGACCCTGGAGACTGGATGGTAGCGCCGGACTTGCAGGACGCTTATTTTCACATCCCCGTCCTGCCAGCCCACTGGCGTTACCTGCTGTTCACGGTAGGCCACGAGCACTTCCAGTTTACAGTGCTCCCCATTGGCCTTACCAGCACCCTTCAGGTGTTCACGAAAGTGATGGCGGTGTTCGCAGCTCCTCTGCGCAGATCAGGGGTTCCAGTCTTCCCCTATCTCGACGACTGGCTGTTGAAGGCGGGCTCGCCCCAGGCTGTCGTCTCCCACCTCCAGACTACGGCCGACCTCCTGCATTCGCTGGGGTTTTCCATCAACGTGCCGAAGTCACACCTGACTCCCTCTCAGAAGCTCCTCTTTATCGGAGCGGTTCTGGACACGACGCAGTTTCGGGTCTATCCTCCCGTACAGCGAGTCCGGGATATTCGGGCTATGATTCCGATCTTTCAGCCTCTATCCCGGGTTTCGGTCAGAATGAGCCTCCGGCTACTGGCCTGATGGCCTCCTGCATCCTGCTGGTGGACCATGCCAGATGGCATATGCGGGCTCTGCAGTGGGACCTGAAGTTCCAGTGGGCACAACATCAGGGGAACCTGCCCGATTGCGTCCAGATCTCGGAGGGCACTGCACATCAATTGCAGTGGTGGCTAACAAACCAGGATTGGGTCGACGGCAGATCCCTCTCCCTTCCCCAACCAGAGTTCACAGTGGTGACCGATGCATCACTTCTGGGATGGGGTGGCCACATGGGGGAGGCGGAGATCAGAGGCCTCTGGTCTCTGGCGGAGTCCGGGCTCCACATCAACCTTCTGGAGCTTCCGGCGATTCGTCTTGTACTCAAAGCATTCCTTCCCTCTGTCCGGGGAAGAGTAGTGCAGGTGTTCACGGACAACACCACCGCCATGTGGTACTGCAACAAACAAGGCGGGTGGGGTCATGGACCCTATGTCAGGAGGCCCTCTGCCTCTGGACATGGCTGGAACATCAGGACATATCCCTGGTAGTTCAACACCTGGCAGGTTCCCTGAACGCCAGGGCACACAAACTCAGCCGCAGGTGCATGATGGATCACGAATGGCGTCTTCACTCAGAGGTGGTGCAAGGTCTCTTTCGACAATGGGGAGAGCCTTGGTTAGATCTATTCGCCACCGAAGAGAACGCGCAATGTCAGCAATTCTGCGCGTTGGAATTTCCAAGGCAGCACTCGCTAGGCGACGCTTTTCGTCACGAGTGGAGTTGCGTTCTTCTATACGCCTTTCCGCCTTTACCACTTCTGCCCAGAGTGCTGAAGAAGATCAAGCGAGACCGGGCCCAAGTCATTCTTGTGACTCCGGATTGGGCACGAAGATTCTGGTATCCCGAGCTGCTACACATGGCCATCGATCCTCCGATCAGACTGCCTCTTCGGGAGGATCTTCTGTGTCAGCAGCAGGGGACAGTCCTCCACCCGAACCTGTCCAGCCTCCACCTCCTTGCGTGGAGATTGAGCGGCAGCAGTTGACGTCGTTTGACCTGCCTCCCGAAGTCTGTGATGTTATCTTGGCAGCCAGGCGTCCCTTCACTAAGACGGTATACGTCTGTAGATGGAGCAAATTTGTGGCATGGTGCACAGCAAAGGCTGTGGATCCCCTATCCGCCCCTCTTTCTGAGGTTCTCTTGTTCCTCCTTTCTTTGGCCCAGCAGGGCTCTGCTCTGGGCACTCTAAAGGGCTACCTCTCGGCCATTTCAGCCTTCCTTAGTCTTCCTGATCAGCCTTCTCTTTTCAAGTCTCCTTTTGTAAATTGCTTCCTTAAGGGCATTACTCATCTTTTTCCTCCTGTTCCCTTCATAATGCCCCAGTGGGACTTGAACTTGGTTCTTACATATCTCATGTGTGCTCCCTTTGAGCCGCTACATAACTGTCCTCTCAGGCTTCTTACCTTAAAAACTGCTTTTCTGGTGGCTATCACTTCTGCGCGCAGGGTGAGTGAGCTCCAAGCACTTTCTTCTAAGCCTCCTTTTCTGACTGTTCATCCGGACAAGGTTGTCCTTCGAACTTACTCCTTTGCATATTGGACAGACCATCACTTTGCCCACCTTCTTTCCGCCTCCGCATCCTTCCAAAGAATAAGAGAGGCTCCACCGTCTGGATCCAAAACGCGCGCTTTCCTTTTACTTGGATCGCACAAAGCAATTTCGGGTGGATGACCAGCTCTTTGTTGGCTACGTGGGCGCTCCAAAAAAGGTCTGTCCGTGCACAAACGGACCATCTCTAGATGGGTCGTTTTGTGCATCAAAGAGTGCTATTCCTTGGCAAAGAAGGAACCTCCAGTGGGGTTGCGCGCCCATTCCACCAGGGCGACGGGAGCTACCACTGCTTTGGGACGTGGAGTCCCCCTTAATGACATCTGTCAGGCAGCTACGTGGGCATCGCTGCACACGTTCACAAGACACAACTGCCTGGACAACCAAGTCCGGAGAGACTGCTTCTTTGGCCGTTCTGTTCTCCAGGACTTTCTGGTGTGAACTTAGTTCGCAGACCCACCTCCGGGGTTGGTATTGCTGGGGTATCTATTCTAAGGTAAGGGATCTATAACTAACTGTTTCTTTCAGATGAACAAGTTACTTACCTTCGGTAACGATATGTCTGTAATAAACATAGGTTAGTTATAGATTCCTTACCGCCTCACCCATCCTCCCCATTCTGCAAACTGACTTCTAGGGTTAAGGACTTCCTTTCAGGGCCCTAGTTTTGTGCACCAGTGGTCAGTGTCTTGCATGGCTCTGCGCTTCTGGCGTCAAAAGTCGTGTACAGAACTGACGTCAGCGCGCGAGGGCGGCGTCTATGTACCTACCAGGACATCATCCCGGCGACCACGACGCCAACAACTAACGCGGAGTCGACCGACGCCAGCTTCCGATGCGCAGGGTTACATCTGACGAAAAACTTTCCGGATCCAGTCTGATGCCTGGGGGTAATTCTAAGGTAAGGAATCTATAACTAACCTATGTTTCTTACAGATATATCGTTACCGAAGGTAAGTAACTTGTTCATCTGGGATGTCTTGAAATATGGTTTGATTGCTTGTGGGTCTGCAATTTTTGTTTTATTTGTATTTTTTAGTTGACCAATAATAGGACAGTTGCTGTGCTTTTTCCTCTGGTTGTATGAACCTTTAACACCAGTTTCATGAAAGGCTTGGTGTCCTTAATGTGTAAAGGCTAGTACACCTGTGGAGATGATTGATATTCGAAAGAGCATCATTAGATTGTGGTTTACAGTTGGTGGGTTGAGCCGTGCCCTCTGCCGAGACAGTCGGCATGTGATCACCACTCTTGTAGAGAAGATGCTCAGGACCAACAAAAGCTACACCTGCTCATTTACTTTTCCTCTGCATCACTAATCTGGGAAGGCTGTAGAAGAAATGGATTGAATGAAAAGGAGGTTAGGTCATTGCCTAATGCCTAAAATTAATGGACCAATATGGAATTTTCGTTAAAGATGGGGATCCTGCATCTCATTTTACAACAGTTGCTGTGAATTTTGTTCTGCTGAGCCTCTGTTCCCAATTCTACTACATACAGCATATAAACTCATAGAAACACGTCAGGTGTGACCAATTGGCACTGTCCTTTTATGACATCAGCTCATTTGATTGAGGGATTTCAGAATCAAGTGTGTTTTCATTTCATTTCATTTCAAATAGCTTTATTCGACAGCATATGTCATAAAAGCATCGAATAGCATATATACATTAAAATAGCTTCTGTACAATAAAAAAGAGAGGAATCATAATACAGAGGGTTGTTTAGCAGTCTCATAAGATATAGTTAATAGCAGCATATTTGGTTCAAACCATTAAACAAATATTATAAAAAAGAATTCATTCAGGGGCACTATGTACATATAAGGGACAAGTCAATTATGATAAGCAACATATAACAATGTATGTATAAGGTACTAGTGCTATCCTTAAAATTAATAGCAACATATTTGGTTAAAACCATTAACAAATAACATAAAAAGGATTCCATTCTGGGACACTGTGTAGATATAAAGGGCAGGTCGGTTATGGTGAGCAGTATATGACAATATATATGTAAAGTGCTAATGCTATCCCTAAAATTAATAGCAGCATATTTGGTTAAAACCATTAGACAAATGTCATAAAAGAAATTTCATTCTAGAACACTATTTACATATAGGGAACAAATCAGTTATAGTGAGCATTATATAACAACGTATAAATAAAATGCTAGTGCTATCTATATCATGATTAATACTTTAAAAATTACATTGCAGACCAATATAGTATGTGATTTAAACACCTATAATAGATCGTGTGTCTACATTGGGGTCACACTTTGTATGGCTCTAATTCTTATTACTTCATGAAGAGGGGCGTCCTCTCGCCCCAAACCAATCGCACAGCTCGATTACGCCTTTTTGGCATTCCTTACTCCTTTATATTCATCAGTATGTTCCTTGTATTCCATCATCTTTTTTCATTTTTGCTACTTCTATGTAGAGAAGAGGGAGGAGGACGGAGGGAAAGGGATTGAAAGGCGAGTATGGTATCAGGCGCAAGGCATGTTGGTAGCAAGTAAGGAAAGATCATTGTTGGGAGAGAGAGTATGGGTGACAGCTGGCTTGTGTAATATGTTAGCAGGTGGGGACGTTGTTAGAAAAGAGAGAGGAGCACGGAGGTAAGGGATTAGGAGAGAGAAAAGGGTATACGCGGGTGTGAAATGTTGACAGCAAGCAGGGAATGGTGACTGGGTGGCAAAGACAGAGGGAATAAGAGGTAACGGTAAAGGAAAACATTGGTCTGTTTAATAGAAGGAGGGTGATCATTCATACCATTATTTATACTGCGTTTTATTGAGGGGACTTACGAGCTATATGAAATGCAAAGTGGAATTGTGATAAATTGTACATCAACCTGCAAGGATGAATAATGTAAGATGTAGAATCATGAAACAAAAACTGATTATTGTCTTATTGTTTCATTGTTACTTATAGTGACCCCCGACGAAGGGCGCTTGTAGCCCGAAATGCATTGGGTATTTTCTGAATAAACACTGCCTTTTACGAACTTCTGCTTCAGTCGTGTTCATGTAAGAGGTCCGGACGGACACATCTTGGACATTAGAAATTTGGAAAATGGCATAAAATTCCACGTGTGGATGAAAATATAAATGTAGCAAAAATGAAAAAGATGATGGAATACAAGGAACATACTGATGAATATAAAGGAGTAAGGAATGCCAAAAGGCGTAATCGAGCTGTGCGATTGGTTTGGAGCGAGAGGACGCCCTCTTCATGAAGTTGTTATTGATTGGTGTCACATGGGCTGGCACCTTACCGGTCTGCACGCAACCTAAGGAGAACATAGACAAGGTTGTAAATTAGTGAATAAATGGTGTGCATCCTATTCCCACGATTGATGTTCTAATTCTTATTAGCCAGGCCCGGCCTAAGAACTTGGCCACTCCACATGAAAAAAGGACGCTGGGATCAGATTTTAGAATACGCAGAGCAGACCGGAAGTCACGAGTGCCCATCCCACTACATATTGGTTTTATCCACTTGCTCCTAGGTGTAGCATATGCAGGGCAAGCAAAAAGGACATGGGCAATGCATTCGACCAACGCTCCGCAGGACGGACAGTGCTCTGTCTTGTTCTCGGCTGTATGCCACTTAGTAATATAGGTATTAACGGGAGCGTGCCGAACCTAAACTGAATGTACAAGGTCCTATCTCTTGGGACCTGGATCACATCTAGGTAAGGCTCCAAACATCTGGCTTGCTTAAACAAGAGGAACTCTTCTGACAATCTACCCAACATTGGCTTGCATACTTCTTGCCTGTCAAACCAGTCCCAATAGCATCTCTTAAGTTCCGCTTTACACGGCGGTATCTGGGTATCCCATGAATCTTTAATGCCAAGTTGCATCATTGTTTTCTTCACATATGATAGCCACTTGACCTTGTGGTTCACATCCAAATTCATTATCTCCGTTAGAGCTAGGGCATAATTAATGAGCTCTTCGGTACGCCGTATGCGAGCCCAGAAGAGCAAAGGTCGTAGCCTGGCTATAGCTCCAAATGGACGCCTACCCATGTCGTGCATTAATGGTATTAAAGGAGTGTTTCGTGGGAGCATCACCAGATCCCTCAGAAATTTGTGCTCTGACCTGCTTATTTCATCCACATTTTCAAACCCCCATAGCTTGGCTCCATACAGAGCCGAGCTAACTGCTTTTGCTTCATAGACTGCGAGCGCTGGGGCAACAGGCCTACTATATGAGGAGCGATGTTCTTTGCTTATTGCCCCAGTCACGCGTCTATGATTCAATAGCATTTTAGCTATATGGGGCCTCCAGAGCATTTTGTCCGAGAGTCGCATGCCCAAATATTCAAAATTCCCGACTCTCTCAAGGGGGGTACCATTAAGTAAGAAGTTGTTCCTGAAGGATTTAGGAGGGTTAAAAGCCATAAGCTTTGTCTTCGTAGTATTGAAAACTAATCCCCGAGCATCACAAAAGGATTGATACCTACTCAACAGTTTTTGAAGCCCAACTGGAGTCTTTGCCACCAACAAAGTATCGTCGGCGAACAGGAGTGTTGGCACTTTGTCACCCACCAGGATTGGCGCGTCGGCTGGGTCCTCCTGAAGAAACTTCACCACCCCGTTCACATACAAAGAGAACAGGGTGGGAGCCATCACGCAACCCTGGCGCACTCCCTTGCCAACAGGGATCTGCTCCGTTAGCTGCCCTTGGACACCCCATCTCACTTGAGCATAAGTACCCTCGTGGAGACGTATTAGTAAATTAAGAATTAATGGTGGGATGCCCATATCATTTAAAATCTGCCACAATTTATTCCTCGGTACCAGGTCAAACGCTGTTTTAAGGTCAATAAATGCCATATAGAGACTACCTTTCCCAATTACAACAACTTTCCAATATATGAGCATTAGCCTAAAAACCTGATCAATTGTCCCGGTATTGGCCCTAAAGCCCGCCTGGTATTGCGAGAGGATATCCTCCTCAACCGCCCATGATTGTATTTTCTGCAAGAGAACCCTACCTAGCACCTTTTGCATTACATCAGTTAGGCTTATTGGCCTATAATTCGAGGGTTCTTCCTTGTCGCCTTTTTTATAAATAGGCACCACTTCTGCACCTTTCCAAGAGTCTGGAACTGGGCATCCTGCAGCTATGGCATTAAACAAGAAGTAAAAATAACACGACCACCCTCTAGGATCAGACAAAAATAAATCACCCGGCAGGCCGTCCGGTCCTGGGGCCTTAGCGGGAACTAGCTTCAGGATTGCTGACTCTATTTCGACCCGCGAGAAATGTTCTCTATTGTTCCCTATAGGAGAGATGTCAGGGGTGCCGCATAGCTCCTCCAGACATCCATCCTCTGAAGGGGAATACAGGTTCACAAAATGGTTATACCAATCCAATCCAGCAATATGATTGGGTATGGTATTTAAGTTCCTATCTTTTCCCCGACTCACTAGGGACCAAAAGAGATTCTTATTTTTACTCAGACTAGCATCCTTCAGCTCTAACCAATATCGTTCGTCCCAATCAATCTTAGCTTTATGTAGGGCTACTTTATAATCTTTCCTAGCACTTTTAACTCCAGAACAGTTTTTATTTCTGATCGCTAGGTACAAGGATTGTCTTTTATGTTTGCAATCTGAGTTGTACCAAAGATTTTGTGTTTTGTGGTGGACACGCAAAGTCCTGTCCTTACAAGGAGCCTGAAAGTACGGGCTAAGTGTCTCTACAGTACTGACGTGGACTATCGAGATCATATCAAGCTTAGATTTATCCGAAGCCACAACACTAAGTTCTACTGTTTTTTCGGACAAGATTTTACGAATAGCCAATATGTTTTCTTCGTGCAAAGAGACCCTATTCCACTTAAGATGCCTCTTACAATTAGAGGGAACGATGTTAGTCGTACAAGTTAGTGCCCTACTAGTCGAGGGATTTAGTATGGGAACCCAAGGGTTAGTCATGGTCATGCATAAGGGATTATGGTCGCTATCAGTCGTAGCACCTACAAACATGTCCGTCTTCTCGTCCCATAAGTTTACATCTAGTAAAATATAATCTATTCGAGAAGGACAGCCAACTCTATTAAAGGTATAGGCCCCCTTTTTGTCTGAGGGAGTCCTTCCATTTGTTGCCCTAAGATCGAACTCTGTGGCCAGTGCATTAAGTTGAATGGCTAGACTAGTCCATTTTTTAATGGGGGATAAATTAAGTCGAGGTATTATCCTTTTACCATCAGCCCTATCGTACTCCATCAAATCATCTGAGCTCAAGGGCTCGAAAGTGCAATTTAAATCACCTGCAATCATAATACGATTTCCTGGCGGGCAGCTGGATAATGCCTGCTCTAGAAGCGTGATAGTGGGTGATTGGTTACCCCCCTTAGTTCCTCTGCTATAGACATTAAACAACTCCAAAATATCCCTGCCATTTGGGCCCCTGATAGTCAGTCTCAAGATGTCGTGAGTTGGAAGTGGGTGCATATGAACTTGGCAACCCATGGCAATATTCACCCATACAATCAAACCTCCTGAGGGGCGCCCTCTCCCCACAGTGGTAGCTGGAATGCAGTAACTAGCAAAACCTGTTTTATGTAAGGGCGCAAGACTCCATGTCTCTTGGAAAATACAGATGTCAAATCCCTCAATTAATTCATTAAAATGAGGGAGTATAAGTTTGTTTTGCAAACCTGCAACATTCCACGATAAAATCCTAAGTTTGTTAGACGAGGGAATCATGGCTAAACTATCATTTGCCAGATCAAGCAAATTTGGTTGTATTTGCGGGCCAGACACTTCAGGGTGAACTAAAGGTTTGTCTAACCCCATCTCACATGTCTTCTGACTGAACTCAGTATACGGACTTAGTCCCATATTCCCTTCAAGTTCCAGTACGTTGTTATGTGCATCGGGAATTAATAAGGGGTTTTGTATATTATCTAATGTTTCAGATTTTAATAAAGAAAGTTGTATGTCATACACAGAGCTACAAGTGTTGGTAGTTTGGGCTATATTAGGGGATGGATGGTTTCTAGTCAGTCAACTGCTTCTAAGCACGACCCTTGTTCCAAAGTGCCATTTGTACCACCCCTGATGTGCGAGCGGATACTCCTAAATTGTATAGATGAGCCAGATGGGGGACAAGATCTAAATTCCAAGGCAAGAAGGTTCTCTGCTAGGTCAATAGAACATAATGTAAGTTCTATAAAATCATGTGTTTGAGCTGGGGATGAACATCTACGGGTACAAATAATATCCTCCCGTATCAAAGAGCGACAGCCCCTTATTTGTCGAATCCAGTGTATCACTTTATTTTTTAGGGAGTCTGAGCTCTCGTGAACACCATTTAGACTAAGTTTAGGGGCATTAGTCATATGAATAGTTTGGCCCGATAGATATGGGGTAATAGATGAATAGTGAGTCTGCTGGTGTGGATTAACAACAGAGTTTCTGTCCAAGGATATGCCAGTAGGTATAACTTGCTCCGATCGCAGACTGGGTATCAACTTATTTGGGCATTCTCTAGATGTCAATCCCTGTGTAACAAAAAATTTTTTAGGTACAATATTATTTCTGTTGCTATTTGATTTCTGGCTTTTGGAAACTGGGATCGTAGAGGATGTAGGGCATGACCTGACAAACCCGCTTTTGGTTATCCCTTTCAATTGGAAGTGTCTCAGTCGTTAATTCCCTATTCCTATTAGGAAGAGAAGGATTACTTAGGTACTGCGGAAAAAGTGTGGCCAGAGGTAATAAGGTTTTGACCATTACAGTGAGATCTTCAATCATCTGTCTCATGGTGGATATTTCCCCCTTGAGTAAATCAATAGACGTATAATCACCCTGGGGAAAAGGAGTCCGTAAATCTACACTGCCTCGCAGATGTGACAGTACTTGGACTGGATTTGTTAGCTGTGTCTGTACCTGTACCTAAATTAGAATCAGGCGCAGCTAGCACATCAAACCTATTTGAACAAGGAACTGTGGGATAAGAAACACATACATCCAAGTCAGTGTTAGGAACTGGATCTTCATTAGCCTCATCCTGTGAACCCTCTATTAAAACAAGTGAAGTATTGCTGTTGTTTTCGGAATTGCCCTTTCTAAAAACTTTCTGAAACATAGCGGGGATAATGACTGGGCATAACGGACTTGCATGGGCAGGTGAAGAGCTACCACTACTACGTGGTGACAAGGGTTCTGAGGCCAGGATGTCCTCACACTCAGTGATAAGAGTGTCAATTCTATCAATGACACAATTACCAGCTGAGCGCTTCTTATTTTTCCTAGCCTTCTTTCCCTTACCTACACCACTATTGGTATTACAACCTGCCTCTACGCTTTCCATAGTTTTCCGTTTCCCCATAGCTCAGACGGACAAAAGGCAGTTCCTAGGTAGTAACCCTAACACTAAAGATAAAGGGACACACCAGTGTGTTTTCAGATTTTCCATGTTTCACCGTTGAGCAATATACAAAGTCTGAAATATGTTACTATACATACTGCAGCAGGTATTAGAACCATACTAAGAAGTTTCCTTTGAACCAACAAATACACCTTGCTAGTATATTTTCTTCAGTTCTTAAATGGTGACCTATCTCTGGCTTTATTGAAAACAATTGATAAGACTATATAACATTGATAATTTGCTGCAAAACAAAACCTATCTGAATCCCGTCAACCTCTAGTGAATCAAAAACTCTCTTCTTGCTAGTAAAACAGACATTCCTATGTAACTGAATTCACAGTGTTTGATAAATGTGCTTTCAAAGTTGCTGCAAATTTTTTATGTTTTCCCGTGTTTCTACTCTGGCCTCACAGATGACAAGTTCCTTTCAGGTACTGTGAGCCTAATTTGCTTGAGAGAATTTGTCTCTTGTATCAACCTAGAAACTCTCTATCATCATAGGAAGACCCTATGGCAAAGGCTACCTTCCTTTAGCATTGGTTAAAGGTCCTGTTTTAAAAACAATGTCCTGTATCCCCTCACATACCAAGTATCTCCTAAGCAGAGGTTTGTTTTTCAGACCAATTGAAGTTGGGGTATGTTACTACTTTTTTAAAGACTTAAATGTTGGATTATTCTAGACCAGGCTTCTCCAACAACTGGCACGTGAGCTACTGGTAGCTGTCCAGGTACCTGCAAATAGCTCTCCTGTGTGCAGTCCAGCTTAATTTTACTGGAATCTCTTGCTTGGCTCAATTATTATGGCTATTCCAAAATTGAGACCTAATGTTTGATGAAAAACTATAGAATTTTCAAAATGAATTTGAAGCGGATATTTGAGTGAAAAATCATGTTGCATTGGAGAGATGTATTACTAACATTATTGCCTTGGTCCCAATGGAATTAAAAGTTGCGGCTGTTGTGTTACACATGTAGAGGCATTCAAACTGGCAAAACCTTTTTTATATTACTGCTGACAAACTCTCCCTGATGCACTGACGGGATTACTGCTGGTAAACCTGCATAGAGAGTAGCCACAAATGTAATCTTGTCTAATGTGGTCACTTTTACAACATTAATATTAGTAGCTCAGGGTGATTTTCATTGAACATAAGTAGCTCATATTACCGAAAAAGTCGAAGACCCCTGTTCTAGACCCTTCGCTTGTACGGAGCATGTTTTGACGATTATTCACTTGCCAATTTCAGACTAGATAATGAATGCTTATGTTGTGCTACCCTGCTGTTGAAAGTATTTACTAATCCATACAAGTCGGGCTTTGCCATTGTCTACTGCATGGATACTCCTTCTCTCAGATAGTGGCTGGCAGGATGTGTGGTAAGTGGAGGACTGCATGCTTTACTCATCCTCCTAGAATATTGTGTCTTTGGATTCTGTCGATAATAGAGTTCTCTTAATCTGGAGACATCTGTGGACTTACATGATACATTTATTGCATTATTTTGTTCTTCCTGATCATTTATTATCAGGTTAAGATATGCAGATACATTTCGTACCTTGTCCTAGTGACCTTTCTTCGAAGATAGCATTTTAATTTGTCCTCCACGTTGTCAAATCGTGATTTGAAGCCATTGGTTGACTGGTATGGCTTTTTTTATATTTGGAATCAAATGTTTTGTAGATGTCTATAAGGGCATCAGGTAATCATGACATCACACACCTCTGAGTCACTAAAGTGAAGTCCTCCCAGGTTCCAATCACGTCCTCTCCAGTGATTACAGGGGTAGTGAATACGTGTGCCAGGTGGATCAGCGCTTGCACCAGTTCCCTTCTGATGGCCATACTGAAGTTTAATATTTCATGCCTGGCCTTTTAGAAGAGTAAGACTTGATACTCCAGCATGTATGATTGATATTTCTGTCTGCAGCTTTCTTGCCCAGAAATATTTTCCAGATATTAAGTTAGATCTGATATTTTTCCCCCAGTCAATAGTGTGCAGGGTCATCAGATGACGCCATGTGACTTCAGTCCCGATTCTGTCCACACAGAATGTGAGGACATATAAGGCATTAACTGAAACACTAATGCTGGTTCTTTTTTTTCCATGCCTCATCGACACAGGTTTTGAGCTCTTCTTGTTGCTTCAACAAGCAAATTCCTGCTTTTAACAGGGACTAGGCCAAACGTCTTGACCGGAGCTTTCAGAGTTAGATTGTGTCTCAGATACCGAAAGAAGATCTTGTTATACTTGCATGGCACCTGCATTTGGTATCAATGATCTGAACATGAACAATTGGCCTGTGACTCCTGTTTCATTGTGCACCTGAAGGACATTAGAGCGGATTGTTATTTTTTAGCCTAAGCTCACTGAGATACACCAATATTTTCTCTATCCTCTTAAAGTAAGTCTCCAAATAGGGAGCCATTTTTTAAATGTCTTCTTGAAAAAAATATATATACCCTATAAAAAAGGGCTCATCTTCCTTGCGGAAACAGTCCCAGGTCCACTCAGAGTCTCAATGTTATTCGCAAAATATGGTCTTTTCTCAGTGGGCTCCAAAAACAACGAAAATATGGAGGTGGAATTTGTGATTCAATTGGCCAACCCTGTGCAGGACGACACCTTCTGACAGGCCATCCTTGATTTCTTCAGGGCGACCCTGTTACTCTATGGTTTTGCAACATGAATCCTTTTCTGGATTTACATGCTGTGCATTATTCCGCCATCTAGTGGTTGGGTCCGGGAGTGTCTTTTTTTTTCTTCTTTCTTTTCTTGTTTTGGTCGCTGTCGACCACCATTTGGTGCCAGGTACGTCCCCTGTGTGACGTCCGACGGTATCCTGGAGGTCGACGTGAGTGGTAGCCATCTTCAGATTTTTTTTTCCGCCGTTGGGTCTGGAAGCAAGACGGGAAGCTCCGAAGATTTTTTCAGATTTTTCCTAAAAAACTTCAAGCAAAGGCTACAGCGAATCACACCTTTCATCGACGCCGTAACTGGGGACAAGAGTAGAGCTCCGGTGACGACACCACAGTGGACCTCGTCGGTCCACAAATGGCGAAGTAGGGGACATGGAAAACACCCCTTTCAAGTTTTGTCCCAAGTACCACCACAAGTACGCTCAACTCGATCCACACGACGTCTGCAACCTGTGCCTGCCCAAGGATCATCAGGACAAGGACTGTGAGGCCTGCGCGGCATTTCTGTCGAAAACACTAAGAAGCCGCCGAAACAAAAGAGGCCCACTATGCCACGATGTCGCAGACCGATAAGAAAACATCCCTCAAACACCTGGGTTTCTCCAGCAATGAGGTTGAACGCGGAGTACCAGCAGAATCGACGCACGAGGGATCGGACATCGAAATTCTAGAAGGAGACTCCGAAAAAACCCACGCCCACAAGAAGGTGAGCGAAAAAACGAAGAAAACGGATAAGGTAAGACCCCATACACATCCGTTTGGAACCGAAGGACCACGAACATAAGGCACAGCCCCGACGCTGAGCAAAAAGGCGATCGAGGGTCAGCCGCGATTAAAAGAACCCCATGGAACCCAACCAAAGGTTACCAAGGAGGGAAAATCGCAGAAGACGCCGAAACAAGGGGTCGAACACGAACCCACTAAGAAAAGCACTACGCTGTCGAAACCGGACGTGGCCGCTAGCAAGAACAGAAAATGTCCTGCCTCCGACGCCGAGAGAGCTCTCGAGGTCGAAAAGAAAAAGACTCTGACGAAACGGCAATGCTCCTCCAAAAGAAAAAAGAGTTCGATGCATCTCTGAAGGATTTTTGAATCCCTAAAACCATGGTTGCCGAACCGGAGAACATAGATGCCGAAGAAGCGGAAGACACCGAGAGAGAGGAAGAAAGTATCTTCGACTCACCCCCAACACCAGAGCTTCGCGACGAAGATCCCGAAGAATACGGGGACCTACCTGAGGAGGAGGAAATCTCAGAAACTTTCGAGGATTCATGGAACGATCTCGACGCCGAGAGTCCCGAGGAGGAGGTATGCAGTTATCCTTCGAAAGCATCACCACCAGACGACATAGCTTTTTACAATGGCTTAGTCAAGAGGGCAGCAGACCATTTCGGAGTCGCCCTCGAAGAAGAAAAAGGAGACACATGTTTTCTCCTGGGAAACCCTAGCCCCTACCATCAAGGGGACTCAATACCTCCCAATGCTTCCTAGCATACTGGCTCAGGGCAAAGAAGCCTTCAAGTAACCAGCTTCAAGCAAGGGTGTAACACTAAGGGTAGAGAAGAAATGCAAGGCCTCATCAAAGGACCCTTAGTATATACAAGGAAACACGGTGCCAGATTCAATTATTGTCACTACATCCAGAAGAAGGGCTAATGCCCGTCTCCAATACCGGTCCTCCACCAGAAAAGGAGAGTAAAAGAATGGACATGGTGGGGAGAAGAATGGCAAAGGAAGCAGCAACACAGTGGCGCATCGCAAATTCCAATGCACTACTAAATAGATATGGCCATCAACAGTGGGACGAAATAGAGTAAATTCTCGATAAACTGCCCAAAGAGGACAAGAAAAGAGCAAGGTCTATTGTCCAAGAAGATAAGAACGGGCCAATACATGCCTGAAATCAGCCCTTGATGCTGCAGACACAGCCAGTAGGCAAATGTGCACAGGCACCATCCTCAGAAGACATGCCTGGCTAAGAATATCAGGTTTCAAACAGGAGGTGCAAACCTCCATCATCAATAGACTGTTCACTGAGACGCACTCTTTGGAAAGGAAGTGGATGAATCCCTTCAGCAGATTAAAAAGGACGATGGGAGCCCTACAGCAGAGAGAGGTTCCTTTAAAAGAGATGGTTTCAACAACAGAAAGACCACCGGAAGGATGTAGCCTTACAGCTAGAGCGGTCGACCTCGAAGCTGGAGAACTGGGTTCTAGTCTCTGCATCGATGCTCAACATCCTGTGATTCTGGGCAAATCACTTAATCTCCCCGTGCCTAACAAAAATGAATGTGTCCATCTGTAACGAAACTGGTGCTCATGTAAAGCGCTCTGATACCCGATGTCTCGGGTCTAGTTCGCGCTATATAAAACTCTTAAAAAAAAATAAAAAAATAAAAATAAAACGGGAAGAGGTGCATTTGGTCAGGGACAGCAGATGTCACAGCAACCACAAGGTCAAATCCCTGGGCAACCATCAGATCAACAGGAAAGTTACCAAGGCTGGCAACAACAGAAACAGCCCTTTCGGGGGAGAGGCAGAGGCCAAACCCCCAGAGGAAGAGGAAATGGCTCTAACTGACTCAGTCGCACAAAAGAACTCACACAAAACACCAGTGGGGGGAAGGATATCCCTGTACCTCAAACAGTGGGGAAGTATCACAACAGACAATTGGATATTACATTTGGTAAAGTACGGGTATGGAATAGAGCTAACAAAAACACCACCTGCAAACCCACCAAAATCAAGAAAATTTCTGAAATCCGAACTAACGCAGCTGAACTCGGAGATCAAATAACTATTCCAAAAACAAGCAATAGAAGTAGTACCAAAACAGGAATGCTTCAAAGGAAACTACTCACCATAATTCCTATTACCAAAACTGGACCTGACTAAGGCCAATCCTGGACCTAAGGTTCATAAACAGGTTCATGCTAACACAACGCTTCAAAATGTGTACTCTTCAAGAAATAATCCCACAAATTCAAAAGGGAGACTACATGGCAACAATAGACCTCAAGGACGCCTACTTGCACATCTCTATGAACAAAAGACACAAAGTACCTGCGGTTCCTACACAACGGAACACATTATCAGTTTAAAGTACATCCCTTCGGGATAAAATCAGCTCCACGTGTCTTCACAAAGTGCCTAGCCGCAGTGGCGGCACACCTAAGAAGGGAAGGAATCCAGGTCTATCCCTTTCTGGACGACTGGCTCATAAGGGCACACTCAAAGCAGACATGCCACAATCATGTTCAAACAGCCATCCAAACACTACAGAAACTGGGTGTTCGAGGCATGTGAGCTGTAGATCACATGCTATGCATAGATCGCCATCTAGTGTTGGGTCCGGATGTTTGCACTTTGTTTTTGTTCGAAGAAGTCTTTCCAGTCACGAGGTAGGTGACTCCTCCTTTCGGTGATAGTGCGCATGGGCATCGACTCCATCCTTAAATTGTTTTTTTCTGCCATCAGGTTCGGGTGTGTATTGCTGTGCTCCGGTTCGATACCGTTTTTGGATCCCTTTGACGCGCAATCCACTACCCTCGACGGTATTGTTATCGATCGCGGTTCCCCATTCGACGCACATCGTCTCACCTCGGAAAACCTTTGATCAGGAAACTCGTGGCAGGCCGTCGGGCCTACCCGCGCCGACCGCGCTAGCAGTCGATGGAACGGACTCCCTTCAAGTTCTGTCCCGGGTGTCGTGCTAAGATCCCACGCACCGACTTGCACGAAGTGTGCAACCTCTGCTTGTCCCTGGAACACGACGAGAACGACTGCGACGCGTGTCGATCGTTTCGATCGAAAAAGACAGTTCGTGACCGCCGGGCTCGACGCCACGAGATGCAACACCACAGCGGCTCCGTACTGGACATCTTCGGCGAAGATTCCGACACTCAACATCAAGCTCAAGGAGCCGAAGAAGAAGAACTGATCTCCGAGGCCGACTCCGACATGGAAGAGGAGCAGGTTACTCCAGGTCAGCGTACCGTGAGTAAAGATACCCCTCTGCCCCCTCAACCTAAAACAAAGGCTCCGGTACCTCCTCTGCCCTCGGGCCAAGGTTGGCACCGACAAAAAGTTTCCGACGCCCTGCCCTCGGGCCCGGCTCCGAAACACAAAGAGAAGCGCTCGGGCTCGAGCCAGCCCCACTCCGGCGCCGAACCGACACCTTCGGGGCCGAAACACAAGTCCAAGCATGCGTTGGTCACAATACCACCATTGACCAAGATTCCACCTTCCACACCGAAAGGCTAGGAGCCGAAACCTTCGACGCCCAAAGGCTCGGAGCCGAAACCTTCGACGCCGAAACCGGCACATAAAGAGAAAGACACTCCCTCTAAAGATCCTCGGTCCGATGACCCTCCTTCGGATCCGAAGCAGAAAAAATTGGTGATCCACCCTGAAACAGGACATATTCATACGACTCTTCCCAAAAAATCGGAAGATTGACCTATCAGAGGACTACCACATTCCTCTCAAAAGAAAGAGTGTGGGTACTAACCCTTCTCCCCCTTATATTCCACCTCACTCTCCCACTGATCCAACTTACTCATCACACCATCAAATTCACCACCACCACCACCACTTTCACCTAACCCACAGGATGATGGGGATGGGGATGAGGACCAGGACACTGACCCTTGGGAGGATTATCATACAGATCCAAACACAGACAATGACCCTGATTTGTATCCCTCCAGACCCTCCCCACCTGACGACAACATTGGTTACATTGAGCTCCTCAACAGGGCTGCTCAATATCATGGGGTAGAGCTCCATAAGGAGCCTTTAGAAGAATATTTCCTATTTGAAACGCTTACTTCTTCCCAAAGAGCTACTCATACCGTACCAATGCTCAAAGGCATGTTAAAACACATGGATGAGATATTTAAAGACGCTGTAAGGGCAAGGATAATCACACCTAGGGTAGATAAAAAAATATAAACTCGCTCCCACCGACCCAGTTTACATTAGAGGTCAGCTGCCATTAGACTCTCTTGTAGTCTCCAACGCTCTCAAGAGAGCTAATTCACAAACCACAGGCGAGGCTCCTCCTCCTTATAAGGAGTCTAAACTTATTGATGCCTCGGGCAAAAGAGTGGCTTCACAGGCAGCAAATCACTGGCGCATTGCCAACGCTCAAGCTCTGTTGGCTGGTTATGATAGGGTTCATTACGATGAGTTAGAGAAACTCATACAACATTTACATGATGAATGCAAATCTAAGGCTAATGACCTTATTCAGGAAGGTAAACTTATATCCAATACATCCATTAGGCGTGCCCTTGACCCAGCAGACACAGCAGCTCGTGCAGTCAACACCAGTGTACTCTTACGCAGGCATGCTTGGCTGAGAATATCAGGCTTCAAGCCAGAGGTGCAAACCTCCATCCTTAACCAGCCATTCGATAAAGAACATCTCTTTGGCCCAGCTGTTGATACCTCGCTGGAAAAGATTAAAAAGGACACTAAGGACATGGGGGCTTTGCAGTCACCTACCAATAGGGGTTCCTTTCGCCGCTCCTTTTATAGGGGTGGTTCAAAAACTGTGTCCACCGAAAATCCCTCCTCCTCTTACAAGGGCAACAACCAATCCCCCTCTTCAAGAGGTTATTTCAGAGGAGGTTTTAGAGGAAACAATGGTAAGGGAAGAAGCAGAGGTAACTCCACACGCACTTCCCCCGCAAACAAACAGTGACTTCCTTCCGCTCTCCCCCGATCACTCCACTTCTGTCGGGAGACGTCTCTCCCAATTCCTACCTGTCTGGAATTCAATCACCTCAGACAAGTGGGTACTACAAATTATCCAATATGGCTACTGCCTGGAACTTACAGACACTCCCCCAAATATTCTTCCAAGATCACATGCAATGTCACCAGAGCATCTCACCCTCCGAAAACAAGAGGTTCTCTCTCTCTTGGAAA
The DNA here is from genome assembly GCA_963921515.1 of Calotriton arnoldi. Classification (NCBI taxonomy): domain Eukaryota; kingdom Metazoa; phylum Chordata; class Amphibia; order Caudata; family Salamandridae; genus Calotriton; species Calotriton arnoldi. The sequence continues at coordinate 2,970,398 of CAWUFW010001149.1, read as the reverse complement.
AACACGCTATAGAGCCAGTACCATTACAATACCAGGGGAACGGAGTATACTCCTGTATTTTTTAATTCCCAAAAAGGACGGCTCTCTGAGGCCTATACTAGACCTCAGAGAACTAAACTGTACATTCAGTCAGACCACTTTCACATGGTCACACTCCAACAGGTGCTCCCACTCCTTCAGCAAGGAGACTTTCTGTCCACTCTGGACTTAAAGGACGCATATTTCCATATTCCCATTCACCCGGCTCACCGGAAATACCTCCGATTTGTGGTGGACGGACAACATTATCAATTCAAAGTTCTCCCATCCGGAGTAACTGCAGCACCCAGGGTCTTCACCAAGTGTCTGGCAGTAGTCGCTGCTCATTTAAGAAGACAGCACATTCACATCTTCCCCTACTTAGACGACTGGCTAATAAAAGCCAGCTCGCAACAGAGCTGCCTACGCCACACTCAAAAAACAGTCCAACTGCTTCACAACCTTGGGTTCACTGTAAACATCACCAAGTCTCATCTCCAACCATCCAACACACAAATGTGTCTAGGAGCCACAATAGACGCTCAGAAAGCTCTAGCGTATCCAAACCCAGTGAGGATCCGCAACATGCAGACTCTAATATCGCAGTTTCAGCCTCAACACTCATTACCAGCTCGAGTGTTCATGCAATTGCTGGGAATTATGGCATCTTGCATTTTAATCGTTCCTTACGCAAGACTCCAAATGCGTCCCCTACAGGAATGCTTAGCAAGTCAGTGGAACCAGTCTCAAGGTCAGTTATCAGATCTAGTGTTGGTGGATGGCTGCACTCATCGCTCTCTGCAGTGGTGGAACATACAAAACCTTTCCAAGGGGCGGCCATTCATCGGCCCGGTTCCTCAAATAGTGCTAACAGCAGACGCATCGCTCACTGGTTGGGGAGCTCATCTTCAAAAACATACCATTCAGGGCATATGGACTCTGCAACAAAAACAACTCCACATAAACCATCTGGAACTGCTAGCAATTTTTGCTAGCGTTGAAAGCCTTTCAACTTAATCTAGTAGGCAAAGCTGTCCTAATCAGCACAGACATGACAGCAATGTACTATATACAAAAACAGGGGGGGGGGGGCACACTCTCGCCAGCTCTCACAGTTAGCCCAGAGCATCTGGAGATGGGCCATACCTCAAAAGATATATCTCCTCGCAGAACACCTTCCAGGAGTAAAACACCAAATTGCAGATCTGCTCAGTCGTCAACGACAGCAGATCCACGAATGGGAACTCCACCCTCAAGTCCTCATCCCATTCTATCAAATGTGGAGCTTCCCAGAGATAGATCTGTTCGCCACCCACATAAACGTAAAATGCCCAGACTTCGCGTCCAGGTATCCACACCCATTGTCCAAAGGCAATGCACTATCGATGAATTGGTCAGTGATATTTGCTTACGCTTTTCCGCCTCTCCCACTCATTCCATTGGTGGTTCGGAAGCTCAGACAGCAGTCCCTGATGCTAATCCTAGTTGCACCCACATGGGCCCGTCAACCTTGGTTCACAACCCTATTGGAGCTATCAGTAGTTCCTCACCAAAAACTACACCTTACTCCCAATCTTCTCACTCAGAACCATGGAGAGATAAGACATCCAGACCCCAGTCATCTCAACCTTGCGATCTGGCACCTGAAATCCTAGAGTTTGGCTATCTTAATCTTCCGCCAGAATGCATGAATATTATCAAAGAGTCTAGGTGCCCTACCACAACAGCATGCTATGCAGCAAAGTGGAAGAGGTTTGTCATTTACTGCAACAACAATCAAATCAATCCGCTAGATGCTTCAATCCAAAACATAATTTGCTATCTATTACATCTACAGCGTTCCAACTTAGCATACACATCCATACGCTTACATCTTGCTGCAATAGCTGCATACCTACAAAACAGACAGCATTTGTCTCTTTTTAGAGTGCCTGCTATTAAAGCATTCATTGATGGACTTAAAAGAGTCATTCCCCCCCAGACTTCCACCTGCTCCAGTGTGGAATCTCAACATAGTTCTTACAAGGCTCATGGGTCCACCTTTTGAGCCATTGCACAAATGTGAACTACAATTTCTCACTTGGAAGGTAGCCTTCCTCATAGCCATCACATCTCTGAGAAGAGTGAGTGAGCTTCAGGCACTAACCATAGAAGAGCCATTTTTACAAAAACAAAGTGGTTCTTAGGACCAACCCCAAATTCTTACCTAAAGTCATTTCTGCCTTTCATATCAACCAATCTGTTGAGCTGCCTGTGTTCTTCCCTCAACCAGATTCAGTGGCAGAACGTGCTCTTCACACCTTAGATGTCAAAAGAGCATTACTATACTACATAGAAAGAACAAAACCCTTCAGGAAAACCAAGCTACTTTTTGTTGCTTTTGCTCCACCACATAAAGGCAATCCAATATCAAAATCAGGTATTGCAAGGTGGATAGTTAAGTGCATTCAAACATGCTACATTAAAGCTAAACGCACTTTAACAATTCCCCCTAGAGCGCATTCCACTCACAAACTAGGAGCATCTATGGCATTTTTAGGAAATATACCCATAGATGACATCTGCAAAGCTGCAACATGGTCTACACAACACACCTTTACAAAACACTATTGCGTAGATGTGTTAACTAGACAACAAGCTAGTGTGGGCCAAGCAGTTTTACGTACACTATTTCAGACAGCTGCAACAGCTACAGGTTAGCCACCGCTTTGGGAGGTAACTGCTATATAGTCTAGGCATAGCATGTGATCTACAGCTCACATGCCTCGAACGGAAAATGCTACTTACCACAGTATGCATCTGTTCTTGGCATGTAGAGCTGTAGAATCTCATGCGCCCGCCTGCCTCGCCGGGAACCTATACCTGTTGCAGTACTATCTTACTTGGATACAATATACATGGACATCTCTCTTTTACTACTCTTACTTACTCCATCATCACCCTCTGCGGCAAAACAATCTAAGGATGGAGTCGATGCCCATGTGCACTATCACCGAAAGGAGGAGTCACCTACCTCGTGACTGGAAAGACTTCTTCGAACAAAAACAAAGTGCAAACATCCGGACCCAACTCTAGATGGCGATCTATGCATAGCATGAGATTCTACAGCTCTACATGCCAAGAACAGATGCATACTGTGGTAAGTAGCATTTTCCTTCTCAATAAATCACAAAAAATCTTCAACAAAACCAGAAAGGGAAAAAACCTTCCTAGGAGCAAGATTGAACTCAAGGAGTGCAAAAGTGTACCCCACTCAAAAAAGGATACAGGCTATCCATCAAGAAGTGACCCTCTACCTGAAGGGACAATCTCTGACAGTGAGGAAAGTCATGAAACTGATGGGCATGATGGCATCATGCATCCCACTTATCCCTCACGCCCACCTGCACATGCGCCCATTTCAAGAATGGCTTATCAACAGCTGGTCTCAAGCCGCAGTGAGTTGGGAGAATCTAGTGTTTGTTGCACAAAAGGTGCAAGCAGAGATACAATGGTGGGCATCCAACAACATAGCACAGGGGAGACCTTTCAGGAACCCAACTCAATCTGTGACAATCACCACAGACTCATCTCTCAACGGTTGGGGAGCACATTGCAACCAGCTGAAAGTACGTGGTCAATGGAACAAACTGGATTCCATAAAACACATCAACTTCCTGGAGATGAAAACTGTCTTTCTGGCATTGAAAGCATTCCATAAACACATCCAGAGGAAGACTGTCCTAATCCAAACAGACAATACAACAACAATGTTCTACCTGAACAAGCAGGGAGGTACAAAGTCCTTTCCCTTGAGCAGTCTTGCACAAGAAATATGGAAATGGGCAGTAGCCCAAAGAATCAACCTACAAACAGTACATCTACCAGGAGTAGACAACATTACAGCGGACCAACTAAGCAGACAGAATAACTGCTCACACGAATGGGAGTTGAAACAGAAAGCAGTACAATACATTTTCAACCAGTGGGGAACACCAGTGATAGACCTGTTTGCAACAGTGCAGAACAAGAAATGCCAACTCTTTGCCTCAAGGTTTCCACACCGTTTGTCAAAGGTGAATGCACTTTCACTCAACTGGTCACAGACATTTGCTTACGCCTTTCCACCAATACCCCTGATGCAAAGAGTACCAGGAAGAAACATGATTCTCATTGCCCCTCAATGGCCAAGGCAAACATGGTACTCAACCCTGCTGCAGCTATCCAAGGGGAAGATGATCAAAATCAAAGCAGACAAGGACCTGCTAACAATGCAACAAGGCCAAATTTTTCACCCGGAACCAGCAACGCTGCATCTGGCAGCTTGGCACCAGAGTACATAGAATTTGGCCACCTCAAGCTGTCTCTACGAACAATGGAAATTCTAAAAGAGGCAAGGAAACCGTCAACAAGACAATGCTATGTAGCAAAATGGAAGCGATATACCACCTGGTGCACCGCTAACAATAAAATCAATTCGATCAACGCCCAAGAAACAGTAATCACATACCTAACTGACCCCTTGGACAGCAATATCAACTACTCAAGCATAAAGGTGCATCTTGCTGCCATAGTCGCATACATAAGAGGGAAAACATGCAAACGTTTCTTCACAAGACCTGTAATTAAAATGTTTTTATAAGGATCAAAAAAAATTGCTCCAGCTAGAGCAACCCCAGTTCCCGCATGGAGTCTAAATACAGTACTTGCTCAACTAACGGCAAAACCCTTTGAGCCCATGCATGCAGCGGACCTCAAACACATTACTCTAAAGACAACCTTTCTCATCGCTATTACTTCCCTACGGAGAGTAAGTGAGCTACAGGCTCTAACAATACAGGAACCATACTTACAAATCCACAAGGATAAAGTAATCTTAAAACAAACCCACAATTCTTACCAATAGTGGAATCAAAAAATCACTTAAATCAAAATATCATCCTACCAGTTTTCTTCAAAAACCCAAAAACAAAAGGAGAAAGAGGCCTCCATACCCTAGATGTAAGGAGAGCGTTGCTGTATTATACGTAAAACAAAACAGTTGTTTGTCGCCTACGCACATACCAATACAGGATCGCCGATCACAGAGGCTACAATTACACGATGGATAGTACAAACCATCCAATCATGTTATGCCTATGCCAAAAAAGAACTAACAATGCGACCAACCGCTCACTCCACTAGAAAGAAGGGAGCAACCCTAGTTTTCATGGCCAATGTACCCATTGACACTATTTGTGCAGCCGCAAATTGGGCATCACCACACACTTTTACAAAACATTACTGTGTGGACATTCAAATGAGTAAGGAAGCTCAAATTGGACAGAAGGTGCTTCAACACCTATGCAAGGTCTTCCTCTCACCACAGCCTCCCAAGCATAGGAGAAACTGCTAAATAATCTAATGCACAGCATGTGAATCCAGAAAAGGATTCATGCTGCAAAAGGAAATGGCTACTTACCAGTAGGAGTAGTTTTGCAGCTTGAAGAATTTTCTGGATTCACATGCGACCCACCCGGCCTTCCCTACAAGGAAAACAAACAGATGGGGAAGCAAATGATTACATCAGTTATTTAATAACCATCTCAAGGACTGCAAAATAGAAATAAGAATAGAAAAAAGAATCTGAAGATGGCAACCACGCACGTCGACCTCCAGGATACCGTCTGACGTCACACAGGGGACGTACCTGGCACCAAATGGTGGTCGACAGCGACCAAAACAAGGGGGGGAAAAAAGGCAATTCCGGACCCAACCACTAGATGGCGGAATAATGCACAGCAATATGAATGCAGAAAATTCTTCAAGCTGCAAAACTACTCCTACTGGCAAGTAACCATTTCGTAACAGGCCTGGCAGCTTGGGATGCCTTACAGTTTGAGATGGACTGTTCCAATAAAAAGCAGTCAGTACTGATTTGCATAAGCTGGCCTTTTGTGTAGAGTGGCACAGTGTGTGAAAAGCAAGAGTTGGAATGCTCCCTAGAACTATTGCAAGCATTCCACCCATCACCTCTTATGTGTTTGATGTAATGGCCAGAGTGGACAAAGAAATGCCCAGGCATAGGTCCCTTGCTCCCTCTGCCATAGGAGCCAAGCTGTATCTTACTGATGAGGCCTAACTAGGTTGAAACTGGTCTGGGTTTGTTTCGGTCCCTCCTTGAGGGAGGCTTCCCTTGCATTATGAGATGAACTGTTGCCACGAGGAGCAGGATCAGTACAGTTTTGCATCAGGTGAGACTCTCTCTACACTGGCTCAGTGGGTGAAAAATACTGGGTGCAAATGCTGCCAAGAGTGATTGCCAGTGGTTTAAGCTATTTGCAAGCATTCCACCCATTACCTTTTGTTTGTTTTGTGTAACGCCATAAATGGCCATGGGTATGCCCAGGCACGGACTACTTATTTGCAGTGCCATAGGATCTAAGCTATACCTAACTGAGGGATCTTTGCATGGCAGTTCAAGATAGAATGTTTTCATGAGGAGCAGGGCATAAGATGGCTTCTGTGTAGGGTGGCACAGTGGTTACAAAATGAGGTGTTGGATGCCTCCCAGTTCAGTTGCCAGTGGTTTAGACTAGTTGCAGGCATTTCATCCACCCCTTTGTGTGTTTTCTATTACACTCTGGGCCAGTCTAGCAAAGGAAGGTTTTCTCCTGCACATTAGCGGATTCTGGTGGCTACCACTCTGATATCACTCAACTCTACTTCTCCATTGTCTCTGACTTTGGCAATAATTCCAGTTAGGCAAGTACTCATCAAGGTGCCGACCCTCATGCGCTCAGCACCTCCCATAATGCAGTCACCTGCACCACCTTCTAAGCTGATTTCAGCAATGCTTCTTCCTTGGAAGTCTGTGGATATTATCCCAGTGGCAAAAGAAAAGGTCCTTGCTTGCTTTGATGACAAACCTTTGGCAGAGCACCGTCCAAAGGCCCAAGTATTCACCCATATGCAGGCCCTTTTTGCATCTGTTTCAGATGCACTTGCTAGGCCACAAACACCATGGCCACACAGCAGGTGATGTCGCTAAGGTGATAACCTCTTTCCCTCTTAAACAAAGATGCTGGCTCCCTAAACATAAGGCCATCGGCTCGAAGTCATCTCTCCTAAAAGGATCACAAGTGGGTGCTAAGATCTTTTCCATATCCCAGAATAGGTAGGGCCACTTTTTGTCCCATATAACCCCTTCTGAATTGTTCCCTGAGGGATGCATTGAGGTTCAGTTCGTCACAGTGCTTGCTATATGCATGTCCACAACTGGGCTTCTGTCAAAGGTCCTACAGAAAATGTGAGTGGATGCAGCACAACTAATCTTAATCATCCCACACAGCACAAGGAGGATTTGGCAAGCTTACTTGTTGGAGCTCAGCACTTGGTCTCCTCTTCCTCTCATATACATGGTGGCCTTGCTTTTGCAGGATGATGATTGGGTCCTCCACCCTCTGAATCTGTGGTTGCACCTGTGGCAGTTGAACGGTGCTAGCTGTACATCTTCTGCTTGCCTCCAGGCGTTGGGGGGGTGGGCATTTTGGCAGCCAGTAAACCCATCATTAAATCCATTCATGCCATGAAATCCTTTGAGTTCCACCTTTCTGCTATTTTTATGCTGCACTATCTTGATCTAGTAGTGATTAATGTGAAAGGTTATTTGGCTGCCCCTTATGCATTTGTGCACCTCCCTGACCAGCCTTTCCTGTTAGATCACCATTGGTTGGCATCTATTCTCAGAGATTTACTTTACTTGTTTCCTCACTCTCTGGTCCTCCGTGAGATTTGTATTTTATGATGCCTTTCCTGATGACTTCCCTGTTTGAGCCAATGCATGGTTGCCAGGTTTGGCTTCTTACTCTGAAGACTGTACTGTTACTTCCAATAACTTCAGCCCATGGCGTCAGAGAACTCTGTCCACCTGTCACAGTTTTCTACCCGGGTAGTTTGCTTCTTTGTACTTGCTCATCCTTTCTACCCGAGGTGGTATCTCCTTTCACATGAGTCTGTCAGTTATCCATCTCTTCTTTTGCCCCCTTCCACCGAAGAGTAGGAGTGACTGCATAGATTGAATGCCAAATCTGTGTTTGGCCTATTACATTTAATGCACTTGAAAAGATAGAGTGGATGAACCGCTCTTTGTAGGCCTTCTTGTTTATTATGTTGTACTATTTCTTCTGAGTTATGCAAGTCTTTCAAATATTATTTTGTTGTTCTTTATTCATTCGTTGTTTTAAAAAACATTTTAAAATGTTCCAAAAAGGGTTGAATGAGCTCAAACAACAGTTTTTTTATTCCATATCCCAAATTTTTTATTCCATATCCCAAATTTTTCACCCGGAACCAGCAACGCTGCATCTGGCAGCTTGGCACCAGAGTACATAGAACATAACAAACCAGAAGGAGGCAAACAAATAAGGTTGGACATATCTAAGGTGGTGCACCTAGAGGAATGAAACTCACTGCATCTGTGAAAGTGCTAATATTTAAAATTCGAGGAGCCTAGTGATCAGTAGGACTCACCCTCCAGTACACATGAGCGGATATGAAACTGAATGAATTTGTTTCGAAGGAGTGAATTGAAGATGCAGTGAGTACTCAAGAGACCACAGGGATGGCAGAGCTTTCCTGGTAATACATACATGTTACATACAAACCAAGATTGATTGTATGGCAGTATGAGAGCACTAATCATTCATTAGTGGAGAGAAAAGAGCATGCCAAACATTTAGGTGGGACAGACAAGAGAACTGATTAACTGATTATTAAAGGAACATGCTGAATTACCTCTGAATGACTGCGGGCGGCTTTCTGAGGTGTGCAAGGATAAATAGATGCATGGCTTGGCATATAAATAGTTAGGTAGTTCGAAGAAACATTCAGCCAATACGATAACTGAGACTTTTGACATATGTATAGATAATAGGTAGTGACTAGGCATGTCTAAAGGAAAGAGTAGGAATGTGTGATGTAAAATGATTGAGGTATTTCTGATATTCACCTTGTTTTATATTTTGAAGTGATGAGATTACTGTGCTAATGATCATTCGCATGAATAAGACATAGCTATTAATAGTGCATAATAAATAAACTGTTATTGAAAAATACCTACAACTGTGTGTTTAATCTTTCTAGTGGTCTGGTAGTGGATCCTAACACTCCTTATGTAGAAGATATGCTACCTATTATTTCTCTTGGGACTTAAAAGATCTATCTGTGTGTCCCCCCAGAAGTAAAGTTCACAACGATACTTTCTTCAAACATTACTGGCTCACAGCCTAAGCATTCAATTGCTAGTGTTTTATCACAGCTATGTTGCATGGCTTTCTTGTTTAATTGGCAGTACCCAAAACCACCTCATAGGAAGGTATTGCTTTGGGTCTCATTCATAAGAGGAGGAATCTCAAGGAAGATGTATTTATCAGAAGGAAAAGTTGCTTTCTTTCTGTAACAGTATTTCAGGTGGATACATAATCTTACTGCAGATTCAACACTGACCTCACTCCTCCCCAAATGTTTTAGCGCTGTGAATAATATGATCAAAGAGTATGTAAACATGTTATGCAAGTATCGCTATCATCTATGCTCCCTCGATTTCTCTCTACATGCCTCGAATGGGTGCAGAAATCAACATCAGCCCTGTAGTTGGCATCATGTATTCTTCAATTTCACAATGTCATGCAGGCATGGGAGAGCTATTGCTGTGAAAAGGTTATCCTGATCAGTCTGATACATGTAAGAAAAATAACAAGGCGAGGAGTCTGGGAAGGGTAAAATAATGTATTGATCATAATTGCAGGCTACTGACCCAGTCTGGTTTGTGATGCACTTTGGGCAGTTGAAAACTTTGGTTTTTATATTTTCTAAGGACAAGGCACCTGATGCCGTGATAACGGAGTACTTTAACAAACTGTCAGAATAACACGAAGATTTCTAGATATTCCTAAAATCTGATGTTCTGTAACACAGCTCTTGCATCAGTGTTGTTTCTAGTATGTTTGTCTCTCTGCCAACCAACTTACTAATTTCGGGTTGTTAAATCTCCCACAGATTCAAATATTTTAGGTTGAAAATTGAATAATCACAGTTCAACACATAATTAGAACATCTTGCCTTTTCCGTAGACCCCTACATGGTACCAAACCATGAAGCAACTCTAGACTTTGCTAACTATAACATTGTTTACCTGAGAGCAAGTTATTTGTCTGTCACCTGTGAATTATTTAGCGTAGGAAATTACATGATGGTGAGTAAATTTACTGTTAATGCAGACAGTGTAATCAGGGATTTGAGGGGACCAGTTGTGAGAACAAACTTGCATTTTATTTTGATTATGGGTCCTTGTGAAGTTATACAAACAACCTTATGGTAGGCTCACATATATTTTTCTCATAATGGGAGTTCCACTTGCCAACATTTTTCAGGTGTATATAGGTGCTGCTTCTGGGACTTGAATGGTGGAATTTTGTGTCAAACAAAAAGAGGAACTCTGGGTAAGCTTGCATTCTTATTGAACTCAGTTTTGCTTACTGTTATGCATGTATTATGGTCAAGTGTCCAAGCCTTGCATTTGGGAACTAATACACTGCTGCTTGCTTCCTGCAACTCTGTGAACCACTGTTATGGGTGCCCGTCTTCTGATCCACTGCTACTGGAAGCAAATGTCTTGCTTCAAACATTCCTTCTATCAACACCTTCCTCTCCCTGTGGTCAAAGAATGCCCTGTCTGAAACCAAACTGCGGAAGGAGTGAAATTGGCTGCGACCCAATTGGAACATTTCATGTAGTAGAAAGTATTCAGGTTATATGCTACACAGAGGGTCCAGATCCTCCAGTTGTACAAACCTTCCTGGTGTGTATTTTTCAGTTCTCTTTATTGTATGTTTACTTTTTCCTAGGTGTTCTGAGTCCAGAGGTTTGCTGTAGAAACACCTCCATTCCTTTTCTCAAGAGATTTGATTCGTTCTGCAGGCTCCATGGGTAGCTTGCCCCATCGGTTTGAGAGCATTCCGAAAGGATCTGTCTCAGTGCCCCATTAGCTTGGGTGGCAAGAGGTCTCTTTTGTGACTTGCTGATAAAGAAACAGTTTTATGGCCTACATCTATGTGTTTATTGTTAGGCTGAGTTTCATTGTGTAGTGGGGCTGAGAGGTCACTTCAAGCACTATTAAAGGTACTAAGTCACTCTACATATTTTGAGCGTTAGATGAAACACAGCAAGGAATAGGCTGTTTTGTTGGAGTTGTGACCCAGCACAATAAAGTAGAATGTAGGCAACAGAAGTAGCATGGAGTTTGTTGTACTGCTTCCCTTTCACCACTCTACTATGGCCCAAAATGTTTTAGGGCTGGCATAGCAAATGGGTATTATATAAAGCAAGAAAAATCTAATGCTGCCAATCATGCGGGCCACTTTTCAAAAGCTGTGGTACCTAGACCTAAAACACTTATGTCAGTCTGGTCTCAGTGAGCTTTGAACCACCAGTCTGTATGTATGTTCATATGGGTCTGCCTTTCAAATACCCCAAAGGTAGGTGCCCTTAATGGTGGTATCATCTTAATAGCAACAGTAATTTTAAGCAAAGTGAAAACTACTCTGTTGATCGTTCCTAAATCAATTTATTTGTTCATTGGCATCCCCGAATTTGGAATTTACTTTTCATATATACTAAACATGAAGACCTCATTGGTGGTGAAATTGCACTCTGTGCCAAAGATCTGATCGGAATCGTGCTGGTGCTGAGAACCTTATCTTTGTATAAGTATGTCTGAACTTAATACCTTCAACACATATTGGCCACATTGCTGAAGAGGGTCATGGCCCTTAGCAAACCAGAATGAATGATGAGTGTGTGATATGGATGATGATCTGAGTGAATTTCGAAAGATCAAAGAGCAGTTTGCAGCATGTCGTGCTGTAGATCACATGCCCTGCACACTCCTGCCATCTAGTGTTGCTTGCATATGTCCAATCAATCAATCAGGATTTATAAAGCGCAGCTAATCACCCGATAGGGTATCCAGGTGCTTGCAGGTCCCCGTTGCACTTTCTTTGCAGTAAAGGTTTCTGTTTCAAGGTGACTTGTGAATCCTCCCCGAAACCACAATCGCAGGACATAGAATCCACTTCAGGTTGTTTGTTCCGTCATCAGGTTCAGATGTAGACTGTAGAGCTCGGGGATTGTTGTGCATCAATCAATCAATCAATCACTGGGATTTGTAAAGCTCTCAGCTGCTTCAAAGAAGCGTCCCGGCGCTCAAAGCTGATACTGAGTACAGGTCCGGGCATGCAAATCAAGTTTTGATCGAAGGGCTAAGTTTTTAAATCTTTCATGAAGAGGCGCTTAGACTCGGCCATGCAGAGCTTGGCAGGCAGGGAGATCCAGAGTTTCAGTCAAAACTGCGAAGGATCTACCTCCCTATCAGACTCTAGAGAACCTGGGGACATGCATGAGTCGAATATGGTTAGATCTCAGCGACCTCTCCTGCTGGTACAGGCCCAGTCTGTTTCTCAGTTAACGCGGGTCCTTGTCTGCTAAGGCTCTGAATGCCAAGGTCAGAGCCTTAAACTTGATCCTTTTTGCTACAGTAAGCCAGTGAAGCAGTCTCCGATGCGGTGAGATAGGATGGCAGAAAGGGACCAGTCGAACCAGCCTAGCCGTGGCATTCTGTATGATCTGAAGCCTATGCATCAGATAGGCGGGTTTGACCCATAAACAAGGTGTTTGCGTAATCAAAGCGAGATTTCACAAGAGCGTGGATTACTATTTTTTGGGTTCCAGCTGGAACTAGAGATAGCAGCTTCCTGACTGATCAGAGCTTCAGGAAGCAGATCGACGAGAGTTGCCTGAACTGGGAGGCGACAGAAAGATCATAGTCCAATGGGGTCCCCAGGTTTCTAGCCGATGAGACTGGATCCGGGGGGGGTTTCAGTTCGGCCGGCCACCAATAGCTAGCAGGTGGAGGGGCCTTCTGGTTGAAGAAAATGACCTCGTTTTATCTGTATTCAGTTTAAAAAGTTGGATTCCATCCATTTGACGATGTCATTTAGACAGTCTTTGAATTTAAGAAAGGCCGCTACTGAATGCTCACAGAACAAGAACAGTAGTTGTGTATCTTCTGCATAGGAAACTACCTTCACTTCCAAGGGTACAAGAGTGGCCACGGGAGCTTGGTAGACATTCAAGAGCAGCGGGCTAAGTGCCGAGCCTTGGCGTCCCCCACAGACAAGGGGTTTGAAAGAGGAGGAAAAAGGGTGAAGAAGAACCAGCTTGGAATAATCTTCCAAAAAAGATCTGAACCATGATAGAACTGTGCCCTTAATGCCAAGCAGACTTAACCTATTCAACAAGGTGGGGTGTGCCACCATGTTAAATGCTGCAGAGAGGTCTAACATAACCACCATAGCTGATGAGCCACAGTCTACAGTTTCTCTGCCAAACTCAGACACTTTCAGTAAGGCAGTCTCCTTGTTGTATCCAGCACAGAAGCCCGACTGAGTGTCATCTAGTAGACCATTTTCCTTGATATAGGATGATAGTTGGTGATTCACCATCTTCTCCAGGATTTTAGCAGGGGCCTGCAATAAGGAGAGGGGCCTAAAGTTGCTGAGCACACTCTGGTCTGCATTGATTTTTTTTTTTAGGAGGAATAGCAGGAATGCCTGTTTCCATATGGGGCGAAAATATGAATGTCATCAAAGCTGAAAACTTACTTCCCAAGACATTGTGTGACCAACAATCGTGCCAAAATCGGCTCAACCCGAAAACCTTGAAGTAGGTTTATGAGAATGAGTCATTGGGGGGAGGCATTTGGATAACACTTCCTTTTTATTTTGTCCAGAATGCAACAATAAGATCCCCTAGTCTGCCCAGCATTGGGTCTGTTACCTCCGTCTACCAAGAGACCATGAAGAATTGAATAGTTCAGCCCGTCAGGCCTTCTAGTATTAAGACTGTGCAGCACCAGAGCTAGACAGTAGGTGTATAGCACAGTGCAGCACCAAGGATCTTTCGAACCATCAACCTGACCTGGTGTTGAAGATGGTAAGGAAACTCAGTTTGCGCAGGGTTCCACAGGTACTCGTTGGACCCATAAGAAGCCGAGTCCAAACTATGTATTTTCAGATGACTGACATCACAATTCAAGGACCATCGCCTACCGTTATTATCTAATTGAGATTTCTAGCTGTAGATTTCTTGCTTTTGAATTTCCCAGGCCTCAGACTGGATCCAGAAGATTTTTCGTGAGCTGTACCCCCTGCATGCCGGTAGGTGGCATCATTCGGCTCTGCGTGTTCGCGGCACATATATAGGCGCCACTTAGGCGCACTGAAGTCTTTTCTTTCTGCACCAACCAGTGCTGTCTGGAGAAGATCTACCCCATAGTCACTGTTTGACTGGATTTTTTCGACGTCTTGTCGAGTACTTTTGTGGTTTGCCCTCGTGGTGTGTAGGATGTCATCTAAGAAAGCAGGATTCAAGCTCTGCGGAGCTTGTCATCGGGCGATGTCAGTGATTGACCCACACCTTATCTGCTTGTGGTGTCTGGAGTGTGACCACGACCCGAAGCCGTGCTCCGATTGCTGCGCCATGAATCCAAAGGCCTTGTGAGAGCGATCCCTCAAGCTCAGGGCGGCCCGGCATGCGACTCTGCATCATTCAAGGTCCCGGTCGAGAGGAGTCCGAGGTTATCGTCCCACTCCAAGTCCTCAGGACTTCTCATCCATAGGCCGAGGAGACAAGGGAATGTCGACATTCAAGACCGGGCTCCGTGGTGGAGCCTGGGTCGCCTCCACACCTCTCCGATTTTCCAGTAGCCAGAGCGAGCCCCACCCAACAAAGTATTTTATGAGGCCATGCGCCTCATCTTTGGGCGGCCCGATCCCACGAGCGTGCCTTTTGATCCGGCTTGGTCAGAGGGGGCCCACTCTGATTCTGCACTGACGGCTGTGGCCATGGCTCTGGTCCGGCACCATGGATCCATTCCTGGATCCGGACCAGCGCCAGTCGTACCAACTCGCCCTTCCCTGTCACAGATTCCGATGCTGACACGTCTGGCGCTGCTGGTGCCGGTGCCCACCGGCGGCGCCATCCCCATTCTGACCCCTGACTCCGTTATGGAGCCGGATGGGCTTTGCCCGATGCCACAGCCAGTGCTGACAGGAGCCTTGCCTCCTAGATCGGAGTCTGAGCCCTATTCTCTTGGGTTAGTACTCTGGAAAGAATGTGAGGAGTTGCTGGACCCTGAAGAATACATATGAGGACGACGCTAGCATGGACTGGTGTGAGGAACTGGGTGAAGCCAGTGGACTGGATGCCACTCCAGATACTGGTATGCTTTCTCCCACTACCGGGGCTACGGAGGAGGGCACTTTGTACACAATGGTGTTGCAGAGGACGGCTGTGGTTCTTGACCTTTAGTTGCCCTCGGTGACAGTCAAGACTAACACCACCAACAGGTGCTGCAACCTAGAGTCTCCACATCCGAACTGCTACTCCCTTTCAGTGAGGGCACTGACGTCCTTTTGGGGACTTGGTCTAAACCCAACACAGGAGCTCCTGTGAATAGGCCGATTACCCGCTGCCACTGCCCCTCTCCAGGGGACCCAAACTTCCCCACCCAACACCCTACCCTAGTGGTCCAAGCTTCAACATTTCATGGTGCATTCCCTACTGCTTCCCCAGATAGGGAATCCAAGAGGCTGGACTACTTTGGGAAGAAGATATTTTCTTCAGCCAGCCTAGCATTGCGGTCTGTGAACACTGCATACCTTTTTCGGCCATTATTCCCACACTCTGTGGGAAACGGTTGTGCAAGTGCTGCCACAGGTCCCGGAGGAGGCCTGGACCATACTGTCTCAGGCTGTTGCCGATGGGAGCGATGCAGCAAAGTAAGCTATCCACTGTGGACTTGACACAACTGACTCACTGGGCAGATCGGTTTAATCGATGGTGGCCCTGAGGCGCCACACCCGGTTGAGGATGACTGTCTTTTCGGGGGATGTCCAGGCATCCCTTATGTACATGCCCTTCAATGTCGCTTGTCTCTTTGGAGAAAAGGCTGATTCGGTGCTGGAACGCTTCAAGGACAGTCTAGCTATGGCTAAGACCGTGGGCCTTTCTATGGCCCCACGTTGCCCCAATCTGCCTTTCGCTCCATTCCAACCGTGCCAATTCCCTCCCAGCCACTAAGCTGCACATTCTGCTCAGCCTCTGCGTGGTTGAGGGCACGGTACCCACAGACTTCGTGGGTTAGGTAGCCAATGGTCTGGTCAGTCCGCCACTCACCCCACCAGCTGCAGCCTCCAAACCCTCCCAATCTGCCCCTTTACCACCATGGGCACCCAGTTGGCTGCAGGACTCGCCATCGCCTTCCCCACTGGCCGTCCATTACATCGGACGGGTGGGTTTTGCAAGTCTTCCGAAGGGGCTACTCCCTCCCCTTCGTGACAATCCCTCCTCCATGCCATCATCTCACGATCGGCTGATGGAGGGTCACCTGTCCCTTTTCCGTGAGAAACTCATGGCTCTCTTGGCCAAGGGAGTCGTAGAGAGGGTTCTGGTGCCAGAAGTAGGTTGTGGTTGCTATTCCCGCTACTTTCTGGTTCCCAAAAAGGACAAATGCCTTTGTCCTATTCTAGATCTGCAGGCCCACAACTTCGTCCTCAAGAAGGATCAATTTAAAATGCTCACATTGGTTCAGGTCTTGTTGACCCAGGAGACTGGATGGCATCGTTGGACTTGCAGGACGCCTACATCCACATCCCCGTCCTGCCTGACCACCAGTGCTATCGCGGTTTACGATAGGTCATGAGCATTTTTAGTTCACCGTGCTGCCTTTTGGCCTTACCAGCGCCCCTAGAGTGTTCACCAAGGTGATGGCCGTGGTTGCAGCTCATTTGCGGAGGTCAGGGGTGCCAGTCTTCCCCTATATCGACGACTGGCGGCTGAAGGCGGGCTCGCCCCGGGCTGTTGTCTCCCTTTGGCAAACCTCCTGCACTCGTTGGGGTTCACTATCAACATGCCAAAGTCACATCTGACTCCCTCTCAGACGCTCCCTTTCATCGGAGCTGTTCTGGACACAATGCAGTTTCGGGCTCGTCCTCCCGAGGGACGAATCCAGGATAGCCAGACTGTGAAACCAATGTTTCAACTTCTATCCTGAGTTTCGGTGAGACTGACTGAGGCTATTGGGCCTCCTGGCCTCCTGCTTGTGACATATGCCCACTGGCATATGTAATATCTGCAGTGGGACCTGACGCTCAAGTGGGCACATAATCGGGGTAATCTCTCTGACATGGTCCAGATCTCAGAGGGAACTGCGAAAGATCTGCAGTGGTGGCTAAAGAACCGCGATTGGGTGAGAGGCAGACCACTCTCCCTTCCCAACCAGATCTCACTGTAGTGACTCTTGCGTAACTCCTGCGGGCATCCAACTGGGAGAGATGGAGATCGGAGGGCTCTGGTCTCTGGCGGAATCTGGACTCCCCTTCAACCTGCTGGAGCTCCGTCCGATTCGACTGGATTTGAAGGCCTTTCTACCCTCCATCAAGGGAAGGCTGGAACAAGTGTTCACGGATAACACCACTGCCATGTGGTACTGCAACAAAGAGGGTGGGGTGAGGTCGTGGACCCTTTGTCAAGAGACCGTGCGCCTCTTGACGTGGCTGGAACAGCAGGACATAGCACTGGTGGATCAACACCTGGCGGGCTCTCTGAATGCCAGAGCAGACTAACTCAGCCGCTGATACCTAGCAGATCACCAAAGGCCTCTACACTTGGAGGTGGCGCAGGGCCTCTTCCAGAAGTGGGGAGACCTTTGGTTCGATCTGTTCACCTCCGTCGAGAACGCACAATGTCAGCAGTTTCGCGCGCTGATGTTTCCAAGGCAGGTCTCGCTGGGAGACACTTCATCACGAGTGGAGCTCAGATCTGTTGTACGCCTTTCTGCCCATACCACTCCTGCCCAGAGTTCTCAAGAAGATTAGGAGTGACCGGGCCAAAGTTATCCTTCTGGCTCCGGACTGGCCACGGAGAGTCTGGTATCCCGAGTTACTGAGCATGGCCAACGATCCTGCGATCAGGCTGCCCTTTGGGAGGATCGCCTGTCGCAGCAACAGGGGAGGTTCTCCACCCGAACCTGTCCACTCTCCTCCTCCTTGCTTGGAGATTGAATTGCGACAGTTGACATACTTTGACCTTCCTCCCAAAATCTGTAATGTCCTCTTGGTAGCTATGCATCCCTCCACCAAGACAGTATACGCTTGCCTTTGGAAAAAAATTGTGGTATGGTGTGCAGGGAAATTTGCTGATCCCCTTTGTGAAGTCTTACTCTTCATTCTTTCCCTTTCCCAGCAGGGCTCTGCTCTGGGCACACCTAAGGTCCATCTATCTGCTCTTTCTGCGTTGTTGCGGCTGCCTTACCAACGTCCATTTTTCAAGTCCCCTATCGTACATAGATTCTTAAAAGGCCTTGTCCATCTCTTCTGCCCTTTGAAATTTATTACGCCTCAGTGGTACCTTAATCTGATTTTGTTTTTTTTAATGTGTGCTCCTTTCGAGCTTCTCCACAATTGTCCCCTCAGGTTTCTGACAACCACAATCTAGCAAATACATCCGCTCGTAGAGTGAGTGAGCTGCAGACCTTGTCATCCAAGCTGCCTTGCCTCTCAGTCTATCCTGACAAACAGGTGCGTCACACGAGTGCCGCCTTTCTACCAAAAGTGGTCATCCCATTTCATTTTTTGTTTGTTTGATCTGTTTATTGTTATTTGTTTCACAATTATATATAACAGAACAGTAAATATCCCCCAATGTTTGCCCCTAGCACATAAAGCAGCGTTACATGTGAGCATCGTGAGGTTCTATTACAGCATACATTGCAAACTGCTGGTCAATGTAAATGCTTATAGTTATGAAATACGCAACATCTACCATGGCATACCGCATTATTTGCCTACATATATCGCTAATTTTCAACAGGAATGAACAAGATCAATATAGTTCCCAACTTAACAGACTAGTCAACTATAGGCGTATCAATACCTCCGGCCTGTCCCCCCATAACAATTATTACTTGTATTTACAACATTTCTTATCTAGTTTTTATGACAACATTATTTCCCACCCCCGTACACGCATCTATAATCAGGGCAAATTCACCCCCCTTGCTCATGAGAAGTTGTGGTCACCCCATTTCATGTGGCCAATCAATCACCCTGCCTACTTTTTACGCTCCTCCGCACCCCTCTAAAGAAGAGGAGCAACTCCACTGTCTGGATCCAAAAAGAGCATTGATGTTCTAGCTTGACCATACACAGCAGTTCCAGGTGGATGACCAATTCTTTGTGGGATATGTTGGTGCAAAGAAGGGTCGAATTGTGCAGAAGCGGACCATCTCTAGATGGGTCATTCTTTGCATCAAAATCTGCTATGTCCTGGCCAAGAAGCAACCTCCTGAAGGTCTGACAGCTCATTCCACCAGAACTAAAGCTGCAACCACTATGTTAGCACGCAGAGTTCTGTTCCGGGACATCTGCCATGCAGCACCATGGGCTTCCCTGTACACGCTCACCAAACATTACTGTCTAGACAGTCAGGTCCGTAGAGATGGGCACTTTGCTTGTTTGGTCCTGCAGGACTTCTTTGTGTGAAACTGATTCGCAGACCCACCTCCGGGGAGGTATTTCTTGGGTATCTATTTAAAGGTAGGTAATCTGCGGCTAGAAGTCTCAATCAGATGAACAAGTTACTTACCTTCAGTAAGGCCTTATCTGGTAGAGACTATATCTAGCCACAGATTCCTTACCGACCCACCCATCCTCCCCGCTCTGTGAACAGATTTCTAGGGACAGGGTTAATTCCTTTCAGGGACCTATTTTTCCACACCAGTGGTCAGTGTTCTTCATGGCTCTGCGCTTCTGGCTTGGAAAGTTGTGAAAAGAAACTGATTTCAGCGTGCCTAGGTGGCATCTGTATAGGTGCTGCGGACGTCACTTCCAGTGCGGATGACACCGGCGATGCATACGGAGCCAAACGCCACCACCTACCGGCATTCAGGGGTGCTGCTTGTAGGAAGGTGGCTTTGTATATACTATACCAAAGTAAGGTATAGTATGCACAGTCTAGTGGATCCCCAGAGGCTAAAGTATATAATACTAATGCTCTCTTTTGTGGTAGTATGTGTGAGCAGTTAGGCTTATCAGAGGGCAGTGCTAAGCATTTGTTGTACACACACCGGTAAGAAAAGATTACACACACTCAATGACTAAATCAGAGACAGTTGGTTAATAAACACATTACTTTTTGTATATTTATTTTAAAGAACCAAAGATACTTTGTTGCAATAAAATACGTTTTGCAATATCACCGTTTTTCAATGTAGAAAGAGGACACGGTGCATTTTTCAATCAGTACAATGTTATCCTATGGGAGGAAACACAATCGGCAATATGCAGGTAAGTAAACGATTTACGGTTTTGAGCTTTTGGGTGAGGAATCCGTACTAGGCAAAGTTCAGGTAAGTGACCTCACTGCACCACCAGCAGCACTGGGGCAGCCGCGTGCAGAGGTCAAACTCTAGATCTGGTGCCACTGTTATCCAATGGAGAAAGGGGGCAATTAAAGTGGTACTACTGGAAGGTGTCAGGGACATTTTCATATGCTTTTTCGCCACTACCACTGATGCCACATGTAGAGAGGAAAATTAGACCAGCTTCCACGAGGTTCATCCTAATTGCACCTACCTGGCAAGGCAACCTTGCTACTCAATACTCCTAGAGATGTCCCTAAATCCACATGAGAAACTACCTCTATACTCCGTTATACTTACCCAACACCAAGGTCAGTTACAACATCCCAATCTCAAGGCACTGAACCTCTGTGATTTGGCATCTGTACTCTTAGAGTTGAGGTATCTGCAATTACCTCCTCGTCGGTCTTCTTCTCACAGTCCTTACATATGAGTTTATCTCCATTCATGCAGAGCCTAATCACCAAACTTGACTTTTCCTTCCCAATCCAAGATGGCCCCCATACCAAGGGTATAAATACATCACTTCCTCGGAAGGACTTACTTTTCTTTTTTATGCAGTCGATTACCATCTTGGTTACAGGTATGTTTGTTTTTTCTTTGTTTTGTCAGACCTGCTATAGCGGTGTTTTTGTTTTTGGGTGGTCACGCTTGTGTGCGGAACACGTGATGCCACAGGGGGCGTCTGGGGCTTGCTGGGCAGCCTGTGACAGCCCCGGGGATGTTTGTTACTATTTCAGTTTTTTTTCATGTATTCCCCAGCTTTTGTTCATTGCCGCCACTGGTATAATGGGTGCGCAGCTCTGGTTTCTGCTTTTTATTGGTGCGCTCCTGTTTTCATTGGAATTGACAGTCGTGAGGTATCTGCCTGATTCCAAGATGGCACCTCCAGGTTTATGGTGGGACGCGTCCTGGTGTGTCTTCCTGCTCTTGTGTTGGAGTCTGGGCTCCGGTGGTGCACGGCTTTTCTTTGGCCTGCCTGGTCCATTTTTTCTTTGTCTGCCTGGTCACTGGATTGCGCCCCTGCTTTCTGCTGCGGTGCGGCTCTTGACTCCCGCCTCTCCTATGCGGGAGGAGGAGCGCGCAGCAGTGGCGGCGTTGTCTGGGTTTCCTGGCTGGCTTTTTGCAGGTGCTCCGGTGCAGGTCTGTTTTTTCCCCCTTCATTGTTAGTTGTTGCGGTCTTTGGGGAAGGGAGGGAATCTTGGTGCCTGTTGCTGTAATTGCCTGCTTGGGGTTTTTATTTGGGCTCCCATGTGTAAAGTATCCGGTCTCATACTGCCTTGGTTCACAGCATATGGCCAGTTTGTTGCTCCCTTCATAGGAGTAGTAGCCTTTTCGGTCCTCCGTGGTTGCCAGCATAGGTGGTTGCGTTTATTGTCTGCGTTGCCCTGATGCCCTGCCGGTTTTTCCTTTGGCCTCTGGGTGTCTGCTTTCTTGTGCCGCTTGCTAGTTTCCTTTTCTTTGGTGCCTGCAGGCGCCTGTTCGGGGGCCTGGTCTTGTGGGTTGCTGTCCCCTGTGTTACGGGGGTTTGATTCCTGCCTGTGCCCTTCAGGTGCCGATTGCATGCTGAGTCCTGGGGTTTTTTCTTGCCGTGTCTTCTGGACCCTTATTGTTTTTCACTACGGAGAGCGAGAGAAAGTCGGGTCAGTTGCACTCTCGCGCTATCGATGCTTCCACACACACAAGCAACTGATGCCATAAAATTTCTACCAAGAAACTCCAAGCTTCTTGTTAGGTCTGGATGTTATATTTTACCTCTGCTCTGTCCTGCAAGTTGGGGGTATCCAAAGATATTGGAGTAGACTTATCATGACATGCTTCATCATTGGTGCCTATCCACACCCGGGTGAGATAATACTACCTGAGCGGACTCAACCATAGATGGAATGAGAGTTCCTAGATAAAGCAAAACTGGATAAGCAGGGATCCAGATGAGTGATATTTAAAAATACCTCAAGGTATACCCGAATGGTATGCTTTATTTGGAGGGTACCTGGGGTATAAATAAAAATGTGAGTTTACTGGGTTTTATTGAATTCAATCATTCAATTGTACCCCTGTTTCTGTGTCAACATGTTTCGGCCCTCTCTGGGAGCCCAGTCGGGTCTGGGGCCTTCGTCAGGGCTATGTTTTGTGTATCCCTGCGTTTTCTTGTGCACTCACACCATGCATACTCGGGAAGCCTAATGCTCTCACCTGTCTTGATTTTTTCTTCAGAGGATTTTCTGTGAAAGGAAAAAAAACAGAGAGGCGACTTTAACTTCTCCCATCCATTCTGATTTTTTTCCATGCATCTCAAACATTTTTATGTCGGACCATTATCTTGCGTTTTATATGTATTTTTAATCCATGATTATCAACCTGACAACAGGGCCGACTGCTGGGTGGCTGCGCCCCTGTTCTCCTGGTTTTGGCTGCTGTGGTGCCTGGGCAGGGGCTCCCGGGCATGCCTTTCGCCATGATTTTCGCTGGTGAATCTTGCTGTGGCCTTCCCACTTTGGTGTGGGTTGCCTCTCTGCTGCCGGTCTTGCTTCTGGCTTTTCCATTCGGCTGCCTTCGTTCCTTTATTGGGTGTTTGTCCCTGCTGTTTCTGGTGTGTTTTACCCGGTTCTGGGCCTCGTGGAGGTCCTTCTATTTCTCCTTCTTGTGTTCTTCCGGTTCGTGTCTCTCCAGCTGCCCTCTCTTCCGGGAGGCGTATTCGTGGCTTCTGTTGTTTTCATGGTTGCTCCTCTCTATGTCCAGGTTCCTCTTTTTTGCTGTCTGGGGTTCTCCATGCTTTGGCTCCATTGGTGGGTGTTTTCCTTTGATGGTATCCACCTCTTCCCGTCTCTGGTAGGCTGGCTTGTTGCCTCCTCTTCTTTTTGCGGGCCCTGTTGGAGGTTTTCTGGGGGCCCGCGTGGTGGTTCGGGTGTGGCTTCTTGGTCAACTGAGGGGGTGCCCCTGTTTCAGCGGTCCCGGGTTATCCTCTTTTTGTGTGTCCTCTTCGGTGTGGACTTGGGGGTTCCTCTCCGCTCCCTTTTGACCTCTCGTCTTCTTCGTCCCTCGGCTTCTGCAGGTGCATGGCCCTGCTGTTGGAGGGTGCAGTCCTCTTCTTTGGCTCTTTTTTCCCTTGGGTGAGTTTCTGGTTTCTGTTCCTCCTCTGCTCCTCGGGTATCTCCAGTGGAAGTTGGCCGCCCGCTCTTCGTCCAGTGGTTTTCATTGGTTCCTCTTCCCAGTGTGGTTCTCACATCCGCAGCCTGTGGGATGGATGGGCTGCCTCTCTGGGGTATTGCTCTGCTCCAGGGTGATGGTGGCGCTTCTGTCTTCTTCTTAGAAGGGGCTGGCAGCTGTTCTGATGGCCTTTTTGTTATTCTGTCCCCTGTTGTTGCTCACGGCGCTGTGGGTTCTGGTGGATGACTGGTTTGTCTGCTCCTTTGTGCTTTGGCGGGGCGGTGTATGCCCCTCTTAGTTTCTCCTTTTCTTGGAGGTTTGGCAGCTGGGCTGTTTCCCATCTCCTGACTCGCTGCAGTCTCTTCCGGGGTGTTTGTTTGGGCCTGCTGGTGCCCGGTGTAGGTCTGTCCTCAGTCAGTGGTGTGTGCCTTTCTTCCCTGATTTCTGAGGTCTGGTACCGTGCTCAGGGCCCTGGACGATGGTTGCCCTAGCTGTTCCATTGTCCGGGGAAGGGTCTCTTTTGTAGTTTCTGCTGTTCCTCTTCTCCCTTGGGTGGTTCGGTTGGTGGTACGGGACCTGGCGGTGATTCTGGGGCCTGCTTCGGTTGGGTCGTGGCTCTTTTGTTTCCCTTGTCTTCTCTATCTGTTGGTGCAGCCCGTTGTGTGGTGCCATTTTCTCCTTCCCCGGGTGTTTGCTGCTTCTTCCTTTGGGTCCACTTTGCAGGTTGCAGTTTGTGGTCTGGCACTTGTTACTGAGTATCTTGGTGCAGGGGTGTTCGTTGGCTGTTCCGGCTCTCATCCCGCAGTCTCTGCTGCCATTTGACCTTGCAGCTCTTGGTTGTCCCTTGTTGGACTTTTTCCCTCCGATCTCCTGCTGAGGTTTGTCACCTGCTTCTTGGACTCCTACGGCAATGTTGGGGGTTCTTTCGGGCAGTTTTCCACACGCTGTGTCTGCCCCCCATTGCCTGCGGATGGCTGTTCTGGCTTTTCAGGGGGAGGGGGGCAGGTGTTCTGCCAGGACTGCGGCCTTGCTTCTTCTGGCGCCTGGTTGTTCGCTGCCCGGTGCCTTGTTGGGGGGCCTCTGGCTCAGCTCGGTTGGCGGCTTTCTCCTTTTGACCCTTTGGGGTCTACTGGCTTCTGGTTTTCCTTCTGCCACTGTTGTGTTTCTGGTGGCTGTGTTTTCGGGTTGGTTTCCAGACAGTGTTTTTCCTCTCTTATTTTGGCTTCAGAAGTTGTCTTCTCTGCCATGGTCCTCCTCCTGTGTCTGGCACTGAGGGGCGTTTTTCCGTTTCTGGGTGTCCCTCGTACTCTCGCGATTTCTTTGCTCCGCTCTGCTTAGTTTCGCAGGTCGGTTGCTTGTTTTGACTCTCGTCTGGTGGTGTGGGGCTCATGCCCTCTCTCTCTGTCCTTGATCCTGTTGTTGTGGGTTGTTTTTTCCTTTTGCTGGCTCCCTGCTTCGGCATTTTTTTCAGGGGTTGGCCGGGAGTGTTTCGGCCCTCTGGGCGATTGTCCTGGTGCTTCCTTTCGGGCCTTTGCTTTGCTGCCGTGTGGGATTTGCCTTGCCCTTTCCTGTCCCGTGGCCCTATGCCAGCGGGGGGGCGTTGGCTTTCTGCTTTTGGGTCTGTTATTTTGGGTTCCGTGGGTCCTCTAGCAGTGTCCTTTGTTTTGGTCTTTGACTTGCCTTTGCTTGTTTTTGCTTCTTTTTTGCTGTTTGTCGAAATCAATTTTTGGCTTGGGTACGTACTCATGCGTAAGGACTGTGAGAGGAAGATGGATGAGGATGTAATGCCTGGTTACTTACCGGTAATATTAATTACTCCGAGTCCATGTCTTCCTCGTCACAGTCCTGAGTTCCCTTCCGCCTTTCCTTATTGTTGAACTGATTTCTTTCTCGGCTTAATTTCAGGAAGTCCTTCCCAGGAAGTGATGTATTTAAACCCTTTGGTATGGGGGCCATCTTGGATTGGGAAGGAAAAGTCAAGTTTGGTGACTAGGTTCTTCATGAATGGTATCTGAAAAAGACACGTTAGTGACAGATTCCTTACCTTAGAATATCCCCAGGCGTCAGGCTGGATCCGGAAAGTTTTTTGCGTAGCAGTACCCTTGCGCGTCGGTAGGCGTTGTCGTGCGGCTCTGCGTCCATCGTCGGCGTCGGGATCGCCGGGATGACGTCGCGGGCAGTACTTAGACGCCGCCCCTGCGCGCTGACGTCAGTTCTTCTTTTTCCGCGCCAGTAAGCGCAGATCCGGGAAGAGCAGTGCCCTAGTCATTTTTTGACTACATTTTTTGTGATTTTTTCACTGTTTTTCTAAACGAGTCTCTCGACTCCGAAGGTGTTGGTAGGGATGCCCGGCTTCAAGCCCTGCGACTGTGGTCGCATGATGTCGATCACAGACCCGCACTTAGTGTCTCTACTGCCTCGGCCGCGACCACGACACGAAGTCGTGCCCCGACTGCCGGGCCCTGCACCCGAAGGCTTTGCGAGAGCGGTCTCGAAAGCTCCTCGAGGTCCGGCAGTCGGCTCCGCGCCACACCAAGCCCCGGTCACGTGAGAGGTCGAGGGGCCGGTCGCGGAGTCCTCATCGGTCGTCGGGGTCCAAGTCTTCGCACTCCTCCGGTAAGTCGAAGCATAAAAAGTCTAAGAAGCGTCATCGCTCGACGGCTTCGCCTCGCCGGTCTCGCGACTCGGCTGAGGCTCCTGTCGGCACCGTCCCCGCGGCTCCGGGAGTGCCTGTGGAGCCGCCCCGCATTACCCGTCCTTCCCGGGTTCGGGGCGACTCCGGCCGAGATACAGGAATTCCTGTCGGCCATGGCCCGCCTCTTCGGGCCTCAAGGTCCCCCCGGTGCGCCTTCGGGCCCCGCGGGCCCTGATGGGGTTTCCCCGGCGTTGCCGGCGACTCCGGTCCCGGCGCCGCCTGTCACACCAGCCTCGGTCCCGGCCCCGGCCTCGATCCCGGCTCCGGTGCTGCTGCAACCTCCATCGACGCCGGTTGACCTAACTACACCTCCGCCGATGTCTCCGGTGCCGTTCCCGAAGCCGCCCGGGGCTCCGGGCGGCGTCGTTCCCCGGTTCTCTCCGGATCCGGACACGGCGCCGGACCGACTTCGATCGCCGGCTCCGACGCCGATGAGACCTTGGGTCCCGCGTGTCCCTCCTTCTCCTTATTTTGAACCTGAGGAGGACGAACAGAACTGGGAGGGGTCGGATGACCCTCTCACACAGCAGTGTGAGTTCGAACAGGACTGAGCTGAGGAACTTGGGGCTGCCAGTGGTCTGGACACCTCCCCTGACTCTGGCATGCTGTCTCCTCCTTCCGTGGCAACGGAGGAGGGAGCAAATTTTGCAACGGTGTTGCGTATAGCAGCTGGGGCCTTACACCTCCAACTGTCTACGGTGGCTGTCAGGACTAACCTCCTGACGGAAGTGCTTCAGCCGGCGGCTACCTCCTCGGAGCCACTGCTGCCGTTTAATGACGCGCTTTCCAACGTTCTTTTGGGCACCTGGTCCAAGCCCGCCACAGGGGCTCCTGTGGATAGGAACGTGGCCCGACGCCATCGCCCCGCTCCGGGCGACCCCCTGTTCCTCTCCCAACACCCCTCTCCTGAGAGCTTGGTTGTCTAAGCCTCTGCTTCCCAAACCGCCTTCCCTACCGCTCCTCCGGATAGAGAATCCAAACGCCTGGAACAATTTGGGAAGAAGGTCTTTTCTTCCTCCAGTGCTGGCTTGCGGTCTGTCAACACCGCTTGCCTTTTGGGCCGATATTCCCACTCTCTGTGGGACTCGGTGGCGCAAGCTTTGCCCCAGTGTTCTGAGGAGGTCCAGACACTGCTTTCCCGCGCCATTGCGGAAGGAAGAGATGCGGCTAAATACACCATCAGATGTGGCCTTGATACCGCCGACTCGCTGGGCAGATCGATTGCGACGACAGTGGTGCTGCGCCGTCACGCCTGGCTGAGAACCACTGGTTTCTCGGGTGATGTCCAAAACACTTTTATGGACATGCCCTTTGATGGGGTCGGTCTTTTTGGGAACAAGGCAGACCATGCGCTGAAGCGTTTTAAGGACTCACGGGCTACGGCCAAGTCCCTGGGCCTTTCTGCTGTACGCCCTCCGCAGCCATCTGCTTTTCGCCCCTTTCGTGGCCACGGAAGGGGCGCCCAGTCACGTCCGCTGCCCAGCCACCGGCCCGCGCAGCAAGCGTCTTCGCGTGGCCGAGGACGTGGCTCCCGCCGTGGCGGGTCAGGCAACCAGCGTGCGGGTCAGGCCACCAACCCCGCCCCGTCCGCGGCCTCCAAGCCCTCCTAGTCCTTCCTTTCAGGTGCACAGCACGCCAGTAGGGGGCAGTGTCCGACATCACCTTCACCACTGGCGTGCCATCACCTCGGACAGGTGGGTCTTGGACATTGTCCGAAGGGGCTACTCCCTCCCCTTCGAGACCACCCCCCCAGCCATGCCACCTCAATTCCACCGCATGTCAGGGGATCACTTGGTGCTTCTTCAGAAGGAAGTTGCGGCCCTCTTGGCCAAGAGGGCCATCGAGCGCGTTCCGACCCCAGAAGTAGGTCGTGGTTGCTACTCCCACTACTTTCTGGTGCCCAAAAAGGACAAGGAGGACATGCATCCTATCTTGGACCTCCGGAACGTAAAACGCTTCCTCCGGAAGGAGAAGTTCAAGATGCTCACCCTAGCTCAGGTCTTGACTGCCCTCGACCCTGGAGATTGGTTGGTAGCGTTGGACTTGCAGGACGCATATTTTCATATCCCCGTCCTGCCGGCCCACCGGCGTTACCTGCGGTTCACGGTGGGCCTCGAGCATTTTCAGTTCACCGTGCTCCCTTTTGGCCTTACCAGCGCCCCTCGGGTGTTCACGAAAGTGATGGCGGTGGTCGCAGCTCATCTGCGCCGGGCAGGGGTTCCAGTCTTCCCCTACCTCGACGACTAGCTGCTGAAGGCGGGCTCGTCCCAGGCAGTCGTCTCCCACCTCCAGACTACGGCCGAACTCCTGCACTCGCTGGGGTTCTCACTCAACGTGCCGAAGTCGCATCTGATTCCTTCTCCACAGCTCCTTTTCTTCGGAGCAGTTCTGGACACGACGCAGTTTCGGGCCTATCCTCCCGAACGGCGAGTCCGGGATATTCAGGCTATGATTCCGATCTTTCAGCCTCTATCCTGGGTTTCGGTACGGATGACCCTGACGCTGCTGGGCCTCATGGCCTCCTGCATCCTGCTGGTCAATCATGCCAGATGGCATATGCGGGCTCTGCAGTGGGACCTGAAGTTCCAGTGGGCGCAGCACCAGGGCAACCTGTCCGATCACATCCAGATCTTGGAGGGGACTGCAAGACAGTTGCAGTGGTGGCTCTCGAACTGGCAATGGGTCAGGGGCAGATCCCTCTCCCTTCCCCAGCCAGAGCACACAGTTGTGACGGACGCGTCCCTGCTGGGATGGGGCGGTCACATGGGAGAGGCGGAGATCAGAGGCCTCTGGTCTCCGGCGGAGTCCCGGCTCCATATCAACCTTCTGGAGCTCCGGGCGATCCGACTTGCACTCAAGGCATTCCTTCCCTCTGTCAAAGGGACGGTAGTGCAGGTGTTCACAGACAACACCACCGCCATGTGGTACTGCAACAAACAAGGCGGGGTGGGGTCGTGGACCCTATGTCAGGAGGCTCTGCGCCTCTGGACGTGGCTGGAACATCAGGGCATATTCCTGATGGTTCAACACCTGGCAGGTTCCCTGAACGCCAGGGCGGACTAACTCAGCCGCAGGTGCATGATGGATCACGAATGGCGTCTTCACTCGGAGGTGGCGCAAGGACTCTTTCTACAGTGGGGAGAGCCTTGGTTAGATCTATTCGCCACCGAAGAGAACGCGCAATGTCATCAGTTCCGCGCGTTGGAATTTCCAAGGCGGCACTCGCTCGGCGACGCTTTTCGTCGCGAGTGGAGTTGCGGTCTGTTGTGCGCCTTTCCGCCTATACCACTTCTACCCAGAGTGTTGAAGAAGATTCGGCGCGACCGGGCCCAAGTCATCCTTGTGGCTCCGGACTGGGCTCGAAGAGTTTGGTATCCCGAGCTACTCAGTATGAGCGTCGATCCCCCGATCCGTCTGCCTCTTCTGGAGGATGTTCTGTCGCAGCAGCAGGGGACGGTCCTCCACCCGAACCTGTCCAGTCTACACCTGCTTGCGTGGAGATTGAGCGGCGGCAGTTGATTCCTTTCGACTTGCCTCCCGAAGTTTGTGATGTGATTCTGGCAGCCAGGCGTCCCTCCACTAAGGTGGTATACGCCTGCAGGTGGAACAAGTTTGTGGCATGGTGCACAGCAAAGGCTGTGAATCCCCTTTCTGCCCCTCTTTCTGAGGTTCTTCTTCTGTTCCTTCTTTCTCTGGCCCAACAGGGTTCTGCCCTGGGAACCATCAAGGGCTATCTTTGTGCAATCTCGGCCTTCCTCAGGCTTCCTGATCAGCCCTCCCTTTTCAAGTCCCCTGTTAACAGGTTTCTTAAAGGCATTACTCACCTCTTTCCTCCTGTTCCGTTTATAATGCCTCAGTGGGACTTGAATTTGGTTCTTACCTTTTTAATGTGCGCTCCCTTTGAGCCTCTGCATAACTGCCCTCTTCGTCTTCTGACTCTGAAGACAGCCTTTCTGGTGGCCATCACCTCCGCTCGGCGGGTGAGTGAGCTCCAGGCTCTTTCTTGCAAGCCTCCCTTTCTGTCTGTACATCCAGACAAGGTTGTTCTCAGGACGCGTCCGTCCTTCTTGCCAAAGGTGGTTACTGCTTTCCACATTGGGCAGACCATCACTTTGCCCACCTTCTTTCCGCCTCCGCATCCTTCTAGAGAGGAAGAGAGGCTCCACCGTCTGGACCCAAAACGTGCGATTTCTTTTTATCTAAATTGCACACAACAGTTCCGGGTGGACGACCAGCTCTTTGTTGGCTACGTGGGCGCCAAATAAGGTCGGGCGGTACACAAGCGGACCATCTCCCGCTGGGTCGTCTTGTGTATCAAGGCCTGTTATTCTTTGGCTAAAAAGGAGCCCCCTGTTGGGTTGCGTGCCCATTCCACCAGGGCGACAGCCGCCACCACAGCTTTAGGACGTGGTGTCCCTTTACGGGACATTTGTCAGGCAGCTACGTGGGCCTCGTTGCACACGTTTACCAAGCATTACTGCCTTGACAGCCAAGTCCGGAGAGACGGCTTCTTTGGCCGTTCTGTTCTCCGAGACTTCCTTGTCTGATCTTTGTTCGCAGACCCACCACCGGGGTTGGTATTGCTGGGGTATCTATTCTAAGGTAAGGAATCTGTCACTAACGTGTCTCTTTCAGATGCACAAGTTACTAACTTGTGTAACGATATATCTGTAAGAGACAGTAGTTAGTGACAGATTCCTTACCGCCCCACCCATCCTCCACGTTCTGCGAACTGATTTCTAGGGTTAAGGACACCCCTTTCAGGGCCCTAGTATTTTTCAGACACCAATGTCATCTTCTTCATGGCTCTGCGTTCCTGGCGCGGAAAGTCGTGTACAGAACTGACGTCAGCGTGCAGGGGCGGCGTCTAAGTACTGCCCGCGACGTCATCCCGGCGATGACGACGGACGCGGAGCCGCACGACGCCGCCTACCGACGCGCAAGGGTACTGCTACGCAAAAAACTTTCCGGATCCAGCCTGACGCCTGGGGATATTCTAAGGTAAGGAATCTGTTACTAACTACTGTCTCTTACAGATATATCATTACACAAGTTAGTAACTTGTGCGATAAACTCATACGTAAGGACTGTGACGAGGAAGACATGGACTCGAAGTAATGAATATTACCGGTATGTAACCGGGGTTCCAGTAGAGAGGATGAACATTTTGAAAGAGCCCTGCAAACCTGCTACTAGGGCTTATGTGGCCAAATGTAAGAGGTTTGTCCAATACTGCCCCACTCTTACCAAGCAGCCTCTGGAGCATGGGTACAAGGCATTGCTTGTTATTTATTGCACTTGCAAAAGGCAGGCTTAGCGTACAGTAAGCTCTTCAATAAGGGTACATTTAGCTGCTGTGGCAGCTTACATATGGAATAGGACGCACCAGTCCGTTTTTTATATACCAGTAATAAGACATTTT
The DNA here is from genome assembly GCA_963921515.1 of Calotriton arnoldi. NCBI lineage: Eukaryota > Metazoa > Chordata > Amphibia > Caudata > Salamandridae > Calotriton > Calotriton arnoldi. The sequence goes on along the minus strand of CAWUFW010001149.1, from coordinate 2,938,616 downwards.
ATGGAAGGCCTTAAAAGAGTAATTCTCCTTAGAGTGCCACCAGTCCCCTTTAGGGATTTGAACATTGTTCTTACCAAACTCATGGACCCACAATTTTAGCCTTTACACTCTTGCCCACTGCAATATCTTTCATGGAAGGTGGTCTTCCTCATTGCACTCACTTCCCTTTGTGGAGCCCGTGAGCTCGAAGCACTTAACAGTGGAGGAAACTTTTATTTAAGTGCACAAAGATCCGGATGTTCTTAGAACAAAACCTCAATTTTTGCCCAATGTAGTCTCCCCATTTCATAACAATTAAACAATTGACTGAATCTTTTTTCCACTACCACAAATGGTTGTGAAAATACTTTTACACACTTATGGTGTCTGAGTACCCATGTATTATATTTACAGGATTACTGCTTTTAGAAGGCCTAAACAACTCTTTGTAGCTTTTGGTAAGCTTCACTAAGAAAACCCTATTTCCTAGTCAGGCATTGCTAGCTGGATAGTTAGATGCATCTATGTTTGTGATGTTAAAGGAAAATGTACATTGAATGTTGTCCCTGGAGGCGCATTCCACTTTTTGCACTATGGCTTTCCTGGGCAACATCTCTTGCGTACATATGCAAGGCTGCATCATTGTCCGCCATTCACACTTTTACTAAGCGTATCCTGCAGTTGCTTGCAAGCCATCACTTTAAAGTGCACTGCTTTTCAGCCTATGCAGAGTATGTGATCTACAGCAGCACATGCTGCAAACGGTTAACTTTACTTCTCTGTAACAGTCTGTTGCAGCTTGAAAGGGTAGTATAGATTATCATGATCCCTCCTACTTCACCTGATGCGAGCTCATGGAATGACACTTGGAAGATAACATTTTTTTTTTTAAAAGTCATTCACTCTACACCAGTTAACATAAATTCACTGATATCGAAAAAAGACAATCTGAGGAGGAATCTATGTCCTGGTGCATTGTAATCCTCGGGAAAGGATCACTACCTTGAAACGGAATCAAACAACTTGCAATTTTTGTGCCCAACATTAGATGGCAGCAGTGTGCCGAGCATGTGATCTACAGCACTATAAGCTGCAAACTGATTGCTACAGGTACGTAACGTTTTCCTTAACAGTGTGTCAGGCATATTGCATTTGTTGTTTTTTTTCTTTCTGAAGAAGGGGATATGTGAAGTATGAGCCCACAGATTGGTAACCTTGTTGAGGCACTGGCTTAGGAACGCAAGAGGAATCTCTTGTTCTCCTCAAACGGTCCAGCGGGCTGAAGTTTTCTTTCCTTTTTCAAAGCTTTATAGGTAGTTTGGTGCCACTGTAACTGAAGTGCGCAGAATGTTTTTGTCCAAGTGCCAATAAGAGATGATTTTTTTTTTTTTAAGGATATCAATTCCCTGTGCTTATCTAGGTATAAGAATTTCTGATAAATGGTGATTAAAAGTAGTCTACTGACTGCTTCAAAATAGGTTGGTCGAAATATTTGTCATATTTTATACATTTAAAATGTCATCGGATGTTCATGCAGAGGAGCCTTATTAAAATGGTTAATGCAGTCAATACATTTCAAATTTTTGACAGTTCTTACAACTGTATAAATATATAAATAACACCGTTGAATTCTTGTTGTTTAAATATTCCTCTAAAATAGTGTTTTAGCTCTAATATATAGCTCTTTTAACAGGATCACCTTGAACCGACTTTCCCAACTCAGCTTAAAAAAATTCCAGATGTAGCCAAGCATCAGAAGAAGCCTTCTTCAACTTCATCAGATTCAAAACCAGCATGTACTTTGCTTACTCTTCAGAAGCACTCATCTTTAGAAAATAGCCACTCCAACCCTTTTTTGACAAATGCACTTTTAGGAAATCGACAACCAAATGGTGTCATTCACTGTGTCAGTCAGGATGTTCCTTTAGTACTTGCATCTAAAGCGCAATGCAACACAAATGAAAACATGGTATCTTCTGCCAGCAAACACTTTTATTCACCATTAAATCTAACATGCACAAAAAAAAGTTCTACCAATCCAACGCCAGTTGTGCTTTCTACCTCGTCTGTGGTACAGAATCTTGGAAAGGAAACCCCTGTTTGCAATATGTTAAGTGCTGTAAAGACTCAACATCACCTTCATCCAGCAAAGACTTTAATTGACAATTTTATGGGGATAGATTCTGATATTGCCAGCAGTAAGGACTCTGATGAATCCAATGAAGAGGACAATGATGAGGAAGAAGATGATGATTCCGACAATAGTCACTCAGGTATTTTAGTATTAATATTGATGTATATTTTTAAAATGCAAACAGTTCTTATAGCACAGTGTTTTTAATATTTTAATATTGCTCATGAGTTTCAGGGTTGACAAATACCTTCAAGAAAGTTCCTTGGCTTGGGAAAACTGGTGCAGGTTTCTTCCTAAATGAAACCATGTTAAAACAGTGATTGGATGTGGAAAGTGTACGAATTGAGTGTTTTCCCACTCTTAACCCTGGCTCCTTTCCCTTCCCCTCATAATTTCTTTCGTTTTGTTACACAAAACATAGTGTACAACATTCATATATTCATAGCATATTATTTCTAACTGTATATTAAAACAAATCTTGAGGTTGGCCATACTAATTGTAAAGCAATATACCAAGCAGAAATTTTGCTAATTAAATTTCAGTAATCCAAATGGTTCCAGAAAACTCTTCTGTGTTGGGACACTAAATGTTACAGTTTAATTCCTAACCGAGACAGCTCTTAAATCACCGAGGCGTTGGCCGTTTGCAAGGCTGTAAATTTACCACCTTTGACATTTCACTCCTCACTATTTTGCCCTCTGTTTTACTTTGCGGGAGAAAGATGCCACAGAATGATCTAGATGGCTCCAGAATGTCTGGATCACTAATCTGCTTTAACTTTAAACATTCAGTAGAGTGCCATGTATCCTCAACAGAAGTATCTATTTTAGAGAGAAAGCCAACACAAGTTCCCCACAGGCTGCCAATAAGAATTACTTTATCATCCTTTCAACTGGGGAGGTCATTTATGATGGGGACCTTGAAATGCTTGTATACAACACAAAATACATAGTTTCTTAATAATTTGCATTTATGTATAGATGACACACATGGTATCCGTGGAGGTAAATCAAATCAACCCAGGCATCAGACTGGATCCAGAAGATTTTTCGTGAGCAGTACCTGTGCGCACCAGTAGGTGCTGTCAGTCGGCTCCACGTGGCGTAGTTGGCGTTGTCCCCCCAGGAAGTGATGTCCGCGTTACCTTTATCCTGAGCCGAGAGAAGAGCTACATGATTTTTGCAACATTTTGTTGATTTTATTTGAGGTTTTTGCCTCCTGGTGTGTCACGGATATCATCGAGGAAGGTAGGTTTTAAACCATGTGGGGGCCTGTCGCTGTGCCTTGTCAGTGACGGACCTGCATCTTGTGTGTTTGTGGTGTCTGGAGCGCAACCATGCCCCCAAGTCGTGCTCTGACTTCCGGGCCATGGCACGAAGGCTTTAAAGGAGTGGTCCCTGAAGCTGCTAGTGGCCCGGCATGCGACTCCGCGGAAGTCACTGTCCCAATGGAGAGGAATGTCTTGGGACTGTTCCACAAGTCCTCAGTCCTCTTCGTCCCACTCAAAATTGTCAGGCAGTCGGGTAAGAGGCTCAAGAAACACAAGAAGTCGAAGCGCGCTTCAACTTCTACTTATCTGTCGGCTGACATGACGAAGGAACATTGGCGTTCGAGACCTTGTTCCTCGGGATTCTGCCCCTGCGCCGACTTCGCACTTCCCCAGTTTTCTTGGAGCTTGAGCGACCCCCACTTAAATTAAAGAGATCTATGAGGCCTTGCTTATAATTTTTGAGTTGGCCTACCCTTCTGGCGAGCCTTCGGGCCCTGCAGGATCGAAGGGGGCCCCATCTGGTTCCGCGCTGGCTGCTCCGGCCTGATAGGCTCGCATGGATCGGGTCATGGATCCGGACTGGCAGCAGTAGTGCCACTAAGACCTTCCCCAGCGCCGGCCCCAATGCCACCGGCGCCAGCCTCATTGTGATCCCCGATGACACGAAGCCACCTCGACCAACGCAGGTTTAGGTGCTGGCCGGACCCCTATGTTCTAGGTTGGAGCCTGAGCCCTATTCTGAAGGGCTAGGCCTCGGGGAGGAATGGGAGGTGTCGCTGGACCCTTTAGAATGCCAGTATGATCAGGATATGTACCGGTGTGAGGAACTGGGTGATGCCAGCGGAATGGATATGTCTTCAGATACCGGCGTGCTTTCTCTTCTTACCGTGGCTACAGAGGAGGGAGCTACAAATGCAATGGTGGTGTGGAGGCTGGCTGAGGACCTCAACCTTCATTTGCCTTCAGTGGCAGTCAAGTCTAACATCTTGACGGAGGTGTTGCAACCGGGAGTCTTCTCCTCTGAAACCCTACTCCAGTTCAACAAAGCCCTCACTGACGTCCTTCTGGGGACCTGCGTGGTCCCTACTGGCTTTGTGGGTCGGAAAGCCAGCGGTCTGGTCCAGCCACCACCCCTCCTGGTCCCAATACACCCCCCCCCCCCCCCAGGAATCCAAGAGCCTGGACAGCTTGGGAAAGAAAATGTTGTCTTCTGCCAGTCTTGCATAGCGGCCAGTGAACACTGCATGCTTATTGGGCCGCTGTTCCCACACACTGTGGGAAATGGTTGCGCAAGTGCTGCTACAGATCTCAGAGGTGGCCTGGGTCATTTTCTCCCAAGCAGTTAGGCAGGAGAGACGCAGTGATATTTACTATACGCTCTGGCTTGGACACTACCGACTTCCTGGGCAGAGCGGTTTCGTAGACGGTGACCCTCTCCTTTTGTGGCTACGGAAGGTGTTTTCAACCGTGCTAACCCTATCCCAGCCAGCGAGCTGCGCAAGCTACCTAGCCTCAGTGTGGACCTTACTGGCCTCCTGGGTCACGTAGCCTACCGTCTGGTCCAGCCTCTGCATGGTTTCTACTGGCTTTGTGGGTCAGGTACAGTAAAAGATAAACTCCTAGGCAACTAAACAATATAATATATAACTCCATAGTATTGGGCTCAGTGTAACCGATCAAAACTGCACAAATATATTTCAAATTATTTAATCTTCAATTATCAAATTCATATTAATCATCTTCATTATTTAAAAATACCAGAAAAAAAAGACTATTTATTCAAAACATAATTTCTTTTCATAAAAATACAATAAAAACCAAAATGTGGCAGTAGTTAAGTCTTCGCGCGTTTCGGCGCAAAATGCGCCTTCGTCAGGAATTGCCACAACATTATCTGAAAACAATAAAAATGTATACTGAATATCAGCATTTCATATAATAATAAAAAGCACATTATTACTTTACAGTTAATGAACATTTACACTGAGATACATTTTCATAATAATAGTCTATTACAATTTTTTATATATATATATGTGCCCTCACATTGGTGGACCATTTCTATTAGAATTAGAGCGAAAGACATGGTAGGTATAGGGATGAAAATGAGGTGTAGAAAAGATGCACCAGAAACAAGAAACGTGTCGCGCCTATCCAGTCCTATGCTATCTACCATCCGCCTAAATGTAAGCATATCTAGAGGGATACAATATTTAGACGAGAGTATGTCAATATTGGGATTTTTCTAACTTTATCTTTTCTACACCTTATTTTCATCCCTATACCTACCATGTCAAGAGGCACAGGAAGCACCCATCACCTCCTGGATGTCTTTCCCTCTGCAGCGGTAGGTCTCGTTGTCAGCGGCTTCTTTCCCTGTCCAACTTCGACAGAATCTTAGGAGTCAGACTTGATTTTGGGTTACCGGTGTGATATATGCACCGGTTCCAGATATGGAGCCTTCTAATCTACTTTTGCTTTTCCAGGCCCTGAGCTTGTGCAGATCTATGCCTTCACCCAGTTAATGCTGGCCTTCTTTCAAAAGTACTCCACCCAGCTCCTTCTAGGGGTGCTTTGGGATCCAATGGCGCGTTTAGAGCGATCAACGATCAGTGTGCTTCAATTCCGGCACTAGTAAACCCCTTTGAACCTTCCCATAGCCCTTGCTGTTCTAGTGCCAGCCAAACCGATCCCACTGCCAGAAGCCTTAATGATTGCTGCACCATCTTAGGATCAGTTGCACACTCTGACAGACCTCTCAAACACTAAGGCCATCTTGATCAGGTCCAGATGCAGAGTTTAGCAGTTACTGGAGGAGGCTCAGTACAGCCCTTTGCCTCAAAGCAAATGTTTTAAATGGAAAAAAAGAAAAAATCACATTTCAAAAATGTATATAGCACATGGCTACCCAACTTGCCTCCCAGTGCTGGTAAGACCCTTGCTCTGAATAGGAATATTTGTGTGTCCCTAGAATAGATTGGTTTTCAGTAGTTTCCAAAAGGAAGTTTCTGATTCCTCCTATCTAATGTAGTAAGGGAGCTCGTTCCAGAGCTTAGAAGCTAGAAATCTGAAAGTGCTTCCATCTCTCCTTGCCTTTTCAATCGTGGGAACCATAAGAAAGACTTGACCCTCAGAACGCAGGGTCGTAGGGGGGCATAGGGAGAGATGTGACTTTGGATTGTGAGGGTTCCTTTTCTATGTACGGCTCGATGGGCCAGGCGGAGGGACTTGAATTGTATTCTTTTTTGAACTGGCAGCCAATCAAGGGCTGCTAGATCAGAGGCAGCTGAGATGCACTTTGGGATTCTGAGAAGCGTGTGTGCTGCTGCATTCTGCATTATTTGTAGACTATTTATGACATATTTTGGACTGCCTAGATTGAGGGAATTCCTGTAGTCCAAGTGCAAGTTGATAAGGCCATGGACTACTATTCTGCGCAGGCTGACCGAAAGGCAGCTCAAACATGAGGAAGACCAAAGCAGCATGCTGCAGACTTTTTAGCCTGGATTTCCATAGCGAGCTTTTCATCGATCCAGAACCCCAAACTTTTCACTTATGGGACAGATGCTGGGAGCAACCCAAGCTCATTTGGCCAGCTAAGTTCATTCCAAAGAGATGGATTGTTTCCTACCACCAGCACCTCAGTTTTATCTCCATTCAGCTTTAGATGACTATCCGACATCCAGCTAGTAACATGCTTAAGACAAGCATTCAGCTTCTTCGAGGTGTTCTTAGTATCTATAGAGATTGTTACAATTTGAGTGTCGTCTGCATATGAAACAAGCTCAATCTCATATGCTTGCACAATTTCTGCTAATGGAAGCACATAAAGATTAAAGAGAGTGGTACTCAACGAGGATTCCTGGTGATTTAAGGTTTAAAAAACTCTTTTGCGTGATTTCGGATCGTATTGAAATGCTGAACATCATTTATTACTACGGTGACAGCAGTGAGACCGAGCCATCTTCTTACCCCCCACTGCACAGTTGCTGGCAATTATATGTCTGTACAGAATGCTGGGGGCCTGTACCCCTCCCCAAAGGTGACATGAAGTGCCTTTCGAGGTCTCCCCCTGAGGAAGTTGCTACATTCATGGCAGTCTTTCACAAGGCAACTACTTTGCCTGTGGAAGGAACAAGGCCACTTTCTCTCAAAGATTTTACAGCCTCCCTTTTGAACTCCTTCAGTGAGGTATTGAAGAACCACATCTTAGTGGCATTCGATCAGCTAGATTCTGCCCTGACTATGAACTGCCATATCACTCAGTGCCATTGCGCGGCACCTGGAAACCAAGAATTTGTGATTGCTCACCTCTCTTCTGACAGCCTTGAGATTCAGACATTCTCTTCTTCCAAGCAAAACACAGACGTGTGTCCCACTTTCTTTCCCCATAGGGAATTGAAAAAAATTGAGGCCATCAGGAATAATGTTTTTTTATGGATGCCTGCCCTTCACTCCACAAATGTGACTTCCCTCCTAGTTTGCAATTCCCATGTCCTGTGTTGAATAATTCGATAGATCATACAGTTTCTTCCTGATAATCTTCCTGGCCATTTTGCTGAGGTTATCTGAGAGGGTCAGGATGAATCAAAACAGAACCTGCGCTCTGACTTGGACACAGTGGTTTCAGTGGCGCGTTCCATTGACTCCTCCATTGCTATTCACTGCCAACCACACTTGGATGTATTCTGGCAGATTCCCAGGTGATGTCCAAGTAATTCTTATGGACATGCCCTTCGATGGTGCTCGCCTTTATGGCGACAAGGCTGATTCTGTCCTCGAACTATTTTAGTAGGGATATGCTACAACAGGGTCCGATAACTGGCTTCCCCTGCATGCCACTTCTTCATTACCGGCAAGTTGAGGGGCTATTCCCTCTGTGTGCCCTTTTGGTGTCATCATTCCTCGCAGCCTGTGCAGTAGCCCAACAAGCTCTTACATAGCTACGGAGAACATGGCAGTTCCTAGATTCGTTGTGAACAGGAGCAACAGTTCTCTTCCTCACCTAGCCCCTCCAGCAAAATCTCTTTAGTCTGACCACTGTGGCATGTGGCGTGGCTGTAAGAAGATGGGTGCCCCATCAATTCACATGCTAGCAGTCTATCACTTTAGACCACTGGGTCCTGCAGATTATCCTGTAAGGCAACTTGCCCCGTCCCAGTCCTTCGACAACCATTCCCACATTTTGTAGTATGTGATTCTAGCTCTTCTCAGTAAAGGGGTCATGAAGTTGGTTCCAGAGAACGAGGCAGGGCGCTTCTTGTGATTTTCTAGTTCTCTTCTGCACCTAAGCATACTGAAGGCATACTTCCGCAGGGAGAAGTTCAAAATGCTGTCTCTTGCGTATGGTCTCTTGGAACTAGAGCTGGCAAAACTGCATGGTGTATTTCCACTTGCAGGATGTGTATTTTCGCATACTGATCCTGCAGTTGCACAGGAGATACCTCCTCTTTGTTGCGGGTTCCATTCATTACAAATGTGCAATCCTACCATTTGGGTTAACAAAGTGTGTGGCAGATGTGTGCACTCCAGTGTTTGCTGTTCCAGTGGCCTCATCAGTTGAAGGTACATCCGAATTTCCTCAAAAGTGGCTTGGGACCTGCACTGCTTGTTTGTGCTGGCTCACATCACATGAGGGCACCCGGTTTTCCCTCAGCCGGCAGAGTGCACATTGATACAGATGCCTCCTCCCTTGATTGGGGAAGTGCTTGAAGATCTGAGGCCTTTGGCTTCCCTTGGAGTGAAGGCCTCATATTAATCTGCTCAAGGTTTTTACATTCCGATTAGCCCTCAAGACATTCCTGCCCTTCTTCAGCTTCAGATTAACTTGAACAACAGGACTGGGATGTGGTACCTCAACAAACAGGACGGTATCGGCTCACATCTCCTGTGTAGTAAGGCTCTGATGCTGTGGTCCTGAGCTCAGTCTCATGATGGTTGGCTTTTGATGAACCATCTGGTGGTTATTTTTAACATGCAGACTGAATTTCTTAGTTGGCACCCTCTTTTATTAATATTTTTTTTAATTTGCATTTTAACTGTATCCGACTCAAGATGGACACACATTACATTTCCATTTTATTACACAAGCACAGTTCCTGCAAACAACAAAACATTAAACATAACATCTTAATTGGAATAGCATCCAGTATAGTTGGAGGTTTGCAAGCACCCTCGTAAAGGCACCGACCAACAAGTCCCAGTTGTCCAAATCAATCTGCCCTCAACATCTTCCCCACGTCAGAGGTTTTTACATCCCGCTAGCAACACTGGTGGGGATCATCCAGACGGGGAGTGGCACTCTATCAACCCACACATTTTCTAATCCAGAAAACACCAATTCTGTACCCTTTTCAGTAGTTACTGCTATTACCCTTACCGGATCCTGACTCACCTTTCTCATGGGAGTCTATTATCTGTCTTAGTTTTTAGAACAATGATCATCTCACTGTGTCACCTTCAGCCTCTGTCAACTTCAACAGTTCTCTTATCCAATTTCTAAAAGTGATGTGGACTGGGTAGCCTTCTGAGATATGGCCAGCTGCCTTTTGACCAATAACTAGACCAAATTGCCAAATCGTTTCTCTAGCTGTATAGTTTTAGACTTGTTATACATTCCTAGCATGACCCCATATCTCTTTAACCAGGTCCCGCACCACGCCCCAGTAATCTTCAAGATATGGGCAACTCCAAAAACCTGTGTACCAGGTCTCCATTAGGACTGGGACTTCCAGGATAACAATCTAGCACTGCCAGAAAGATCTTATGTAACCTTTTAGGTGTTGAATACACCCTATGGCGAATTCTAAATGAGTGAGCTGAAAGCTAGCATTTTTTGATGGATGTTTAAGTATTTGGGACCACTCCAGGGGTAAAACATCATTCATCATCTCTTTCCCACACCCCTTTAAAGAGGCGATATCTGCCTTAGATTGTACCGTTAAGCTGCAACACTGCACTGTAATGGCTCTCTTGGTGCCACCATGGGCCAGTGTACTTTGTAATATGGCATTTAGGGGTTCCTCATTACCCATAGCCCAAGTGAATTTTAATCATTACACCAGTGATCCAAATACTAGAACGTTCCTCGCTAATATCTGCATGCTCTTTCACGGCTCTTCAGATGTCCTAAGTCAACAAATATATCCCTTAAGGTGGACCAACCAGTCTCTTTCTGGCATGCCCACCTAGCAGTGGACCCCATCTAGTTCAAGCTCTAGGGTGCATCCATAACAGTATCTCAAGAGAATAAGCCACTTTCGTATTAGTCCGAAGCAGACACTACTTCCAGTAGTGCAGAGCCACCTCCAGGAGTCTGAAAATCTTCCATCCCCCTGCTATTGAATACAACACTTATGTTTACAATCCCTCAGCACTTACCATTTGTCTCATGTATTTTAATTTCTTTCAACTGGGGGTTGCTCACCCACCTGGCCACCCGAAGAAGCTGTTAGCTGTTGTGCAATAAAATAATTTTTGGAATCTGGAGCGGTCAGCCCCATTCTCTTCTTAATATTTGCAGATCTGAAAGAGACACGTTAGTGACAGATTCCTTACCTTAGAATATCCCCAGGCGTCAGGCTGGATCCGGAAAGTTTTTTGCGTAGCAGTACCCTTGCGCGTCGGTAGGCGGCGTCGTGCGGCTCCGCGTCCGTCGTCGGCGTCGTGATCGCCGGGATGACGTCGCGGGCAGTACTTAGGCGCCGCCCCTGCGCGCTGACGTCAGTTCTTCTTTTCCGCGCCAGTAAGCGCAGATCCGGGAAGAGCAGTGCCCTAGTCACTTTTTGACTATCTTTTTGTGAAATTTTTCACTGTTCTCTTCAACGAGTCTTCACGACTCCTAAGGTGTCGTAGGGATGCCCGGCTTTAAGCCCTGCGAGGTATGTGGTCGTATGATGTCCATCACGGACCCCCACCTCGAGTGTCTCTTCTGCCTCGGCCGAGGCCACGACACGAGTCGTGCCCTGACTGCCGGAAACTTCATCCGAAGGCTTTGCGAGAGCGGTCTCGAAAGCTCCTTGAAGTCCGGCAGTCGGCTCCGCGCCGCAGCAAGCCCCGGTCCCGGGAGAGGTCGAGGGCCGGACGCGGAGTCCCCGCCGTTCGTCGGAATCCAAGTCTTCGCGCTCCTCCGGTAAGTCGAAGCACAAGAAGTCTAGCGGCGTCATCGCTCTAAGACTTCGCCTCGCCGGTCGCGCGACTCGGCTGAGGTCCCTGTCGGCACCGTCCCCGCCCCGCGGCCCCGGACGTGCCTGTCGAGTTGCCCCCGCATTACCCGTCCTTCCCGGGTTCGGGGCGACTCCGGCCGAGTACAGAAATTCCTGTCGGCCATGGCCCGCCTCTTCGGGCCTCAAGGTCCCTCCGGTGCGCCTTCGGGCCCCGCGGGCCCAGATGGGGTTGCTCCGGCGTCGCCGTCGACTCCGGTCCCGGCGTCGCCTGTCCCACCAGCCTTCGTCCCGGCCTCGGCTCCGGCCCCGGCCTCGACCCCGGTTCCGGTGGTGCCGCAACCTCCATCGACGCCGGTTGACCTAACCACGCCTCCGCCGACGCCGATGTCCCCGGTGCCGTTTCCGACGCCGTCCGGGGCTCCGGGCGGCGTCGTTCCCCGGTTCTCCCCGGGTCCGGACATGGAGCCGGACCGGCGTCGCCCGACGCCGGTTCCGGCGCCGCTGAGGCCTTGGGTCCCTTATGTCCCTCCTCCTCCATCTTTTCAACCTGAGGAGGACCAGGAGAGCTGGGAGGGTCTGACGACCCTCTCACACAACAGTGCGAGTTTCACCCGGACTGGGTTGAGGAACTTGGGGATGCCAGTGGGCTGGATACCTCCCCCGACTCTGGCATGCTGTCTCCTCCCGTGGCAACGGAGGAGGGGGCTAATTTTGCAACGGTGTTGCGTAGAGCTGCTGGAGCCTTAAATCTCCAGTTGCCTACAGTGGCCGTCAGGACTAACCTCCTGACTGAAGTGCTTCAGCCGGCGGCCTCCTCTTCGGAGCCTGTGCTGCCGTTCAACGATGCACTCACTGACGTTCTTTTGGGTGCCTGGTCCAAACCCACCACAGGGGCTCCTGTGGATAGGAACGTGGCCCGACGCCATCGCCCGGCTCCGGGCGACCCCTGTTTCTCTCCCAACACCCCACCCCTGAGAGCTTGGTTGTCCAAGCCTCTGCCTCCCAAACAGCCTTCCCTACCGCCCCTCCGGATAGGGAATCCAAGCGCCTGGATCACTTTGGGAAGAAGGCTTTCTCTTCCTCCAGTGCTGGCTTGCGGTCTGTTAATACCGCTTGCCTCTTGGGCCGATACACCCACTCCCTGTGGGATTCGGTGGCTGATGTTTTGCCGCAGTGTTCTGAGGAGGTCCAGACACTGCTTACCCGCGCTATTGCGGAAGGGCGTGATGCGGCTAAGTATACCATCCGCTGTGGCCTTGATACCGCCGACTCGCTGGGCAGATCGCTTGCAACGACGGTGGCGCTGCGTCGCCACGCCTGGCTGAGAACCACTGGTTTTCAGGGGATGTCCAGAATACTCTCATGGACATGCCCTTTGATGGAGTCGGTCTCTTTGGTTCAAAGGCGGACCATGCGCTGGAGCGTTTCAAGGATTCACGGGCTACTGCTAAGTCCCTGGGCCTTGCTGTTGTGCGCCCTCCGCAAACGTCTGCTTTTCGCCCTTTCGTGGCCACGGAAGGGGCGCCCAGTCACGTCCACAGCCCGGCCAACGGCCCGCGCAGCAAGCGCCTTCGCGTGGCCGAGGACGTGGATACCGCCGTGGCGGTTCGGGCAACCAGCGTGCGGGTCAGGCCACCACCTCCAACCCGTCCGCGGCCTCCAAGCCCTCCTAGTCCCTCCTTTCAGGTGCACAGCACGCCAGTCGAGGGCAGGGTCCGCCATCACCTTCACCACTGGCGTCCCATCACCTCGGACAAGTGGGTCTTGGACATTGTCCGAAGGGGCTACTCCCTCCCCTTCGAGACCACCCCCCAGCCATGCCACCTCAATTCCACCGCATGTCAGGGGATCACTTGGTGCTTCTACAGAAGGAAGTCACGGCCCTCTTGGCCAAGAGGGCCATCGAGCATGTTCCGACCCCAGAAGTAGGGCGTGGTTGCTACTCCCACTACTTTCTGGTGCCCAAAAGGACAAGGAGGACATGCGTCCTATCTTGGACCTCCGGAACGTCAATCGCTTCCTCCGGAAGGAGAAGTTCAAGATGCTCACCCTAGCTCAGGTCTTCACTGCCCTCGACCCCGGAGACTGGTTGGTAGCGTTGGACTTGCAGGACGCCTATTTCCACATCCCCGTCCTGCCGGCCCACCGGCGTTACCTTCGGTTCACGGTAGGCCTCGAGCATTTTCAGTTCACCGTGCTCCCCTTTGGCCTTACCAGTGCCCCTCGGGTGTTCACGAAAGTGATGGCGGTGGTCGCAGCTCATCTGCGCCGGGCAGGGTTTCAGTCTTCCCCTACCTCGACGACTGGCTGCTGAAGGCGGGCTCGTCCCAGGCAGTTGTCTCCCACCTCCAGACTACGGCCGAACTCCTGCACTCGCTGGGGTTCTCCATCAATGTGCCAAAGTCGCATCTGATTCCTTCTCCACAGCTCCTTTTCATCGGAGCAGTTCTGGACACGACGCAGTTTCGGGCCTATCCTCCCGAACGGCGAGTCCGGGATATTCAGGCTATGATTCCGATCTTTCAGCCCTTATCCTGGGTTTCGGTACGGATGACCCTGAGGCTGCTGGGCCTCATGGCCTCCTGCATCCTGCTGGTCACTCATGCCAGATGGCATATGCGGGCTCTGCAGTGGGACCTGAAGTTCCAGTGGGCGCAGCACCAGGGCGACCTGTCCGATCACGTCCAGATCTCGGAGGGGACTGCAAAACAGTTGCAGTGGTGGCTCTCGAACCGGCAATGGGTCATGGGCAGATCCCTCTCCCTTCCCCAGCCAGAGCACACAGTTGTGACGGACGCGTCCCTTCTGGGATGGGGCGGTCACATGGGAGAGGCGGAGATCAGAGGCCTCTGGTCTCCGGCGGAGTCCCGGCTCCATATCAACCTTCTGGAGCTCCGGGCGATCCGACTTGCACTCAAGGCATTCCTTCTCTCTGTCAAAGGGAAGGTAGTGCAGGTGTTCACAGACAACACCACTGCCATGTGGTACTGCAACAAACAAGGCGGGGTGGGGTCGTGGACCCTTTGTCAGGAGGCTCTGCGCCTCTGGACATGGCTGGAACACCAGGGCATGTTCCTGGTGGTTCAACACCTGGCAGGTTCCCTGAACGCCGGGGCGGACGAACTCAGCCGCAGGTGCATGATGGATCACGAATGGCGTCTTCACTCGGAAGTGGCGCAAGGACTCTTTCTACAGTGGGGAGAGCCTTGGTTAGATCTATTCGCCACCGAAGAGAACGCGCAATGTCATCAGTTCTGCGCGTTGGAATTTCCAAGGCGGCACTCGCTCGGCGACGCTTTTCGTCACGAGTGGAGTTGCGGTCTATTGTACGCCTTTCCGCCTATACCACTTCTACCCAGAGTGTTGAAGAAGATTCGGCACGACCGGGCCCAAGTCATTCTTGTGGCTCCGGACTGGGCTCGAAGAGTTTGGTATCCCGAGCTACTCAATATGAGCGTAGATCCCCCGATCCGTCTGCCTCTTCGGGAGGATCTTCTGTCGCAGCAGCAGGGGACGGTCCTCCACCCGAACCTGTCCAGTCTACACCTGCTTGCGTGGAGATTGAGCGGCGGCAGTTGATTCCTTTCGACTTGCCTCCCGAAGTTTGTGATGTGATTCTGGCAGCCAGGCGTCCCTCCACTAAGGTGGTATACGCCTGCAGGTGGAACAAATTTGTGGCATGGTGCACAGCAAAGGCTGTGGATCCCCTTTCTGCCCCTCTTTCTGAGGTCCTTCTGTTCCTTCTCTCTCTGGCCCAACAGGGTTCTGCCCTGGGTACCATCAAGGGTTATCTTTGTGCTATCTCGGCCTTCCTCAGGCTCCCTGATCAGCCCTCCCTTTTCAAGTCCCCTGTTGTTAACATGTTCTTAAAAGGCATTACTCACCTCTTCCCTCCTGTTCCGTTTGTGATGCCTCAGTGGGACTTAAACTTGGTTCTTACCTTTTTAATGTGCGCTCCCTTTGAGCCTCTACATAACTGTCCTCTTCGTCTTCTGACTCTGAAGACAGCCTTTTTGGTGGCCATCACCTCCGCTCGGCGGGTGAGTGAGCTCCAGGCTCTATCTTGCAAACCTCCCTTTCTGTCTGTTCATCCAGACAAGGTTGTTCTTCGGACGCGTCCGTCCTTCTTGCCAAAGGTGGTTACTGCTTTCCACATTGGGCAGACCATCACTTTGCCCACCTTCTTTCCGCCTCCGCATCCTTCCAGAGAGGAAGAGAGGCTCCACCGTCTGGACCCAAAACGTGCGCTCTCCTTCTATATTGACCGCACAAAACACTTCCGGGTGGATGACCAGCTCTTTATTGGCTACGTGGGCGCCAAAAAGGTCGGGCGGTGCACAAGAGGACCATCTCCCGCTGGGTTACCTTGTGCATCAAGACCTGCTATTCTTTGGCTAAAAGGAGCCTCCTGTTGGGCTGCGTGCCCATTCCACCAGGGCAACGGCTGCTACCACGGCCTTGGGCCGCGGTGTTCCGCTGCCGGTTATCTGTCAGGCAGCTACGTGGGCCTCGCTGCACACGTTTACAAAGCATTACTGCCTTGACAGTCAGGTCCGGAGGGACGGCTTCTTTGGCCGTTCTGTCCTCCAGGACTTCCTTGTCTGATCTTTGTTCGCAGACCCACCACCGGGGTTGGTATTGCTGGGGTATCTATTCTAAGGTAAGGAATCTGTCACTAACGTGTCTCTTTCAGATGCACAAGTTACTAACTTGTGTAACGATATATCTGTAAGAGACAGTAGTTAGTGACAGATTCCTTACCGCCCCACCCATCCTCCCCGTTCTGCGAACTGATTTCTAGGGTTAAGGACATCCCTTTCAGGGCCCTAGTATTTTCAGACACCTATGTCAGCTTCTTGCATGGCTCTGCGTTCCTGGCGCGGAAAGTCGTGTACAGAACTGACGTCAGCGCGCAGGGCGGCGCCTAAGTACTGCCCGCGACGTCATCCCGGCGATCACGACGCCCGACGACGGACGCGGAGCCGCACGACGCCGCCTACCGACGCGCAAGGGTACTGCTACGCAAAAACTTTCCGGATCCAGCCTGACGCCTGGGGATATTCTAAGGTAAGGAATCTGTCACTAACTACTGTCTCTTACAGATATATCGTTACACAAGTTAGTAACTTGTGCTTTACGCAGCAATGCCCAGTTCCTACCTCCTCCTGAAATCTGGTCCAACCGCATCCGGTTTATATCTTTAAAGTATCTAGTGGCTATCACCAATGGGACTCGTGGAAACGAATACAAGAGCAGGTTTAAATCACCATTATTCCAAGAGCCAGTCCAGTCTACCTGTTTCTGACAGAAGCAACTTAGTCCAGAACAATAAAGGCACCCCTGCAGCAGACCACACCCTACAGAGATCCCCTCTGTCAAATATTGTGGCTTATGGAAAATATGAATCCCCACGTATTTGAAAGCCTTAGACACCACTGTAACAGGAGGTCAAGAAGTAGTCTCTTTCCCTACCTTGTCTTTAAGTTGCAGAGGGAATAAGCAGAATTTATGAACATTTGGCTTAAATCTAGAACACAACCCGAATCCTTCTAATTGTCAAGGATCACTGGCATGTGCTTAACCAGAGTCTGCAGGTATATTAACCCATCATCCGCATGTATTAACAACAAATGCATATAACCATGCAATGATACCCCTCTGTCTCGCTCTTCCTGACTAAGGGTGTCTGCCTTTCGTTCCATGGACGGCTCAAAAAATAGCAGCTACAGGGGGCATCCCTGTCTCATCCCCCTCTCCACCGGCCATGCATCCGATATAACCCTGCCCTTCCATGCCCTTGGTGTGGCAAATAGCATTCTCACCCATTTTCTCAATTCTGTTCTAAACCGCATTTCCTAGAGCACCAAATGCAGAAAATTCCAATTCAAGGTATAAAATGCCTTTTCTGTGCTAAGCACTGTCACTGCTGTCAGCCACTCCCAAGAGTTAATTTTCCACCAAATGACATAGCTTCTAATATTAGGGGATGTATTTCTCCCTGTGATGAATTCAGATTGATTGTGCTGAATGAGTCCCAGCCAGGAGTGCAGAAAGTCTTGTGGCTAATATTTTATAGTCCAGGTTTGATATGGGGGTGATAGAAATGCATCTCAAGGGAACCCCTCCCTGGCTTCCATAGGGTTGTTATTATTATTGCTTCATTCATGGAGGCGCCAGAACCACCCTGTTTCTGGAGTCCTTGAACATCCCGGGCATCAGTATATCCCATAAGTACTGTACAATTGTTACAGTAACTCATTGCTGCCGGCCCTCTTTCCCTTTGATATGCCCCAAGCGCTAGGTTACTTTCTTGAACCCCAACAGTGCCTCTAGCTGATATGGGAAAATCCTATTAAGGTGCGCACTACTTATATACCTGGTTTGACTTCCAGTAGAGTGTGTATTGTAACATCTATCATTTCTGGATTCATTCCCAGATACAGTTTAATTAATTCCTAAATGAGGTTCCACCGGTGAGGAGTTTATTCTTAAAACAGTAATCAAGTTGGGTGCCCTCTCTAATCTAATCAATGAGGCAATTATTCTGTCAGCTTTATCACCTTTGCTATATTTCCTGCCTACATAGGATTTATAATGATGAAGCCCCAACCTATGCAATAGTTCCCTTCGTTGTGATCTATTGCGGGTTAACAATGGGCACCTAGTCTCATCGGTCGCAGCCTCCATTTCCTGCACACACTGAGCATTCTCGACAGCAATAATCTCCCTCTCGAAGTCTTTTTTTTAATCCAATTTGACATGCTCCGACACTAGCCCCTCGCAGTGATATTAAGCACTTCCTACATGAACCCAGAGCCACCAGCTGGTCCTTCATTCTCCGTAAAATACTGTCTCTGTAGGGTGTATCAAAGAGTGCCTCGGGCTGCAATTTCCATGTTGGTATTCAAGGAACATATAGATCCCACTCCAATTCTGGTTTATTACCCAGATGTTCTGAAACCAACATTGAAGCCCATGTCCGCATATTGCTGAGAAACAGATAGTTTTTCGTGTGCATTATACAAATGTGTGAATAATGGGAATATTCCCTCATGTCCAGGTACAGCATCTGCAGTGTCCACCAACCCTGAATTAGTGCACCAGCTGGTGACTCCAGTTGCCATCTGCGGTGTGTCACCAGTGACCTGTCTAACTCAATACTAAGAACACAGTTAAAATCACCACATTGTATCATGCTCCAGACTCTGAGCCACCCCCCCTGCCACTGTATCCAGAAAATCATGCTCAATGGATTTCAGCATATAAAGATTTGCCAATCTCAGAAGGCATCCGTCTAATGTTCCATCTAAAGCAGTGTATCTATCCCCCTTGTCACTAATATGTTAGAAAGCTCAAATGGGACTGCCTGAGAATAAGTGGGCCTCTTGTGTAAGAGGAATATACAATGCCAAACAGATGTCCCCTCCATCTATTGCTTCAAGTAATACCACATCCTTCCTGAGGTGCATTTCCTGTAGGAAAACATCATCAATACCCCTCCTTTTAATATACCATGTGTGATTCCTTTTCACAGGCTCTAGGGCGTAGCCTTGGCACCTATGAGTCCACAGAGCTTCTGCTAAAGGAATTTATAAATCTTGTAATGAGTTATTTAGCAATGTTCATGCAAACACAACTTTTGTGTTTACATGAACACTGCCAGTGCGCAGCTCAGCCCTCTCGGCCTCTGCACCAGGATCCTGATGAGAGGAGAATGAGGGGGACTCTGGGGGCTGAGTGACTATCCAGCTACAGAGTGTTGTTTAAAAGTACAACACAATGTAAATGGAAACCTGGATTGCAAATGTGAGGGGCATAGTTCAGCTACGATTCCTTAACACAGGCTCAATCCTTTTTATTTAGCAGACATACTGCATATGCCTCAGGCAGCATGGTATATCTGCTAAAATGGGGCTGTCAGGTTGCACAGATGTGGATCCCTGAGGCCAATGAAGAGCCATAAAGAGCATACAAAAATGTGATGAATGGAATGCTTGAATTGATCTCAGCCACTGGTAATTACTCAGTCCACATCCCAATCCATCATTATTTTGCACATTGTCACCTCAGTTTGGACCCAGCTATATGCAAATCAGTCTTGACCCTGCTCCAATTGGAACAGTCCAACCCAAATTGCCCAGCCGCTCCTCCCTGAACCGGAACACAAGCAATCCAGGACCAGATTCGCATTATTTATGGACTCATCCGCTGTCACCTTTTGTGTTTTTCATGTACCGCCCTAAGTGGCATGAGTATGCTAAGACGTCGGTCCCATGCTCACTGTGTCACTAGAACCAAGCTGTACCCGGCTGATGAGCCCATAACTAGGGCTAAACCGTTCCTGAGTTGCTGGTGCTCGGTTCAGGGAGGACCTGGCTTGGCAGTTCGGGCTGGCCTGTTCCCATGAGGCACAGGGTCAAGGCTGATATGCATATGGCTGGGTCCAAACTGGGGTGGCGTGGTGAGCAAAAGAACAGTGGGTTGGGATGCTACCCCGAGCGATTGCCAGTGGTTAGACAAATTATAAGCATTCCTCCCCTCACCTTTCGTGTGTTCCATGTAGAGCCATACAGAGAAGCAGGGCAGGACCTCCATCACTGTCTCAGCTTCTAATATGGCTGTGCTTCCAGTCCTATCTAGAAGCTGGGTGAGGGCTTAAGGTGGGTCTTCCTCTGAAACCTGGCCCTGCTGCTCTGTCTGGCTCCTTGTCAGGAATCATGGCTTGCTAGATTCTTCCTCTGCTGGTGTTAAGGAACCTCAGAGTTGCCATCAGAGGAAGAAAGTTAAGTAAAAAAGCGGAATAATGAGATTGAGATTTGAGAAAGAATGAGATTGAGTGAGATTGTGTGTTTAATGTGTTTTAGTGTCAATGAGAATAAAAGTGTGAGAAGCAATGAGGGAGTGAGAGTGAGTATGAATAAGGGAAAGCAAGGGAGTGAGTAAAGCGGTGTGCGTGAGTTATGAGTGAGTGAGGGGGAAATTGTAAGATGGAGTAGGAGTGAGTCAGGGGTGTCGCCATTACTGGTGCAGTTGAATTTGTGTGTGAAGGCACCCAAGTCAAGTTTTTAAAACAATGAGGAGAGATTGTGGCAAGTCTTATGCCCAACAGGTTTAGGGATCACCAGCCACCACAGTAAAATAGCTTTCTAAAATGAAATGGTGGGCCTCTGTATGTACACCATTGTGTGCTGCCTTATCACAATTGATCCCAGTGTGCTCCTGATTCCCTGGGCTATTGACTATGCACTCCACAGAGCACCGTCGGAGCCCCTGGAACCAATCTCGGATTTCTGCACTGACTCCGGTGCCGACTTCCCCTCCCACTCCAGTACCTGCGCCAGTCTCTTTTTCGACAACACCAATACACATGTTTCCAAAGAGGAACTCGGTGCTGACTCTGTAGTCCGACCCCGAGCTGAATCTGCCCTGACAGTGGTCACGCTCAGACTACTTTCCAGTGCACCCAGTTCCCAGAAAGCATCTATCAGTATATCTCAACTACGGCAAAGCTGTCCTCCGATGTTTCAACTCTGACCACAGTTTGCCACTTCCCGGAGATGACAATGGTAATGAACGTGACGGCTTACCCCCACATTATCAAGATGACAGTTAATGCAAGTATTTACAGGAGGTCAATAGGCTTGATACTTTGCCTGATAAAGAGTTGATTTCCACCCTTGGGCTGGCAATGGAAGAGGGTGCTTCCATTGGTGTGGTAATTAGACATGAGGGTGAGGTCCTGGACCTCCGATTGCCTGCTGTTGAAGTTGAGACAAATATCCTCAAAAAAGTGCTGCAACCTCGGCCTGCTTCTGCTGAGCTCTTATGTCCATTCAACTAAGTCTTAACTGGCACTCTGATGTGCTGTTGGTCTAAGCCTTGCTGTTGCTGACGGTTGAACAGGTAGGTGGCCATATGCCACAGACCGGTGACCAAGCACCCTGCTGCAGAAAGGTTAAGTTGTCCAAGCTTCCAATAAGGTGAATCCTAGTTCATTCCCCATGACCCCTCCCCAGATCGGGATTGAAAAGGGTTTAAGTTGTTCAGAAAATAAACGTTTTCTTTGGCCATCCTAGTCTTGAGGTAGGCCAATATATAGGCATGCCCTCTGGGACATTTTCCGAAGAATTTAGGGCCTCTTTTTTCTAAAGCAATTCAAGACTGTCATGATTCAGCCAAATGTGTGATTCGTGCTTCCCTGGATACTACCAAATGCTTAGGGTGAGCTGTCCGCCCTAAGTTGGTGCTTCATCACCATGCATGATGCAATCCACACGTTTTCAGAAGATGCGCAGGCCTTGACTTGGGGATCCTCCATTCCCCTCTTCGGAGGCATGTAATTTAGGGGTCAAGTTTGACCAGGACCTTTAATTTAATTTGCAAATTCCGACAATTACTGCGGCATGTTTTTCCATACTGAAATCTTTTAAAACTTTAAAATTTCTTCCAGTGCATATCCAGAAAAGTATTGTGTTGACGTTAGTGACCACAGGATTACATTATGCTTATTCTCTGTATCTAGGGGCTCTTGCCTATCTGATTTAAAAAAACTGTAACTGGTTCAGAATGCTGCTGCCCACTTGACTCTTTAATTGCCCTAGGAAGCAGTCCATTCATTCAAGTCTGCAGAAACTTCATTGGTTCCCGGTTAATGAAAGGATCAAATTGAAGAGCTTGTTCAATACCTTTAGAGCAGTCCAAAAGCAAGGTCCTCTCTGTCTCAGGAACAGACTTTCTGACTATTCTCAGGCTACAGTACTTCGCTCTTCCACTCAAGGACTACTCCGTGCGTCTAGAGTCTACAAAGCTAGGAGCGGCGGTTGTTTTTTCTCATTATTAGCGCTAAGCTGTAGAAAAAAGCTGGCTCCGAAATTAAGGTTGGCCAACTCCGAAGTGTTGTTTTAAAAGAGACTGAGGACCTTCCTTTAGAATGTGGTCTAAGGCTAGATCAATGCCTGCTGTTAGTACCGGGATGCTTCCTTGGAAGCAACTGTTTGCGCTTTACAAATGGCACTTTAATCATTCATCCCTGATGCATATGCATTTCAATGGATCACACCTGTTCAGGGGTAAAGGTGATTCTGCCTTGCACTACTTTAATGAAAGTGCGACCATGGCACATTCTTTGGGCCTATTAACCCCTGCCAGACAGTTTCTTCATCAGTTTTGTCTTTTCCAAGGCTACTCGAGAGGATTGTTGTTTAGGCAACGCTGGTGCAGGTCGTCACGTACACCACCACCACCATGTGGAACTGCAACAAGCAGGACAGAGTGGGGTCATGGGTCAGGAGAATTCACGCCTTTGGAAGTAGCTGGAAGGACAGCGCATCTTTCTGATCGCGAACCACCTGGCGTTATTAAGGAATGCCTAGTGGACGAGCTCAGCTGCACCTGCGAATCATGAATGGTGTCTACACCCCAAAGTGGCACATGGCATCTTCAAATCCCTGGCTAGATCTTTTCATCACCATCGGGAATGTGCACTGTCCAAATGTTTGCTTGTTGCAGTTCCTGTGAAGGTACTTGCTAGCGGATGTATTTCAGCTGGAGTCGAACAAAGGACTCCTTTATGCCTCTCCTGCCCGAGTTCTGAAGAAAATCAGTAATGACTGTGCCCAATTCATCCAATGACTCTGCATTGGGCCTGGAGAGTGTAGAACCTGGAATGTCTAAGAATTGAGCATCTGCCTTCCAAGCAGGCTGCCTCTTCGGGAGAATCTTCTGTCACAGCAGCAGGGCATAGTTCTCCACCCGAACCTGCACGCTCTGCACCTCCATGTGTGGAAAGTAAGCAGCGGCAGTTGACGGCATTTGGTTTGCCACTTCGTTGATGTCATTCTGACTGCCAGGCGCACTTCCATGAAGTGTATTTACACTGGGCGCTGGGTCAAATTTATAGCCTGTTGCCTGCAAGACGGACCCCTTACATGCCGTACTGTCGAATATTTTGAAGTTTGTTTTGTCTTTGGCCCATTAAGATCTTTCAGAGGGCACAATTAAGAGTTATTTGTCTGCCCTTCAGGCCTTACTGTGTTTATCCAAGCAACTATCCTTGTTTAGATCACCTGTTGTGATCCATTTTCTTAAAGGTTTGACTGATATATTTCTTCCCATACTGTTGTGATGCCACAGTGGGACCTTTTTGGTCCTAACATTTCCCTTATGTAATCCCTTCGAACCGATGCACAGCTGCTTGTTGTGTCTTCTAACCCCAAAGATTTTATTTCTCACTGACACTACTTCAGCTTGTTGCGTGAGTGAGTTTGAGCTTTCTATGTGCAACCACCATACTTCACTTTTTTTCTAAACAAACTGATTCTGAGGACCCTGGCACCCTTATTGCCAAAAGTTGTGACTGCTTTACACTTTGGGCATTCCTTCACACCCCCAGCATTCTTTGCCCCACCTCACCCCTTGAAAGACGGGGAAGAGACCTCATTGGCTGGACCCCAGAAGAGTTTTCAAATTTTACAGTTCTCGTACCAAAGACCATTGGGTTGACAGTAACCTTTGAGTGTTGTTCTCTGGTCAAAGAAAGGAAAGGTGGTGCAAAAAAAAGGACTCTTGAAAAGGATAGTCTTCTCCACGAAGATTTGCTACACGTTGGCCAAAAAGCAGCCCATGGAAGGACTGGGTTCATTCCTCCAGATCCTAGGCTTCCACCGTTGTGTTGTCACGCGTAGTATCTGTCCTTGACATCTGTCAGGCCGCGACATGGGCATCAGTGCACAAGTTCACAAAGTATGACTACTTTTTTTTTTTTTAACTTTTATTTTGACCATTTTAGAGAACAGTACAAATAAACCAAGTAGCAGGCAGTGTTAGGTACTGTAGGAGACATGCGCACAAAAACCAAGTACAGCTTTACATTTGACATTGCTGAAAGCACTGGACACACTAGACTCCATAATAGAACATCCAACCTCAACCCACAAGACTAGATTCCCCTCAGCACGTCTAGGCTGAGACCCCCTCCCCCCCCCATCCATGTGTTCCACCCCCTGCTATCGTCCGCCTCATCGCTTTCTGAGGAGGGCCCATCCGATGTTGGATTTAGGAGGACATCAGATAAGCCTCTCCAGGCTGTCTTTTTTTTTTTGTGTGTTTTTTTTTAGTTTTATATAGCGTGAACTAGACCCGAGACATCGGGTATCAGAGCGCTTTCCATGAGCACCAGTTTCGTTACAGATGGACACATTCATTTTTGTTAGGCACGGGGAGATTAAGTGATTTGCCCAGAATCACAGGATGTTGAGCATCGATGCCGAGACTAGAACCCAGTTCTCCAGCTTCGAGGTCGACTGCTCTAGCTGTAAGGCTACATCCTTCCTGTGGTCTTTCTGTTGTTGAAACCACCTCTTTTAAAGGAACCTCTCTGCTGTAGGGCTCCCATCGCCCTAGCAGTCTCATTGTCCTTTTTAATCTGCTGAAGGGATTCATCCACTTCCTTTCCAAAGAGTGCGTCCCCAGTGAACGGTCTATTGATGATGGAGGTTTGCACCTCCTGTTTGAAACCTGATATTCTTAGCCAGGCATGTCTTCTGAGGATGGTGCCTGTGCACATTTGCCTACTGGCTGTGTCTGCAGCATCAAGGGCTGATTTCAGGCATGTATTGGCCACGTTCTTACCTTCTTGGACAATAGACCTTGCTCTTTTCTTGTCCTCTTTGGGCAGTTTATTGAGAATTTCCTCTATTTCGTCCCACTGTTGGTGGCCATATCTATTTAGTAGTGCATTGGAATTTGCGATGCGCCACTGTGTTGCTGCTTCCTTTTCCATTCTTCTCCCCACCATGTCCATTCTTTTACTCTCCTTTTCTGGTGGAGGACCGGTATTGGAGACAGGCATTAGCCCTTCTTCTGGATGTGGTGACAATAATTGAATCTGG
This sequence comes from Calotriton arnoldi, assembly GCA_963921515.1. Taxonomy (NCBI): domain Eukaryota; kingdom Metazoa; phylum Chordata; class Amphibia; order Caudata; family Salamandridae; genus Calotriton; species Calotriton arnoldi. The sequence continues at coordinate 2,913,178 of CAWUFW010001149.1, read as the reverse complement.
CACCGTGTTTCCTTGTATATACTAAGGGTCCTTTGATGAGGCCTTGTATTTCTTCTCTACCCTTAGTGTTACACCCTTGCTTGAAGCTGGTTACTTGAAGGCTTCTTTGCCCTGAGCAAGTATGCTAGGAAGCATTGGGAGGTATTGAGTCCCCTTGATGGCTGTCAGATCCTCTGCTAACTTATCACGTCTGCTAAGTTTCATTTGGGTTTCCTCCACCAGTGACCACTCCAATATGTCCCTGTACCAGCGATTTATCTCAGGCGCTCGTTGTCCCACCCATGTATTAGCAACCCTATATTAAGCAAACACTAATATTAATTGTAAAACTTTATATCGCAGTTTTCTACCCTTTGGCCTAAAAGACAGCACGGGGACTAAAGGACTATGTGCAGATGAGTAGTCTTGGCAATATCAGTGACGACCTGGTGCCAAAAGGCCTGCACCAGGAGCAATGCCAAGCTAAGTGTAAAAAGTCGGCTCTATCCGCACCACATGGGGGGCAACTGTTGGAAAGCGTCGAGGATTAACGGTGTAGGGCACTGGGGGTGAGGCAAGTCCTGTGAAGAAAGTTGTAATGTATCAACTGAAATCGAGCATTACTGGAAACAGTGTGTTCGTTGGTTGACCCGTGTCCAATCCCCGTCAGGGTATGAAGGCCGAGTGGTCCCTGTTATGTCGACCAGCCTTGCATGTTGTAAAAAGAGACCATGGCCAACCGTAAATTCTTGGTGCACCTTCTCAAAAGTAATAAATGTTTCTCCGGGGTACAAATCTCCCAAAAGCGTGCACCCACCCTCCTGCCAGGCCTGAAAGGACATATTGTCTAATAACTGCCTAATCGGTTTTAATGTCCAAACGTCAAGTTCCCTGTGGCAAGGGGCCCGCTTCAGGACGATCTTCACAAAGCGTTGCCAAATATAAGCTGTTTGTCGCACTATGTATGGGAGTTCCGCTGAAGTCCCTGCCCTCTCCATCAGCATTTCTGGCAGGGGTCCTCTGCCGCGCTGCCTGACAGTAGTCTCTTCTCCAATTCTCTCCCGGATCGAGCCATCTGGCCGCATGTTGAAGGTGCGTGGCATAGTAATATAGATCTAATCAATAACCTCTAGTCCCCTATCTTCATATTGTTCGGTTAAGGTTGCCAGAGCCACCCTGCTGTGCCGGCCCCCCTATAGGAGCATGTTTAAGATGGAGTCAAGCTACTTAAAAATCATGTTCGGAAGGGGATATAGCGAGTTTTGCAATAGCCATCTGGCCCATTAGGGAGAGGGGCAAAGTGGTCCAGAAAGTCACCGACTCCCTCAAGGTCTCCAGGACCCTTTCCATATTTAGGCGGGATCTGGTGTGTGCCACTTTGATCCCCAAATATCGAAATTGCTCAAATTCCCATCGTAGTCCCGAAACCGTCAATCGATCCACCGGGGTGCCTACAAGAGAGGCGAGTGGGAAAATTAAGGACTTGTTGCAGTTCAAACGAAGACCCGAGATGTTTTCAAAATCATCAAGCAGCTGCAAAGGCTGTGGCAAGGCACCCTGGTGGGAGAGCGAGAAAATAATGCATTGCCGGCATATAGAGAGATGACATGTCACACCACACCCGCCCGTATGCCCCAGTTGTGTAGTTCCTGGTGTGCCCATATAGTTACCTGCCCTATCGCCACGCAAATAGTAGAGGGGAAAGTCTGCACCCCTGGCGGGTTCCCCTACCTAGTGTCCATGCCTCCGGGTGGCAACGCCCCACACTCCCTGTCGGGTCTGTGTAGAGTAGTCGATCTCACCCACGGTACCTAGGGCCGAAACCCAAGCTCTAGAGCACCTGGATAAGGTAACCTCAGTGTATGGTGTCAAAGGCCTTTTCCAGGTCAATCGTGGCATATGTGGCGATAAACGAATAGCCAGTGCCTTGCTGAGTATTTTCCCGTCGGTTTTTATCATGGTGAGAGGCCTGTACGCTGTTGGGTCAGTAGCATTACCTCCCGGTTTAAGGAGCATCCAGATCTCACCTTCCCACATAGTGGGTGGTAAAACGCCCAAATTCCGCAGCCTCTGTAAAAACCTCCAAGAGGCCCTGTGTTAACATGGCCGAAAATGCTTTGTAGAATGCAGGCAGGAACTTGTCACTACCCGGCGTCTTGGCTCGTGGGAGCATGTAAAATGCCTGCCTAAGCTCTTCTAGTCCTAACTGCTCATCCATCTCATCCGAAGCCATCTTTTCCAGCTTGGGGATGGCCAACCCTTCCAAAACAGGGGAGTAGATACACGCGCCAACATTCTGATTGGCTGTGTATACGCACTGTAAGTGCACACAAAACACTTCCACAATATTTGTCCTGGAGGTAGCCCTGGCCTCAACCGGGGTGACCAAACTCATCAGAGTCATGGGAGATTGCTTCCTATGCAAAATCCAGGCCAGTAAGCACCCAGGCTTGTCGCCTTCACACTGTAATCGCTGTCAATAGATGTTTTAAAGTTTATTTAGCAAGTTGGTCCCAGATATCCGTGATACATCCCCGTTTGTTCTGTTCTTCCCGAAGCAACGCCGGGTTAGTTGGATGCTCTGCCTGGGTTCGAGCAAGTTTCTGTTCTGCCTTGCCCTGGATCGGTCTTTGGGCCCCACAAGTCAATCCCACACAGGCACCCTTTAGCACAGCCTTGAGTGCCTCCTATTCCACAGATCCATTCCCAGCGGTGTCCCAGTTCGACTCGAAATAACCTGTCATAGAAAGCGACAGCGATTCCCTTCCCGTTGGGTCCTCTAAAATATCCACAGGCATCTGCCATGATCGAGCTCCCAGTGGTGCATCCCCAATGACAACCGTACAGCAAACCAGAGAGTGGTCTGATAAGAACCGTGCCAAATGCGTTACTTGAATGTTGTCCAACCTGGGGAACCCAGCAACCAATACCCTGTCCAATATAGTATATGTATTATGTGTGGTAGACTGACAAGTGAATAAGCTGGGATCTGGATGTCTCTGGCGCCATTCGTCCACTAACCCTATATTGTACATGACCACCTGAAGTCCAATCGTCATGTGGGGTTTTGTGCCTGGTCTCGCTGGTGCCCTGTCCAAATGAGGGTCAAACACACAATTGAAGTCGCCCAGCCACAGTAATAGCAGGTCAACCTCCTGTGTAAGGAGGTCTTGCATTGTGTAAAATAAAAAGGCAGGGTCATCGGTATTGGGACCATAGGTACTAAGCTGGGACAACACCCTGCCCATCTAGGGAACCCTTTATGAGGACGTATCTGCCCCTCACATCCGCCTCCATGTATGTGAGGGAAAACGGGACTCCTGGGGCCAGATCAATGAGCCTCTGGCGTATGTAGAGAAGAAAGAATGGTAGGTTTGACCTCCTCATTTCTTGGCTAATTTGGTGGCACCTGCATCGTTCATGTAAGTTACCTGTAAACATGCAATGTCAATTTTTTGACACTTAAGGAAGGTGAGCCCACAGTATCTTTTTACATATGTACCCAGTCCCCTGACATTCCAGGTCAGGACTCTAAGAGCCCCCCATTCCTGGTGTCAATGAGTAACCTGCATCGTCATCCCACCCTGCCCACTTCCCCACTGCAGCTGAACCACTGTAGAATTAAACAACGTGAACAAAACACCCTCCACCCACCCACGGACAAGTATAGTACAACTATATGTCTGTCTATGTCCACCCATCACTTGTGCCAGGACTTGCACCACATCCTGTGCCAGTCCAACAGCGACTAGCTAATACCAAACTAAAAACATGGTTAGACGCCACAAAGTAAGTGGCAGTGCCTTAACCGTATATGTGTTGTAAAGGCCACTAGGACCTCTTCCATCCTTATCAAGGGCAGTGCTAACCTTCTCTTCTTTCATACAACACAAGCATGACCACTTTGATGGACAGATCTGCCAGGAAGAGAATTTCACCTGTGTAGTCATACAAGGCCTCTTGGTCTGAGCATGATCCACAGGCCCTCCATCTTCAGGAGGTACTGGTTTTGTTTCTGTTCTAAAGGTGAGGAATCGAAGGTTGGAAGGATCCATCTGAAAAACAAGTTACCTTCAATAGTTCTCTTTCTGGTGAATACTGTATCTAACTGCAGATTCTTCATTGCCCTCCCACCTTCCCATTTTGTGAAGGGAACCTCGTCTTACCATCTAAAAAGCCCCCAAATTAAAGATCTGCACACTGGTACCTCGAATAGTTTTGCACTCTGGTTCTGAGGGTGTGGAAAGACTCAACAAGAAACGGACTCCAGCACGCAGATGTGGCTCTTCTATGCAGCATTTCTCCATCACTTCTGGGGTGAAACGAAACCAACATGGAGCTGCACAGTGCCACATACTGGCATGCGAGAGCACTGATATGGAAAACGTCTGGTACAGTCTGACGCCTGGGGAATTTTCTAAAGGAGATGAATATGCTGTAAGATGGAGAATCCACCAGAAAGGCAATTATCAAAGGTAATGTTCCTCATTGGCTAGGGTTTACCATTGTTGCCAAAAGGTCCCACCTGCAGCCTCTCAGGATATAACGCTATTTGAGGGCCACACCTAACACTCAGTTTGCTCAAGTTTTCCCAACCATGGAATGAGTGCAAGCATTTCAGAGGATGATTCAAATTTTCTAGACAATGAAAATGGTCATGAAATTGTTGGCCATGATGGGTTTGTGCATAGAACTGGTCCACAGTGCACGCTTACAGAGGCATCTGTTGCAGGAGTGTTTAGCATCACTGTGGGCACAGGCATCTGGGAACTTGGAAGATATAGAGATGTTGCCTTGGAGCTAGCACAAGCACCTATGGTGAGAGACAGAAAATCTGATGATTGGGTGACACTGGCAAAGATGCCTCACTTCACCGGTTGAGCTAACATCTGTCTACCCTAACTGTTCAAGGAGCCAAGCAGAACCACTACTTCACATCAGTGAGTTGGAACTCAAAGTAGTGTTTCTAGACCAAAGGTATTTCATACACAGTTACACTGGAAGATTGTTCTTATGCATACAGACATGACACCATGTACTGTGTTTGAAAGCAGAAACTTCTGTCCCAGATTGAGCAACATATAGAGCACTATGCTCCCAAGCACCACATCCACCTTTTGGGAGAGCACCTCCTGGGGACAGACAACTACTTTTCGGACCTAGTCAGCAGACATATTTGAAGCACTTGCAAATGGGAGATTATTTCCAAATCTACAGAATGTACTTTTAAAATTCTGACTCTGATTTGTTTATTTGTTTGCGACAGCCCAAACCTAAAAATGTTTTCCACACCACTAGTCCTTCAGGAATGTGCTATGGATTAACTAGTCAGGGAAATTTGTGTTTGCTTTGCCATCACTTCCACTAATTCTATTCTAATACTGATGCTGTACAAGTATAGTATTTCTAGTCGCAATCACATTCCTGTGCAGAGAAAGTGACTTACAGGTGCTAACCGTAGAAAACCCCTTTTTCCCACCAAGTTAACAAAGACTTATGTACGTATTCATGCTCTCTACCACTTGGTATCGTTTTTCCATTTTAACCAGCTCATTAAATTTCCAGTGTTTTTTCAAACCCAATATGCAGTGGAAGAAGTGCATTGTTTTCTTTAGGTGTCAATGGAGCACTACTGTATTACAGCAACAACAAAACTGTGCACAAAATAACTATTTTCTTTGCACCTGCGCACCGCTGCCCACTCATTTTCAGAGGTGGCATACCTAGATGGATATTTACATGCATTTAAATATGATAAACACGTACACAGGCAATTTAGAGACATTTTGAAAGCACTTTTCTCGCGGAAAAATGCTTCTACATAGACATCTATATTATTTCAAAGCACATTGCTCTCTATGATAACAGTAGTATTGTGAGTTAAACAGATATTGCATACTGAGGTAAGCTTTAATAAAAATCGGAACATCTATAGACTGGCAAAATCTACTTAGAATTTCAGTGGGGTGAGAAAACCGTGCTCGGTGCTCAAACAACTAGAGATAATGGCGGAACCATATGTCCTCTAACTGAGCTCCGTTTCACAATACCTGTATACAGGTTACACCACACTCTTCCACATATTCCGTTAATGATACTCTAATCCATGTGTCAATTGAGTAACTGTTTTCGGTCCTTGCTCATAACTTGTTCAAATTAAAATCACTTCTAAGGCTACAATGTAATCATGTTTTTTTATTTAGTGTTTGCATTGAATTTTCCTTTGCTAAACAGTAACTTTTATGAGTTCCAGGTGAATGTGTGTGTGTGTGTGTTAGTGTGTGTGTGTTAGTTAGTTAGTTAGTTACCTACCTACCTAACTGGTGGTTGCCAGTAGGTAGTTATAGTTAGGACCATATTTCCATAGGAAAAGCGTTTTTGACTTGCCTATAATCTTTGGTGGCGTTTTGTTGAATTTTCACAAAATGCATGGAAAGTTTTGGGGCACTCTGTCAAGCTGGGGCTGAGAAAAAGGGGGTGTGGGCTGTCAAAGTGCGTTTCCCATGTTAATTCAATTCCCATAGACTCTTTCGACACGCCTGCATCTCGAACTGCTGGTCGGAATTACACCAAATTTGGCAGAAAGCCAGATTTTGGTCTGCAGATTGTGCTTTTTGTTATTCGGTATAAATCAGTTCAGTAGTTTGCCAGATATTAAAGGAAATCCAAATTTTATTATCTGTGGCCGCGAATAACTCGCAAATGCGCTCGCCAACAGGAATGCCGTGATTGGCTGGCCGAAACCTGAGCAGAGAGATGCAGCCGCCATTTTAGTTCATCGGAACAGTCTCCGGGGCTCAAACAAAATGGCAGAAAGTGGTATAAGGGGTAAGGTTGAATGTGCCCTGACCCCATCGCTGGAATATAGGGATCTTTGAGGAACCCCTGATGTGTATAATATGTAGAAAAACAGGGTTTTTCCCCACAAGCGATATTCGTGAATTCTCCACGACCATCAGTGCAGCCCATCCCCCACCCTCAGTGTAACATCACAGCAAATTCACAAATAAAAAAAATACATTCACAGACTCATTCATACACTAATGCATTCACTCATAGACTCACTCAGAGATGCGTGCACTCAAAGACTCACAAACCCACTCAGATACTCACTCAGGCCCACTCAGAGACTCATGCACCCAGTCACAGTCACTCAGAGACTCATGCACCCAGTCAGACACCCTCCGAGACACTCACAGACCCCACTCGGAGACTCATGCACCCGATCACACGCTCACTCAGATGCTCATGCACCCACTCACACTCATGCATCCACTCACACTTCCACTCAGACACTCGCTCATGGACCAACTCAGAGACTTGTGCATCCACTCACAGATTCACTCAGAGAATCATGCACCCAATCACTCAGACACTCATGCACTCAGTCACAGACCCAATCAGTCATGCACCCACTCAAACACCCTCTCAAAGACTCATACACGGACTCACAGACCCCACTCAGAGGCTCACTTACCCACTCATACACCCATTCACAGATGCACTCAGACTCCTGCACCCAGTCACAGACAGTGTGGCACTAACACACTCACCTGTACAGAGGCACTCATGCACTCAGTTACACACTCAGAGATTCATGCATCCACTCATCCTCTCAGACATGCACCCACTCACAGTCCCAGTGAGACAGTCACACATTAACTCACACCCCTAAAGAGGCACCCATGCAGTCACTCACACAGTCAGAGACTTGTGCATCCACTCACAGATTCTTCCAGACACTCGTGCATTTATTCACAGACCACTTAGACACTGATGCACCCACTCAGAGGCCTAGTCATACACTGATGCACCCACTCTCGGACCTACTGAGATAGTGATGTGCCCTCTCACAGACGCACTCGGACACTTACGCACCCACTCAGAGTCCCACTGAGACACTCATGCACCCACCCACTCACACACTTATGATCCCCTCACACACTTATGATCCCCTCACACACCCATGTACCCAATCACAGACTTACTAAGAAACTCATGTACCCACTCACAGACCCACTTGGACACTCATGCACCCACTCTCAGATTCACTCAGACACATACAATCACTCACGCACACACACCCTCTGACAGAGCTTCTCAGACGGTTATGCACCCACTGACCGACACATTCACAGAGACACACGGAGACTCATACATGTTTTCATAGGGTTATTTAGATAGTTATGGAGCCAGTGTGATGCACAGAATCACTTATTTAGTTATGAATTTTTAATGTGCTGGTGTCTATTGAATATCTGCCTTTGTTTTGCGTACATGCAACATCGTTGCAAATATTTCAAATAATTAGGGGAAAAATCTTTATAAAGAAAATGAACAGCATTTTGGGCAATAACCAAAGGCAGCAATTGATGCCACTTCAACACTCTTTGGCCAATCCAAATGTCTACATTAGTCAAACCCAAGTCCCTGTCAATACCACTCTTTCTAGAAGAGTCTCTAGCCCAAAACTCATAGCTGTGGCCAACAATCCACCCTGTAACCATTTTGAAGTGAAGCAGCAGTAGTAGACAGGAGAAGGCTGGAGCTGAATGAGACCGATTTCAAAATGAAAGACAGTTAAAATGGATGTCGGGTGCTGATTAAAAAAAAAAAAAAATTATTTGGTTGCTGTAAATATGCAGGTTAATAAAATTAGGTAGTGTCTTTAGAGGATCATTAAGTAGATATCTTATTGTCTCTGGCAAAAAAGTAAAAGTGAAATGGAACCATGGATATTATTCTAACTCTGAATAGCCAACCACACCTGCTGCAGTTGATTTTGTAACTAGTATGGTCCTTTTAGAATGTGCTGCGAACTTGTGACCTACTGGTTCTAGTGTGTTGCAGTGGAGACTGAGCTAAGAGTGTATTGGGGAAGGGTGTTAAAAATAGAGTTTTCAGTTTGTAGAAATTAAGGTGGTTAGATTAATTGTTTCATAATAAGTGTTTGATTTATTTCCTAGTACGATCTTGCTAATAAAGTGTACTGTAGTTATAAAGTAATAAAAAGTCATAAAACTACCAAGCCAAATATGTTTTTGGACTCCCGTAATTTTTTTCTGCGAATGTCGTGAATATGCACAAATTCCCTACCATATTGGGTTTCTTTATAAAAGTGTGCATGAAAGGGTTAACACTTTAATAACCATTTAGAAGTGGAGTTACATTAAAATATGAAATGCATGTTTTTATTTTCTGACTTCCACAGTATCAAAGAGTGCAAGGTTGAAAAGGTTGCCAGCTTTGTATGAGAGTAGTGTGTCATTCTTATGCTTAGTTTTCACATTTTCTGAGCGTATTGAATCCATCTAATAAGGGCAAGAAAACATATCACCAACCAACTCAATTTTCAGGTATGTGCTTTACATTGAATTTTGAGAAAAACAATGATTGAAACGGTATATGTATATGTGAGGTTGATACAAGTGAGTATGAAATATATAGAAAAGTAGTGAAACTTTGAGATCTATGAGTGGTTGTGTGTGTTTTTATATATTTATTAATAGATGGGTAAGACCCTTTGTGAGTGTGTGAGTATGGAACTGTTTGTCTGAGGTGCAGACTAGCTGAGTGAGAAGTTAGTTCAGAATGTGTTGTCTTGGAACTGTATCTTGTACATGTGCTGTTTTACTGCATGCTCTAATTGCCAGAACTGCTTGCTAAGGGTTATACTTAAACTTAACAATGCATAAGACGCTTTCCAAAGTTTTAGAGGTCCATACATGATGTGCTCTCACAAAGAATGTTTTCTTTGGATTCTGGGATTTGTAGTCTTATTTATTCCATTTTAAAAAGGGGATTACAAGTCTCAGAATTTAAAAGAAAACACATGCACTGAAGCTGTACACAACTCTTGAACCTGTGAAACTTGGCAGCTATGTATTAGAACCCTTTCGGGTAGTTGTTGGTAAATCAAAGGGCAGGTTTGTATGTGCTTCGGATGGTAAGACATACCCTTTTAACTAGTCACATGTGTAGTATGAGAGTGCTGGGCATAGTTAAATATGCAGTGTTCCATATACTGTAAAAATTTTCTACATATGTAGTAAACAATTAATACTCATCTACTGTGTCAGAGAGCATCACAGCTATGCTGTTATTACCTAACAAACCTATAGAGTATTTATGTATGCAGCAGTAATTACACATAACTGGCAGCAGTAATTGCATATACCTGATTGCTGCAGACCTGTATGGCAAGCACTACATAGTGTAAACCACCCATAATGCAACTGGCATACATGTTTCCAAAGCCTCTCTCTCACCCAGTGAGACCACAATAGAGGGACTTACACATTCACTCACATACTCAGAAACCACTTATGTATGCAACAGCATCAAAGGCATTTGGAGACACACATACATAATCCTCTATTCCCTAACACAGGCACTAAGGTATTTGTTCAGCCACTTACAAACACATTCACAGAGCCATGGAATTACTAAAAGATAGTCATATACCGGCACACTTAATTAAACATCTTAATTTAACATCTCAAGTGGACACCTACACTCGCTCAGATATGTAGCTGAGTACTGACACAACCTAGTCATCCATTCAGGCAAATAGTCTTTTATACATCGGTGAGGCTTACTAGTGCAGAGCCTGTCTGTGCTTTCTCACTGCCAGCTCAACTTGGCATGTAAAAGCCTTTAATCTAGTCTTAAACCAATGTCTTAGTAAACATAAGTCACCTCTGAGGTAAGCTGTAGGTATGTCATAAAGCACTGTGCTTTGTGCTTAAAAGGTAACGGATGTCCTTTATCTGAAAGAGACAATTAGTTGTAGATTCCTTACCTTAGAATTACCCCCAGGCGTCAGACTGGATCCGGAAAGTTTTTCGTCAGCAGTACCTCTGCGCGTCGAAAGGTGGCGTCGGTCGGCTCCGCGTCCGTTGTTGGCGTCGTGGTCGCCGGGATGACGTCGCAGTAGCTACTTAGACGCCGCCCTCATGTGCTGACGTCAGTTCTTTCTTTTTCCGCGCCAGCCAGCGCAGATCCGGAGAGAGCGGTACCTCCAGTCACTTTTTGACTGAACTCTTTGAGCGACTTTTGTCGAAGTCTTTTTGAGTCCTACCGACTCCTGGTGCACGTAGGGATGCCCGGCATCAGGGCTTGCGGTTCCTGTACCCGACTGATGTCGGTGACGGATCCGCACCGCGTGTGCCTCTTTTGCCTGGAACGCGACCACGACCCCAAGTCGTGCTCCGACTGCCGGACCATGGCTCCAAAGTCTTTGCGGGAGCCATGCAAGTCGAAGCAGAAGAAGTCGTCGAAGAAGCATCGTCGCTCTTCGACTTCTCCCCGTCGGTCGGCTGACGCGACGAGGGATGCGGGCGGTGCCACTCCTGCGACCCCGCGTGCGGAGCCTGAAGGGTCGACTCCGGGTTCCCCTCCCTTCCCGGGACCCGGTGCGACCCCTGCCCAGCTTTGTGAGTTTTACGAGGCGATGCATGCCATCTTTGGGCAGCCCGACTCCGCCGGCGCGCCTTCGGGCCCGCGCACTTGTTTGGGGGTCCTAGGCCTTCCCTGCCGGCGGCTCCGGGCGCCACAGGTCCCCCATGGATACAGGCATGGATCCGGATCGGCGCCGGTAGACCTCATCACACCTCCACCGGCGCCATTTCCTTCGGCACCACATCCGCACTCGACACCGGTTGTGCCCCCAGCCGGCGTCGACCCCAGCCTCCATCCTGTGTGGACACAGAGCCGGACCGGCGTCGCTCGACGCCCCGGCGCCGAGTGGTTTCTTTGTACCCCTGATCACTCCTGGGATCCCTTTCAGGCCAGATTGGCACCCAGATGACGAGGAGGAGGACTGGGAGGGGTCAGGTGACCCTCTGACCGACCAGTTGGATTATGATCCGGACTGGAGAGAGGACCTGGGGGATGCCAGTGGTCTCGATACCTCCCCAGACCTTGGCATGTTGTCTCCTACCGTGGCTACGGAGGAGGGAGCTTCCTATGCAGTGGTGTTGCGTAGAGCGGCTGAGGCTCTCCACCTCGAGCTCTCTACGGTGGCGGTCAGGACTAACCTCCTGACAGAGGTGCTTTAACCGCAAGCGAACTCTTCGGAGCCCCTGCTGCCGTTTAATGAAGTTATAACCAACATCATTTTGGGCACCTGGTCCAGGCCCAACACGGGGGCTCCCGTGGGTAGGATGATTGTCCGATGCCACCGCCCGGCCCCGGGCGACCCCACTTTCCTCTCCCAACACACCACCCCGGAGAGCTTGGTGGTCCAAGCCTCTACTTCCAAGAGCGCATTCCCTAACGCACCACCAGATAGGGAATCCAAAAAGCTGGATCATCTTGGGAAGAAGATTTTTTCTTCCGCCAGCTTGGGACTGCGGTCGGTAAACACCGCATGTCTATTGGCCCGTTATTCCCACTCTGTGTGGGACACGGTTGCGCAAGTGCTGCCTCAGTGTCCGGAGGAGGCCCGGACCGTACTCTCCCAGGCTGTTGCCGCAGCGAGAGACGCAGCGAAGTTTACCATCCGCTGTGGGCTGGATACCGCCGACTCTCTAGGCAGGAAGATTTCCACGTCAGTAGCCCTTTGACGCTACGCCTGGATGAGATCGACTGGTTTTTCTGGGGATGTCCAAAGCACTCTTATGGACATGCCCTTTGATGGCCGTCGCCTTTTTGGCGACAAAGCAGACAACGCTCTAAAGCGTTTCAAGGACTCAGGGGCTACGGCCAAGTCCTCGGGCCTCTCCAACCGCCCTGCGCAGTCTGCTTTTCGCCCCTTTCGTGGCTATGGAAGGGGTGCCCCACTACATCGCGCCCAGAGCCACATGCCGGCGCAAGCTGCACAACCTTCGCGCGTCCTGGGACGTGGGAACCACCACTGTGGTTCTGGGGGCCAGCGAGCTGGCCAGTCCACCAACCCCCCCTCTGCTTCATCCTCCAAAACTTCCTAGTCCGACTTTTCAGGCCCATCAATCGACAGCGGGCGGCAGGATCCGCCATAACCCCCTCCCCCCCACCCTCCCAACTGTCGCACCATCACGTCAGATAGGTGGGTTTTTCAGAAAGTCCGAAGGGGCTACTCCCTCCCCTTCGAGGCTACCCCCCCAGCCATGCCACCTCAGTACCATCGCATGTCGGAGGATCACCTGGGCCTTCTCCAACAGGAAGTTACGGCTCTCTTGGCCAAGGGAGCCATCGAGCGCGTTCCTGCCCCAGAAGTAGGTTGTGGTTGCCATTCCCACTACTTTCTGGTGCCCAAGAAGGACAAGGGCTTGCGTCCTATCTTGGACCTCAGGAACGTCGACCGTCAAAGGAGAAGTTCAAAATGTTGACGCTAGCTCAGGTCTTGTCTGCCCTCGACCCTGGAGACTGGATGGTAGCGTTGGACTTGCAGGATACCTATTTTCACAACCCCGTCCTGCCGGCCCACCGGTGCTACTTGCGGTTCACGGTAGGCCACGAGCACTTTCAGTTTACCGTGCTCCCCTTTGGCCATACCAGCGCCCCTCGGGTGTTCACGGAAGTGATGGCGGTGGTTGCAGCTCATCTGCGCAGATCTGGGTTCCCAGTCTTCCCCTATCTCGACGACTGGTTGTTCTAGGCAGGCTCGCCCCAGACAGTCGTCTCCCACCTCCAGACTACGGCCGACCTCCTGCATTCGCTGGGGTTCTCCATCAATGTGCCGAAGTCACACCTGATTCCCTCTCAGAAGCTCCTCTTTATCGGAGCGGTTCTGGACACGACACGGTTTCGGGTCTATCCTCCCGAGCAGCGAGTCCGGGATATTCGGGCTATGATTCCGATCTTTCAGCCCTTATCCCAGGTTTCGGTCAGGATGACCCTCCGGCTACTGGGCCTGATGGCCTCCTGCATCCTGCTGGTGGATCATGCCCGGTGGTATATGCTGGCTCTGCAGTGGGACCTGAAGTTCCAGTGTGCGCAACATCAGGGGAATCTGTCCGATTGCGTCCAGATCTCGGAGGGCACTGTACACCAATTGCAGTGGTGGCTCACGAACCAGCATTGGGTCAACGGCAGATCGCTCTCCCTTCCTCAACCAGAGTTCACAAAAAGGATGACACCGGGGACCCATCGAATTATAGGCTGATTGCCCTCTTGGACATCGAGGCAAAAGTGTAAGAAACTGGCTCTATATATACTGCACCAAAGTGAGGTACAGTGTGTATAGGGTCCAAGGGTCTCCAGAGGTTTGGCAGAGGTTAAAGTTAGATAGAACCTTACTCTCTAAAGTGGTAGCTTGGTTGAGCAGTGAGGCAGTATCAGAGGACAGTGTAAAGCATTTGATGTACACACTCAGTCAGCAAATGAAGCCACACACTCAATAACTGAACTCTAGGCCAATTGTTTTGTATAAAATCAATATACTGTTGTTTTATTTTAGAACCACAGGGTTGCATAAAATACTTTCTCAAGATAAGATGCTGTTTGTTGAATACTTTCAATGAACAATAGACTTTGGATGCAATAAGGTACAGGGGTTGCAATAGGCAACACAATACTTTGTATATCTATAACATTGAGCTCAATGGGATTTTTAAGTAAACCGTAATAGAATTACTTTACTGAACGTTTTTCTTACTCAGGGCTGGATCCTGGATTCAGCCCTGGTGCATTTCCTGTAAACAGTTGAAAGAAATCGTTTTTGTTACACAGGCGATTTTTAAGGAATATTTGTATGTTGCAAAAATCGACACTTAGAAGAATTTCTGGCAAAAACCAGGCAATGTTATCCTATGGAGGAAAATCAAGTTACCGGAAAATCACAGTTGTAATCACTTTTTCGAGTCAGTGCTGGGTACCTAAATCCAGCACTGGGATCTCTCCTGAGAACAGGTGAGTAATTTCGATTTTGGTATTCGGACGATTTTTTGTGACTATTTCCAAGTTCCAAAACTCGACACTTAGAAGAATTTCCAAGTGAAAGCCAGTCAATGTTACCCAATGGAGAAAATGCAAGTTATCGGCTTTCAGGTAAGTACTCGGCTGGCAGAGTTAAGGTTCTGGGGCAAGACTCCGGGGTCTCCCAGGTTCAGGTTTGTACTGTTACACCCTCAGCGGCACAGGGGCGGCCGGGTGCAGAGAGAGTAGGCCCAACGTTAGCCTATGGCGGGCGGGGGGCCTTTGGTTGGTGGCTGCTGGCAGGCAGGCCACTCGGCTGTGGGAGCAAAGCTCCTGGTCACTTACTCAGGGCAAGTGGGGAAGTCGAACAGGGTAGTTGGTGCACCCTCAGCGGCACTGGGGCGGCCGGGTGCAGTGGGCTTTTGGGCCGTCGGGCGCCCAATGGATTTAAATGGGAAAGCTGCAAGACGAACAAAGGCTGCAAGCTCGGGGACGGTGATTCTTCAGGTGTGACCACCACTTCGAGAGGTAAGTTGGGAAGCTGTAGGAAGGGTAGGCACCCAGGAGTTGGGCACAGGAGGCCGTGGGGTGCCGGGTGCAGGGGTGTCTTTAGGCGTCGGAAATCTTACCCTCTGCTGGTCGCGGTTGGAGGGGTCCCTGGTATTGAGGCTGCAGGCGTAGTCAGGAGCGTCGAGGGGAGTCCTTGGGTGCTGGATTCTTGGTCACAGTCGCCGGGGGGACGTCCTCGTGGTCTTTGTCCACTTCAGCTCGGGCCGGGCTCGGCGGGTGCAGAGTGGGTAGGATCCGCGGTCTCAGGCCGGGGCCTGGGGTTGCAGATGTTTGAGCAGAGCCACTGCTCGTGGGAGTCCCAGTCTTAGGTTTGAGGCAAGGTAGTCGGGTCCTCCAGGGTTTTTGAGGTTGCTGACCACTGGTGATGCCGGGGTTTAGCAGGAGCAGGTTCGAGGGTCGACAGGCCGGTAGGGCTGGGGCCAAGTCAGTTGGTGTCGTCCTCTTGTTAGCAGCTGCACGGCAGGTCTTCTTGCTTCTTGTTGTTCTTGTAGTTTCGGAATCGGGATCTGAGGAAGGAAGGTTCAGGGTGCCCCTAAATACTGAATTTAGGGGCGTTACAGGTAGGTAAAGGGCAGGGACCAATGGGTCCCTTCCCTGGGGTGGGTACACCCCCTACTCTGCCACTCTCCAGTGGGAGGGGGGCAGGAGCCTGTCCTGGGTTGGATGGGTCCCCCCCATCCTCAAGATGGCGGGGACTCGAGGTTGTGCTTCACCTCGCCTCCCCCACCTTAGGGGTGGAGTTGGCAGAGGTGGGCACACCTCTCTTCCTCACTCTGTTTTTCCCGCTGGGTCTCCCGCCCAAAGGGGGGGAAGAACCAGTGGGGACCAGTTGCTGAGTACAGCAAGTGGTCTGGAGAGGCTCACAAAGGCGGTATGCCTTTGAAACTTCTCCTTCGTGAACCCTGCCCATCCTGGGGGAGGAGGCTTGGCACCTCGTCCCAGGATGTGCATTTTTTCAGGCCCCCGAGAGCAGTGAGCTCTGGACCCAGGGGTCCAGAAACATGTCTGGTGGTGGCAGCCTCGGCAGCCACTCAGTCAGGCCACTGGAAGTTGGTCGAGTTTCAGGGGGCATCTCTAAGATGCTCTCTGTTGTGCATTTTACATTAAATCCCACACTGGCATCAGTGTGGTTTTAATGTGCTGAGAAGTTTGATACCAAACTTCCCAGTCTTCAGTGTAGCCATTATGGTGCTGTGGAGTTCGTAATGACAAACTCCCAGCACCATATACTCTTAATGGCAGCACTGCACTTACAGTGCCCAGGAATGGACCTGGGTACTGTAGGGGTACAGGGCTCATGCACCTGTACCCTCACCACTGGCATAGGGCACCCAGCTAGAGGGGTGACTGAGGTATTCCAGGGCAGTGGTTTGTGGGCATGGCACACAGGGATGTGTGCCATGTCGACTCTTCACTTTGTTCTGCACCAAGACACGCAGTCTGCAGAGGCAGAGTGAGTGTGTCAGGGTACAGGGCCTCTAAGGGTGCACAATAAGTGCTGCAGCCCTTGGAGGCCTTCTCTGGTCACAGTGCCCTGGGTACCTGTGGTACCACTTACCAGGGGCCTACCTGTGGCCAGAGATGCCAATTGGGTTTAGGCTTCAATGCAGTTAAGGGAAGGAGCACAGGCCCTGGGTACCTGATTGGCAGGAGCCCAGGGCACACTCAGTCAAAGCACATCAGCAATTCAGCAAAAAGTGGGGGCATACCATGCAAGAAAGAGGCACTTTCTCACACAAAGGATACGCTAGCCTCCTCTTGCAAGACCTGCAGGACTGGGCTAACGACAATGAAATCCTACCAGCATACCAATCCCGCTTCCGGCCAGGAGCGTCAACAATGGACAACATCTTAGCCCTCGCTTACCTGGTAGAACAGTCCACTCAGAAAAAGCAGCCACCACTTTTCGCATGTTTTGTGGACTATTACGCAGCATTTGACGGCGTTAACCAGAGTCTGCTGTGGCGGAAACTGCAAAACTGGGGGATACCGGAGACACTGTTGAAAGCAATAACCAGTCTCTATACTGGAACCTGGGTACGGGTGAAACTCATGACGAATTCAGCCACCAAAAAGATTCTAACAGACCGAGGGCTAAAACAAGGCTGCGTATTGGCGCCTCTGCTTTTCAACTTATACACGGCGGACCTCGGCAAAATAATATCTAATGCCAATCTTTTACCCCCTAAAATTGGCCCGACCAGACTATTTTTAATGCAGTACGCAGATGATATGGTGCTACTGGACCACACCAAAACAGGCATGAAAAGATCATTGGAAGCACTAAGCAGCTATAACAACATTAATGATTTAAGAGCAAACGCAGGAAAGACAAAGGTAGTAATATTTGGGAAGTATGCCAACAAACTTAGACAACAATGGAGATTGGGCAACTTGAAAATAACAACAGCGACCAAATATAACTACCTGGGGGTTTGGCTTATGAGCAACGGGAAGCCCACTGCACACATCGCTTCCATTGAAACAAAAGTTAAGGCAGTGACGTACGCCCTATGTAAACTGAATTCCAAACTAAGCAGTCCATCTACCAAATCCATTAGAAAGGTCATAAGCGCCAAGCTTCTCCCCTCAATCTTATACGGCCAACTAGCATTCCCCGTAGCTTTTAGCAATATCTTGGAACATGTCAACTGTCGAGCATTCAAGCAGATCTTCCAGATTCCAGCCCACGCCCGGAATGCCCTGGTACGTTTGGAATTCGGGCTAAACAAAAAAAGTCACGAGCATTGGGCTTCGATTGTGCAGTTTTATCGAGGGGTCTATGCGGCCCCTCCGCACACAATGAAAGCAATTCTAAAAGCAATTTTTGTGAAAGGAAACAACCCGTGGACCAAAGGCTTGCACACTGCCTTTACTGAACTGCACCTTGACATGACCAATTGGCAGGACTTTATCCATCAGCCGGGCACTTTAAAATCTATATTAAAAAAACAAGTCAGACTACTATCCAAGGAAGAGGACTTGAAGGAACTGAAGCTCTCCAGCAGCAACATCAGGATACTTGCAAGCTCCTACGAAGATCGACTAAGGCAGCCATATCTTGATGTTGCCTTAAACAAGTCAATTTTAAAGGGAATCTTAGCAGTGAGACTCATGGTGCTGCCGATAAAAGATATCAACACGCGCTGGAAGGCTTTAGAAGCGGTCAGTACTTGTAGACTCTGTCACCAGTATGAGGAATCCATGGCTCATCTGGTTTGCACATGCCACTGTTTGACCCATGCACGTCGCACTTTACTGAAACCTTAGTTTTTAAAATACGGAACGCGTACTTGCACAGACGCCATGAATCTCCTTTTTAACTTGGATATCCCAATGGAACTGGCCAGATTTGCTAAATTTGCACATAAGGTGAAAGAACTTTTAGGCAACGTCACGCCCGCCGCACTTTACTGAAACCTCTGTTGTTAAAACATCGAACAGGTACCCGCACAGATGCCATGAAACCTCCTGTTTGGAACCGGATAGATTAGCGAAAATTTGCACACTAAGTGAAAGTATCTTCGGTCAAAGCCGTAATCACGGACTTGAACTAATTTACGTGTTTAACATTTGTTTTTTCCATCGATTTTATTAGTTTGCACTTTTAACTGCCGTGTTTTTAGATCTATTTTATCTATGTTTTAGACATGTACATTAGATCTGTTAAATACGTACCTACTATAATTGAAGTAACTAAGTGCCGGAGTAACCTTGCTTGACCTCCCTTGTAACAATTTTTATTAATTGACACAATAAAATGTATTCATTCATTCAGTGGTGACGGATGCATCACTGCTGGGATGGGGCGGCCAAATGGGGGAGGCGGAATTCAGAGGCCTCTTGTCTCCGGCGGAGTCCGGGCTCCACATCAACCTTCTGGAGCTACGGGCGATCCGTCTTGCAATAAAAGCATTCCTTCCCTCTGTCCGGGGAAGAGTAGTGCAGGTGTTCACGGACAGCACCACCGCCATGTGGTACTGCAACAAACAAGGCGGGGTGGGGTCGTGGACCCTATGTCAGGAGGCTCTGCGTCGACGCAGATCCCTCTCCCTTCCCCAACTGGAGGTTACAGTGGTGACGGATGCGTCCCTCCTGGGATGGGGCGGCCACATGGGAGAGGCGGAGATCAGAGGCCTCTGGTCTCCTGCGGAGTCCAAGCTCCATATCAACCTTCTGGAGCTTCAGGCGATACGGCTTGCACTGAAGGCATTCCTTCCCTCTGTCAAGGGGAGGGTAGTGCAGGTGTTCACAGACAACACCACCGCCATGTGGTACTGCAACAAGCAAGGCGGGGTGGGGTCGTGGACCCTCTGTCAGGAGGCTCTGCGTCTCTGGACATGGCTGGAACATCAGGGCATATCCCTGGTGGTTCAACACCTGGCAGGTTCTCTGAACGCCAGGGTGGACGAACTCAGCCGCAGGTGCATGATGGATCACGAATGGCTGCTTCACTCGGAGGTGGTGCAAGGTCTCTTTCAGCAGTGGGGAGAACCTTGGTTAGATCTATTCGCCACCGAAGAGAACGCGCAATGTCAGCAATTCTGCGCTTTGGAATTTCCAAGGCGGCACTCGCTAGGCGACGCTTTTTGTCGCGAGTGGAGTTGCGGTCTGTTGTACGCCTTTCCGCCTATACCACTTCTGCCCAGAGTGCTGAAGAAGATCAAGCACGACCGGGTCCAAGTCATTCTTGTGGCTCCGGGTTGGGCACGAAGAGTCTGGTATCCCGAGCTTCTGCATCTAGCCATCGATCCTCCGCTCCGTCTGCTTCTTTGGGAGGATTTTCTGTCGCAGGGGATGGCCCTCCACCCGAACCTGTCCAGCCTCCACCTCCTTGCGTGGAGATTGAGCGGCGACAGTTGACGTCTTTCGACCTGCCTCCCGAAGTCTGTGATGTAATCTTGGTAGCCAGGCTTCCCTCCACTAAGACGGTATACACCTGTCGATGGAACAAATTTGTGGCATGGTGCGCAGCAAAGGCTGTGGATCCCCTTTCTGCCCCTCTTTCTGAGGTTCTCTTGTTCCTCCTTTCTTTGGCCCAGCAGGGCTCTGCTCTGGGCACTATCAAGGGCTATCTCTCAGCCATTTCTGCCTTTCTTAGGCTTCCTGATCAGCCTTCTCTCTTCAAGTCCCCGGTTGTAAATCATTTCTTAAAAGGCATTACTCATCTCTTTCCTCCTATCCCCTTCGTAATGCCTCAGTGGGACTT
The DNA here is from genome assembly GCA_963921515.1 of Calotriton arnoldi. Classification (NCBI taxonomy): domain Eukaryota; kingdom Metazoa; phylum Chordata; class Amphibia; order Caudata; family Salamandridae; genus Calotriton; species Calotriton arnoldi. The sequence continues at coordinate 2,892,582 of CAWUFW010001149.1, read as the reverse complement.
GAATTTGGTCTTGACCTATTTGATGTGTGTTCCCTTTGAGCCGCTTCACAACTGTCCTCTCAGACTCTTAACTCTAAAGACTGCATTCCTGGTGGCCATCCCATCTGCCAGAAGAGTGAGTGAGCTCCAGGCTCTTTCATCCAAGCCTCCTTTTCTGGCTGTACATCCGGACAAGGTTGTCCTAAGAACTCGTCCATCCTTCCTTCCCAAGGTGGTCACCTCCTTTCATATTGGGCAAACCATCACTTTGTCCACCTTCTTTCCGCCTCCGCATCCTTCTAAAGATGAAGAGAGGCTCCACCGCCTGGACCCAAAACGTGCGCTTTCCTTCTATCTGGATCGCACCAAGCAGTTCCGGGTGGATGACCAGCTCTTTGTTGGCTACGTGGGCGCCAAGAAAGGTCGGGCCGTACACAAGCGGACCATTTCCAGTTGGGTCTTTTGTGTATTAAAGCCTGCTATTCTCTAGCAAAAAAGGAGCCTCCAGTGGGGCTACGCACCCATTCCACCAGGGCGACCGCAGCCACTACTGCTTTGGGACGGGGAGTCCCTGTGAATGACATTTGCCGGGCAGCGACGTGGGCATCCTTGCACACGTTCACTAAACACTACTGCCTGGACAGCCAAGTCCGGAGAGATGGCTTCTTTGGCCGTTCTGTTCTCCAGGACTTTCTGGTGTGAACTTAGTTCGCAGACCCACCTCCGGGGTTGGTATTGCTGGGGTATCTATTCTAAGGTAAGGAATCTATTACTAATTGTCTCTTTCAGATGAACAAGTTACTTACCTTCGGTAACGATATATCTGTAAGAGACATAGATTAGTTATAGATTCCTTACCGCCCCACCCATCCTCCCCGTTCTGCGAACTGACTTCTAGGGTTAAGGACATCCTTTCAGGGCCCTAGTTTTGTGCACCAGTGGTCAGTGTCTTGCATGGCTCTGCGCTTCTGGCGTGGAAAGTCGTGTACAGAACTGACGTCAGCGCGCGAGGGCGGCGTATAAGTAGCTACCGCGACGTCATCCCGGCGACCACGACGCCAACGACGGGCGTGGGACCGACCGACGCCACATTTCGGCGCGCAGAGGTACTGCTGACGAAAAACTTTCTGGATCCAGTCTGACGCCTTGGGGTAATTCTAAGGTAAGGAATCTATAACTAATCTAGGTCTCTTACAGATATATCGTTACCGAAGGTAAGTAACTTGTTCTTTAGCATCACTAACTTACTTGTTCAGTTGCAGACCCCTATGCCAAGTACTACATAGAGTTTACCACCCAAAATACAAATGACATACATGTTCACAAAAGCACAGAGCCTCTCACTCTTCCAGTCAGACAGTAACAGAGGGACTTCTACATTCACTCACATACTATTTGTGTAAGCAGCAGTATCAAAAGTACTAACAGACACACTTACAAACCCCTCTGTTGTCTAACGCAGGCACTGAGGTATTAGTTTAGTCACTTAAATACATATTAAGAGAGTCATAGACTTAGTAAAACAGACAGTCGTATATCGGCACACTTAAACATCCCATGGCACTGCTACTGGGGGACACCTATGCTCACTCAGATATATAACTAAGTACTGACACAACCTAGTCTTCCATTGAGACAAATAGTCTTTTATACATGGTTGAGGTCTATTAGTGCAGAGCATGTCTGTGCTCTCTCACTGCCAGCTTAACTTGGCATGTAAATGTCCTGTATCAAGTCTTAAATCCATGTTTTAGTATTCATAAGTCTCCTCTGAGATAAGCTGTAGGTATGCCACAAAGCAAAGTTGTTTGTGTTAAAAAAAAAAAGAGATGTGCTTTTGCGTTTCAGTAAGTTATTCATCCACTTGCAGACCCCTATGCCAAGACCTACATAGATTATACCACCCATAATGCAACTGACATACATGTTCGCACAGAGCCTCTCACTCTTTCAGTCAGACAGCAACAGAGGGACTTCTACATTCACTCACATACTATTTGTGTAAGCAGCAGTATCAAAAGTACTAACAGACACACTTACAAACCCCTCTGTTGTCTAACACAGGCACTGAGGTATTAGTTTAGTCACTTAAATACACATTGAGAGAGCCATAGACTTAGTAAAAAAGACAGTCATATACCGGCACATTTACTTAAACATCTCATGGCACTGCTATAGGTGGACACCTACACTCACTAAGTTATGTAGCGTAGTACTGATACAACCTAGTCACCAATTCAGACAAATAGTATTATATACATGTGTGAGGCCTACTAGTGCAGAGCCTGCCTGTGCTCTGTCACTGCCAGCTCAACTTGACATGTAAAAGGTGTTCGCCAAGACTTAAGCATACCATTGAGTACACATAACTCTACTCTGAGATAAGCTCTAGTTATGCCATAAAGCTTGGTGTTTTGTGCTTAAAAAAATGAGTGCTGTCCTTTTGAGTTTCAATAAGTTACTTTTGCACTTGCAGACCCCTATGCCAAGTACTACATAGAGTATACCACCCATAATGCAGCGGACATGCATGTTTTCAAAAGTATTGACCATAGTTCTCCAAAGTCGGTCCTGGAGGGCCTAATACTTGCCAGAGTTTGAGCATATCCCTTTTAGATAAATGTAGTGATCTTAAAAATCTGGCATGAATCTGGCCGTCTTGGGCCGACTTTCGAGAACCCTGGTATAAAGACCTCTTTCTCACCCAGTCAGACATTGCCAGAGTGACTTAAACATTCACACACATACTAAGAAACTATTTGCGTATGTAGCAGTATCAAAGGCAGTTGCAGACACACTAAAATACCCCTCTATTCCCCCAACACAGGCACTTTCACTCACATACATACACATTTAGAGAGCCATAGACGTACTGAAACAGACAATCATATACCGGCACACTTAATTAAAAATCTTATGGCACTGTTACACGTGGAGTCCTACACTCGCTCAGATATGTAGGCAAGTACTGACACAACATAGTCATGCATTCAGACAAATAGTTCTTTAAACATGGGCAGATACCAAGGAACACAGTAATGGACTTGGTAGTAAATCCAGTGAGAGCCTAATGCATACAGTGACAGAGAAAGCCACAGAGAGATAAACGTGAAAATTAATAGACCAATGTTAGCTATATTATAATAGCAAAACTGTTTTTCTTGGTAATTAAATACTTAAAATATGTAATCTAGTAGTACTTAATTAAAAAGTAAATAAGTATTTATTTTATTTTCATTCATCAATTTGTAGTTTAATACAGACAGTTAGAATGGCATCAAAAAGTTAGAGAAGAAAGAAACAGAAGCAATGATACTATTGCATCACAACTGAGAACCAAAATGGGCAAAATGCAGAGTAAGTAGTGAAAGAGAAAAGGGCTGCTCGTAAGAGAACAAAGACATTTCTTAAAATAGTATATGGACAACTGGAAAGTCAATGAAGAGTAAAAACAATTGTACGAAAAAGCAGGAGTTTAACCAGAAGAGAGAGCCAGTTTAAGGAAATCGGAGTTATAATGTTCCATAGTAGAGTAATGCAGAATCTGATAAAAACTATTAAGAAGTCTAAAAGGAGAAGAGAAACGGTCAGAGAAAAGGAAAGTGTTAAGGCTGTAGTTGATAAGGCATTTGCTCTCAAGAGGAAGCTATTTATTTTGATTCTAAATAGAAAGAGGACACAAGATGAAATAGTTTTGTGTGTGAATAGAAGCCAAAAGAAAACACTTGTCAATAGAACAAACTTTTGTAAAGTTTTCAGTGGTAAATGGAGACCTACTTCTAGTACTAAGCCCTTCTTTAATAAAGAAAGCTACTTCCAAGAGAACACATTAGTGCATGCAGTTGAAGAATCTGGACGATATTATGAGATGAACGATGGTACTTCTATTTCAAAAGAGGTGATGGTAGCTAGAAAAATTGAGGAAGTCGTAGCTGAAGTGGTACAGGGAAGATGTAGACAGGCCCCTGCATATAAATGGAACTGTAGCAGTATTTGTAGTGTTCAGCACTAATCAATTGATATATTGAGAGCTTTTTTACGTCAGTTTCCCTGCAAAAGTCTGAAACAGAAAATTAGGATTTTGCAAGGATTAGATCCATGCAAACTAAAAGTATACTAATTTACAGGGACATTCACCAGCATGTTTTTCAAAGAAAGTGTGCAGAAGCACAATCTGAAAGAAACACATAGTGATAGATTCCTTACCTTAGAATATACCCAGGCGTCAGACTGGATCCGTAAAGTTTTCGTCAGCAGTACCCCTGCGCGTCGGTAGGTGGCGTCGTGCAGCTCCGCGTCTTTCGTTGGCGTCATGGTCGCCGAGATGACGTCGCGGACACTACTTAGACGCCGCCCATGCGCGCTGACGTCCGTTCTTTCTTTTTCCGCGCCAGCAAGTGCAGATCCGGGAAGAGCAGGAACCCCCAGTAAATGTTTGACTGACTTTTTGAGGCTTTTTGTCTCTATTTTTTCATCGAGTCTTCGACTCCTGGTGCAGTTAGGATGCCCGGTTTTAAGTCCTGCGGGGATTGTCACCACATGATGTCGGTGACGGACCCGCACCGTGTGTGTCTTTTCTGCCTGGGGCGCGACCACGACCCCAAGTCGTGCCCCGACTGCCGGGCCATGGCGCCAAAGACTTTGCGGGAGCGGTCCCGAAAGTTGCTGGAAGCGCGGCAGTCGGCTCTGCGCCGTTCCAGGTCCCGGTCCCGTGGGAGGTCGAGGGACCGTGCGCAGAGTCATCACCGTCGATCTTCGGGATCCAAGTCTTTGCACTCGGGGTCAGGTAAGACGAAGCACAAGAAGTCGAAGAAACGCCATTGTTCTACGACTTCCCCTTGCCGGTCGTGCAACGCGGCTGAGGGTGCGGGTGGTGCCTCCCCCGCGGCTCCGGCGGAGCCTACGCCCGACTACCCGCCCTTCCCGGGGTCGTCGGCGACTCCGGCCCAAATACAGGAATTCCTGTCGGCCATGGCTCGCCTCTTTGGGCTGTCGGGTCCCGCTGGTGCGCCTTCGGGCCCCGCGGTCCCGACTGGGTGTCCTCGCCTTTCCTCGCCGGCGGCTCCGGCCCCGGCGTCGCTGTCGGCTCCGGCCTCGGCGCCGCAGGACACCCTTGGATCCAGGCCTGGATCCCGGTCGACGCCGGTTGACCTTGTCACACCTCCACCGACTTCGACTCCACCGGCACCACTTCTGACGCCGCCGGCTCCTCGGGACGACGTCGACCTCAGTTTCAGCCCCGATGTGGGCGTGGCGTCGAGCTGGCGTCAATCGATGCCTTTCTCGACGTTGCTCGGGGATTTTTATCTCCATGTCCCTGCTCCGTATTTTAGACCTGTTTGAACAGCCTGAGGAGCAAGGGGAGGACTGGGAGGGGTCTGAGGACCCTCTCACAGCTGCTTGCGAGTCTGAAAAGGACTGGGCAGAGGAATTGGGGGACGCCAGTGGTCTGGATACCTCACCAGACCTTGGCATGCTGTCTCCTCCTACCGTGGCTACGGAGGAGGGTGCTAGTTATGCTGTGGTGTTGCGTAGGGCGGCCGAGGCCCTACACCTCCAGCTCCCTACTGTGGCCGTCAGGACTAACCTCCTGACAGAGGTGCTTCAGCCAGCAACTACTTCTGCGGAGCCGCTGCTTCCCTTCAATGAAGCCCTTTCTGACGTTCTTTTGGGCAATTGGTCCAGGCCCACCACAGGGGCTCCTGTGGATTGGAACATGGCCCAATGCCATCGCCCGGCTCCGGGTGACCCCATTTTCCTCTCCCAACATCCCATCCCCGAGAGCTTGGTTGTCCAAGCCTCTGCTTCCCCTAACGCCTAGGGAATCCAAGAAGCTGGATCAGTTTGGGAAGAAGATTTTTTCTTCCACCAGCTCTGCGCTGCGGACCGTGAACACCGCATGCCTCTTGGGCCGTTATTCCCACTCTCTGTGGGATACGGTGGCGCAAGTGCTGCCCCAGTGTCCGGAGGAGGCCCGGCCAGCTCTCTCCCAGGCTGTTGCAGAGGGGAGAGACGCAGCAAAGTTCATGATTCGTTGTGGCCTAGACACCGCCGACTCACTGGGCAGGTTGATTGCAATGACGGTGGCGGTTCGCCGTCACACCTAGTTGAGGACCACTGGAATTTCGGGGGATGTCCAAAACACCCTTATGGACATGCCCTTTGATGGTCGTCGCCTCTTCGGCGACAAAGCGGACAGCGCGTTGGAGAGGTTTAAGGACTCACGGGCTACGGCCAAGTCCTTGGGACTCTCGGCAGTCCGCACTCCTCCGCCTTCCGCTTTTCGCTTCTTTCGTGGCACAGGAAGGGGCGCCCGCAGCGTTTGCAACAGAGCCACAGGCCTGCGCAGCAACAATCACAGCGCGGACGCGGGTTCCGCCGTGGCGGACCAAGGGGCCAGCGGGCGGGTCAGTCCACCACCACCCCGGCCACCACTGCCTCCAAACCTTCCTAGTCCGAACTTTCAGGCCCATCAAACGCCAGTGGGCTGCAGGCTTCGCCATCACCTCCCCCACTGGCGCACCATCACTTCGGACAGGTGGGTTTTAGAGATAGTCCAGAGGGGCTACTCCTCCCCTTCGAAACTACCCCTCCAGCCATGCCACCTCAGTACCACCGCATGTCGGGGGATCACTTGGTGCTTCTTCAGCAGGAAGTTGCAGCCCTCTTGGCCAAGGGGGCCATCGAGCGCGTTCCGACGCCAGAAGTAGGTTGTGGTTGCTATTCCCACTACTTTCTGGTGCCCAAGAAGGACAAGGGCCTGCGTCCTATCTTAGACCTCCGGGACGTCAATCGCTTCCTCCGCAAAGAGAAGTTCAAGATGCTCACTCTAGCTCAGGTCTTGTGTGCACTCGATCCACAAGACTGGATGGTAGCGCTGGACTTGAAGGATGCCTATTTCCATATCCCCGTCCTACCAGCCCACCGGCGTTACCTGCGGTTCACGGTAGGCCACGAGCACTTTCAGTTCACCGTGCTCCGCTTTGGCCTTACCAGCGCCCCTCGGGTGTTCACAAAGGTGATGGCGGTGGTCGCAGCTCATGTGCGCCGATCAGGGGTTTCAATCTTCCCCTATCTCGATGACTGGTTGTTGAAGGCGGGTTCGCCCCAGACAGTCGTCTCCCACCTCCAGACTACGGCCGACCTCCTGCACTTGCTGGGGTTCTCCATGAACGTGCCGAAGTCGCACCTGATTCCCTCTCAGAAGCTCCTCTTTATCGGAGCGGTTCTGGACATGGCGCAGTTTCGGGTCTATCCTCCCGAACAGCGAGTCCGGGATATTCGGGCTCTGATTCCCATCTTTCAACCCTTGTCCCGGGTTTCGGTCAGAGTGACTCTGAGGCTGCTGGGCCTCATGGCCTCCTGCATCCTGCTGATCAATCATGCCAGATGGCATATGCGGGCTCTGCAGTGGGACCTGAAGTTCAAGTGGGCGCAGCATCAGGGGAACCTGTCCGATCACGTCCAGATCTCGGAGGGCACTGCACAACAGTTGCAGTGGTGGCTCACGAACCGGCATTGGGCCGACGGCAGATCCCTCTCCCTTCCCCAACTGGAGGTTACAGTGGTGACGGATGCGTCCCTCCTGGGATGGGGCGGCCACATGGGAGAGGCGGAGATCAGAGGCCTCTGGTCTCCTGCGGAGTCCAAGCTCCATATCAACCTTCTGGAGCTTCAGGCGATATGGCTTGCACTGAAGGCATTCCTTCCCTCTGTCAAGGGAGGGTAGTGCAGGTGTTCACAGACAACACCACCGCCATGTGGTACTGCAACAAGCAAGGCGGGGTGGGGTCGTGGACCCTCTGTCAGGAGGCTCTGCGTCTCTGGACATGGCTGGAACATCAGGGCATATCCCTGGTGGTTCAACACCTGGCAGGTTCTCTGAACGCCAGGGCAGACGAACTCAGCCGCAGGTGCATGCTGGATCACGAATGGCGTCTGCACTCGGAGGTGGTGCAAGGTCTCTTTCAGCAGTGGGGAGAGCCTTGGTTAGATCTTTATGCCACCGAAGAGAACGCGCAATGTCATCAGTTCTGCGCGTTGGAATTTCCAAGGCGGCACTCGCTTGGCGACGCTTTTCGTCGCGAGTGGAGTTGCGGTCTGTTGTACGCCTTTCCGCCTATACCACTTCTACCCAGAGTGTTGAAGAAGATTCGGCGCGACCGGGCACAAGTCATCCTTGTGGCCCCGGACTGGGCTCGAAGAGTATGGTATCCCGAGCTTCTCAGTATGAGCATCGATCCCCCAATCAGACTGCCTCTTCGGGAGGATCTTCTGTCGCAGCAGCAGGGGACGGTCCTCCACCCGAACCTGTCCAGCCTCCACCTCTTTGCGTGGAGATTGAGCGGCGGCAGTTGATTCCTTTCGACTTGCCTCCTGAAGTTTGTGATGTCATTCTGGCAGCCAGGCGTCCCTCTACTAAAGTGGTATACGCCTGCAGGTGGAACAAGTTTGTGGCAGCAGTTCCGGGTGGATGACCAGCTCTTTGTTGGCTTCGTTGGTACCAAGAAAGGTCGGGCGATGCACAAGAGAACTATCTCCCGCTGGGTTGTCTTATGTATCAAAGCCTGTTACTCTTTGGCTAAAAAAGAACTTCCGGTGGGGCTGCGTGCTCATTCCACCAGAGCTACTGCAGCCACTACTGCATTGGGACGTGGTGTCCCCCTGCAAGACATCTGTCAGGCAGCCACGTGGGCCTCGCTGCACACGTTTACCAAGCATTATTGCCTGGACAGCCAAGTCAGGAGAGACGCCTTCTTTGGCCGTTCTGTTCTCTGTGACTTTCTGGTGTGATCTTAGTTTGCAGACCCACCACCGGGGTTGGTATTGCTGGGGTATCTATTCTAAGGTAAGGAATCTATCACTATGTGTTTCTTTCAGATGAACAAGTTACTTACCTTCGGTAACGATATATCTGTAAGAAACATTAGTAGTGATAGATTCCTTACCGCCCCACCCATCCTCCCCGTTCTGCGAACTGATTTCTAGGGTTAAGGTCATCCCTTTCAGGGCCCTAGTTTCAATGCACCAGTGGTCAGTATCTTGCATGGCTCTGCGTTCCTCGCGCGGAAAGTCGTGTACAGAACTGACGTCAGCGCGCCTGGGCGGCGTCTAAGTAGCGCCCGCGACATCATCTCGGCGACCACGACGCCAAGGACGGACGCGGAGCCGCACGACGCCACCTACCGACGCGCAGGGGTACTGCTGACGTAAACTTTCCGGATCCAGTCTGACACCTGGGGATATTCTAAGGTAAGGAATCTATCACTACTAATGTTTCTTACAGACATAGCGTTACCGAAGGTAAGTAACTTGTTCTTTAATCACTTTAGATTGTTAGCTGTACGCCACTCTGAAATGCGAAAATTATTTTGGAGGCTTTACTATGTTAAAACTTCTGCCCTTTGTTTAGGAGAAATGAGTTCTTTTGCATGGTACAGTGACAGAGGTAGAAATGGTTTGTGATGATGTCCAGTTTCGTTTCTTTGGTTCTGAAGAGGTGTGTAGGGAAAATGAAGACTTGGTATCTGCTGGTGTAGCGTAACAGGACACAGGTATTACTATTAATAACTTTCAAGAAGAGATTAGAAAGTTTAACACAGTGTGCTCAGAGAAACCGATCTGTATTTGTATATGATGTTGATGCACTCACTACAAAAGTGAAACTCGTTATGTTATTGTGTCTTCGAAAACTGAAGACCGAGAGTAGTGGCAAGAATTTGCAGCTTATTTATTTGTAGAGGAATGGTTTGATTGTTCCATGTGACAAATTACGAGTACTGTTATAATAAGTAAGAGGATAATAAATTGGCAGCTAGTGCAGTGCATAACAAGTTAGAACTAATTTCAATTTACAAGAACCTCAAGATTTAAATATTTATGAATCAATTCCTATATAGTGTATACATCCATTTCAAGCTATAGTCCGTATGGAGCCAAAAACAGGGAAATTACCTCCAACTGAGCTCCAGAAAGGTCTTAACGGTAGAGTTGTGTACTTGCCAGTAGATTTCAAGCACTTTCTCAAGACAGGAGTGAGTCTGCAAAATCTCTCAGTAGGGGAATTTGTTGAGAAAGTGAGTCTGCAAAATCTCTCAGCAGGGGAATTTGTTGAGAAAAGAGGAAAAGACAAAAACCTGGAATACAACTTGATTAATTTAAAGGCATGTCAACGTGGTACGAACGAGTATTGGTATCATCATCATGGTGTCCTGAAATGCGTGTTGAGAAACCTAGAAGCACCTACTTGGTTTGTAACACTTAAATGTGCTGAGTATGCATGGGATGACCTGCTTGAATTCTTACGAGAAGCAAACTCAAACATCAAAGACATAAATCTAAAGACCCCAGGAGAACTCTGCTTGTTGGACCCTGCACACGTTTGCAGATATTTTAACCACAGGTTTCAAGCCATGTTATCTTTCGTCTGCAACAAAACTAATCCTCCTCTTGACAAAGTAACTGATTCCTTTTGACTGACGTAAAGAGTACCAAGGTAGAGGTGCTCCACATACTCACATACTCACATGCTGTTATGAGTAAAAGATGCCACAAAATTTGCAACGGACACTGATGAGTCTGTCATGCCTTTAATAGAATAGTATGTGACATTCGCCATCCCAAGAGACAGTGCTGACAAGGGCTTGTGACAACAAATTCTAAATTTTCAGACTCCTTGATGTGGTAAGTACTTTTGTCGAAAATGCATATGCAAAGTAACATTTTACACAAAATGTTATTTTGGATTCTCATGACCTGTCATCTCTGCTACCTGTTAAACATGACATTAAACTGGAATACCAGAAATTATCTTGTGACTCTTGCCATGAGGTATCAAGAGTATTGAAAAAACTGAAGCTTCTAATCATTGATGAAGTGAGCATGGTATCGAACATAATGCATGCCTTCATACACTTAAGAATGCAGCAGATTTAAGACCAAACTATGATGTACTCTTTGGAGGAAAGCATTTAATCGTGTTTGGTGACCTTCTGTAACTTACCACTGTAAAAGTACACTTGTGCATAATGAAACAAAAATGTTCTGGGGAGTATTGGCAAGGTAAATGTTTGGTTAAACTTTGAATACAAGGAACTAGTTAAAAATATGCGTCAAGCATCTGATGTGGATTATAGAGATATGCTTAAGAACATTAGATTAGGAGTTCGGACAAAAGAGGGGAAATGTGCTTTGCAAAGTCGCATTATCAAGAAACTGTTTCCATCTAATATTACAGCAGCAGAACTAATGTACAATTTCACTGAAGAACAAAAATCTATAGTTTGTTTAATAATAATAATAATGCGATTTATAGAACGCCTTGTTATACCACAAGTGTGTCCCCGCGCTAGGTCCTAGATCTAGATGTAGAGGAGAGACATGGGAAAACGCGCGACCTGAGTGGGTTAGAGCATGTTGCGGAACAGCATGGTTTCAATTTACTCCTGAAATCTTTCTCCGAAGGAGACGCTTTCAGAGCATAAGGGAGAGAGTTCCACATTCTCACAGCCAAGAAGGAGAAAGCACGAACTCCCATTCTGGCTTTCCTAGTCTTCGGAGTTCTAGCAAGCTGAGCCTCAGATGATCCAAGATCACGACCTGGGATGTAAGCTTTTATCATAGGATGCAATAATGCCAACACATTGAGTGCTCCAGCTTTAATGAACGATTACTACAACTGGAGAAAGAAGATATTTTAGAAATTATAGCTATTGATAAAATGGAACATCAGGGAGTCACAATACTACTCACAGATAAACTACGAGCAAATTAGATTCTTTGGAGTAGTCTGTATGCAAAACTGCAGGATTTTAAAAGCGTTTACGCACGAGCAAAAACTGTCGCGTTATTTTGTTGCGTAATTTAAATGTTGAGGATGGGTTAGTAAATGGTGCAATGGGTAAAGTTATTGATTTCATTAATTTCCCAAATAGAGATGAGGTTGAATACTTGGCCATAAAATTTGATCAGATTGATGGTGTCACACAGATTGGCTGATGCATTGTACGTTTTTTGCTAGTGAAATACTTATATGTGCACTGCCAGCAGTTCCCACTCTCTCCAGCGTGTGCTGCAATTATCCATAAATTACAAGGTTTAAGTGCAGATGCAGCTTTTGTTAATATTGGAACTACTGTATTTAAAGAAGGATTGTCATATGTAGCATTGTCACGAATTAGAACATTGTCTGAGTTGTTTTTGATTAACTTTGATGATTAGAAATTTAGTGCCAATGCAATTTGTGTCAGGGAGTACATTCGGTTAAGAAGTCTATACGCTCCTCATTTAGGCTAGTACCCTGGTTATGAGAAACAGATAATCTGTCCGAAGCGGAAGATTATAAAACAGTCTACGGATGCTCAAGAAAAAAATGCACATGGAGATTCCAGATTGTATTAAGAAGAGAAAACTGAAAAATGACGGTGCGATTGTAGGTTACCAGTTGGAAATAGTTCAGGTGTCAACTGCTATGCGAATGTTGTTCTGAATGTACTGTTCCATTTACCACATCTAGTAAACGAAATTCAACAAAAATTAGATAAGAGAATGTGTTCTGCACTATATCATTTGCTTCACTGCTTACTGACTGACAGACCTGTAATACATTCTGCTTCTGGTACTCAAGATCTTTTAGATATATGTAGCAGGTCACTAATATTTACTTTCACTACTCAAGACACACAAGTTTTTATTGTAACCATCCTTGGAGTTTTATAACAAGAAGTAAATATTGATGATTTATTTGGACTGAGTTACAAATGGAACCATGACTGTGAAGATTGCTCATTTACATCTACCACTCAAATAAATTCTGAGCGTTTTCTGTATTTAACATTACCAGACTCCAAAACTGTGCCTTTTGAGAAATTGTTGAATAACTCTAACCAAAATATGACCTGCTCAAACTGCAGATCAGATGTTATGTCTGCGTTGTTTCTAGGAACAATTGGAAAATACCTTCTAGGAATGCTACAGCGATGCACAGCAGATGGTTCCAAATTGGAAATTCAAATTACAAACTTCAAAGCTGGACAAATATCAATTTCGGGAAGAAGTTTTACTACTTTGGCTTTCATCTTTCACAAAGGAGTTAATACAACCTCTGGACACTACACTGTCTATTTAAAGAGCGAAACAGGATGGACGGAATGCAATGACATCAGTCTTAAATTCAAACCAAAGCTTTCTTTCAAACTACTATACTCCTATCTTTTCTTTTTTCAACCGAAGTTCTAAGGAGGAATTCTGGCTAAAAAAGTGGTGTATTTGCTTCTTCTATGTGGTTCATCAGTGTTTTAGACATTATTCGGCCTATGGGGAGTAATGTCTTTAAAAAGTTCTTCGCAATTCAATTCCTTTTATCTTCCAGAAAGGAGTTAATATAGCATCTAAATACCACACACTCTAAAGTCTGAAACTGGATGGACTACATCAAATTACAGCAGCCTTAAGTTGAAACCAAAAACTGCCTTTGAAACTAAAAACATGTTCCCTTTTGTTTCTTCAACCAAACTTCTATGTACTATTTATGAAAAAAATGACTCCGAGATATTTTGTCTATATGGATCAGCATTTTAGACATGATTTGGCATACCAGGGATGACATTTTTCAAAAGGATCTTCAAAATTAAAGAATGGTGCAATGCATAGTGTCACTTATTTATAGTTATATATATTGTTTGATTACTTAAAATCATGACAATTTAGTATAAAACAGACAAAAATACGTTTCATCTTAAATGCAACAAGAAGAAGTTAAAATTGTTAAAAAGATACAGTGGTGTGATAGATATATATATATATATATATATATATATATATATATCTATTATCTACTGGCGGTCGCCAGTAGATAGTTATAGTTAGGACCTATTTTCCATAGGAAATCCGCAACATTCTATTTGAAATAACTTTGGCGCCGGTTGACGAATCTTCGTGAAATTTTCAAAACTCGTGGCCCGCTCCGGTCCGCTCCTATCCTGAAAGTCTCGGGGTGATTCGTCAAGTGGAGGCCGAGAAAAAAGGGGGGTCCCAAAACGTGTTTTCCCCATGCATTTTTCCATAGGAACCTTTCATCGCAGCTACAGCCCGAACTGCTGAACGGAATTACACCAAATTTGGCAAAAAGGTAGCCCTTGGTTCAGAGTCGTGCCTTTTGGTTAAATGGTGTAAATCCGTTCAGTAGTTCCTGAGAAATTTGAAAAAGAAAACACATATATATCTGGGCGGAGCCTAACCACACGTCATCGTGAGCTCTGATTGGCTGTCAGCACTTCATCCTGGAATTGCTGGCAGCCATCTTGGGACCAAAATAAATGATAGTACCCCATTGAAATGCATTGTAGTGAATCGAAGATTTTGAGGGTTACCAAAAGGAGAACTATAAATGGTGATAACAGACTTTAGTTACATTAGAATTCATTTGTTGATGGTACCATACTAATTTCAGGAATTGTGGTGTGTTCTAAGGTGATTTTACCCTGTGAAAAATCTTCTGGTGGGATATCATGAATCATGTTTGAGAGAAAACTATTTTCACATGCTTGTCCCATACAGTTTTGGAAGGTGCTCCAGAAGCTAAAATGAGAGCATATTTTCTGTAAATTCACATTATCTTTCTCAGTCATGTGAGAATGAAGTCTGACATTCTCAGTAAAACATGAACATCCAACAAGGGCAGAGACTGTCAGTTGATTCCTTTGTGTTCTACTGCAGCTTCCCAGAGTGTTCTAAAGAACAACTAGAGTGCTAACAGCCTTACTTATGACAAAAGTATGGCACACCTGAAGCCATCTTGATTGGAATAAACTGGTAACACTTAAAACATTTAATTTAAAAAGGAACAAAATTATGGGGTTCATTTTGTCATAGAAATTATGGTTAGTGCTGTAGAAAGAAAAATTAGGACATGTTTTAAGTGAGATCTCAAATATCTTCCTGTTATATTTCAACAGGAGCAGCCTGTCAGTTGATGCCTTTGTGTTCTACTGCAGCTTCCCAGAGTGTTCTAAAGAACAACTAGAGTGCTAACAGCCTTACTTATGACAAAAGTATGGCACACCTGAAGCCATCTTGATTGGAATAAACTGGTAACACTTAAAACATTTAATTTAAAAAGGAACAAAATGATGGGGTTCATTTTGTCATAGAAATTATGGTTAGTGCTGTAGAAAGAAAAATTAGGACATGTTTTAAGTGAGATCTCAAATATCTTCCTGTTATATTTCAACAGGAGCAGCCTGTCAGTTGATGCCTTTGTGTTCTACTGCAGCTTCCCAGAGTGTTCTAAAGAACAACTAGAGCGCTAACTGTCTTACTTATGACAAAAGTATGGCACACCTGAAGCCATCTTGATTGGAATAAACTGGTAACACTTAAAACATTTAATTTAACAAGGAACATAATGAGGGGGTTCATTTTGCCATAGAAATTATGGTTAGTGCTGCAGAAAGAAAATTTAGGGCATGTTTTAAGTGAGATCTCAAATCCTCTTCTATTTCATTAGAAAATTCTGACATGCAGACTGAAACAATCACTTTCAATACCAGCAGTAGACTTCCAGTTAACTCCCTGGTGAGCAGTAGCTTTAGTACAGTGATCTAATGAACAACTAGAGTACTAACATTCTGAATTTATGGCAAATGTGTGACACATCTGAATGCCTTCTTGATGGAATCAAAGTAAAAAACTGAAAGCATTTCCTACTGAGGAGACTGCAGTAAATGACGAAATTAGGAAACTTCATAACAAATAAGTCTCCCAAGATGGCCACCAGAGAAAAAAGAGCCCAAATGTAGCACAAATATCACCCAGATGTAGCCCACATATAGCCCAATGACAGAAGTGTGCAAAACACTTTTTATTTTTAGTTTTTCTGCAGTTTAAATAGTGCAAACTGGTCAGTTATTGGAGCGTTACATCTTACTTGGACCCCTTATTGCGTATTTTGCACGAAGTACATGAAAGTGATCTTGCGAAACATTGAACTTTACGATTCTGTTAACCTGAAGTTGCTCTGAACCGGGCTTTGTAACAGCCGTTTTTACCTACTGGTTTTAATTAATTCTCACTGTATTGTATTAGGAAAGAGGATTTACTGTTTTTATGTACACTTTTATGATCTATGTTTCTAAATCAGATCAAATAAAGTTTAATGAATTCTATGGCAGGACGGAGGCGAGGATTATGCATATCTTTCATCACTTTATTTGCATAGCAGTTCAAAGAAAACGTAACACAACAATCATTAAACAAAAGACTACACAACCCATGAACCATTAGGGGGTAGTCTCCAAGGCAACTATAGTCCAATCATATCACAGTCCATCGTATATAATATCGTGACGTCCCTTCCGCTTCCTCTTTCTTCACTGCTCGTCAGTTAAGTGCATTCCTTACATTCTTGGCTTAATCTGACGTTGTTGCTGTTTGTATAGCGGTTTCTTGTGCACGTTATTAGCATTATTGCCTTGGTATTGTTTCATATTCCCTGTGCAGCAGGCTCTTGCCCGAGCGCGTTCTCCCCTCGCAGTTTCTCCCGCTGTGTGCTCTGCGCGCGGTGAGATCCTGTCAGGCGCGCCTGGTCCGAGCGAGGCAGCTCCGTCGAGCGCTCCCGCTGGTCTTTACGCGCGTTTGGGAATCCGGTCACTCCTTTAGTGTCCGCTTGATTCCCGACCAACCCTCGCCTAATTTTTTTTTATTAAACTTTTTATTGCATTATAAACAAGCCAATGCCGGTACAACAAAGTCAGGTCTCTGTAAGCAATACCCCCCCCCCTATACATACATACAGTATCAAAATGTCATGCAACCCGTGACAAAGCAGGGATCCACGCCTAATAATATACTCATACATTTCCAGTGTCAATAATAGACCAAAATATCCATTCAGTATAAGCAGAAAGCAACAGACCGCTAGAACTGGGGAGAACAAGAATGTCACGCCTAAGGGGGCGAGGCCAGCACTTCTGCCGTCAGCTGGGCCATCTGTGTTTGTCTGTCTCTGTGTAGCTCCACCGTCGGGGAAATACAGATGTCTCCTCTGTATTTATTCCACCTCCCCCACTTCTGGTCCCACTTCTTGGGGCAACCTCGTCCCCTGAACACCGATTTTTCGGCGATCATGGTAGTGTCCATGTCTTTTGCCCAGTCGCCCAGGAGTGGGATCGTCGCCACCCCCCAGTGTCGTGCAATATTCCTCTTCGCGATGATGAAGCCCATAGAGGCCCATGTCCGTTCAGCATGTGTAAAGTCAGACGCCTCCCAAATGTTGAGTAAACCTAATTGGGGAGATAACCCCAGGGATTTGCCACCCGCCCTCTGAAGTTGACGAGCAATTGCTACCCAGTAGACCTGGATATGTGGACAGTCCCATATGATATGAAAAAAGGTACCCTCCTGATTACAGTGTCGGAGACACAGCGGATCGGGGCGTCTACCTAATTTGAACAGAAGTTTGGCATCGAAGTAGGCTCGATGAAGGATCTTCAATTGGAGCAGTCGCATGCGCAGGGGAATGGCAATTTCGCGGGATGACGCTAGGGCGTCTCGCCAGTTGTCGTCCTCCATCACTCCCAGATCCCCCTCCCACCTCTCCCTCAGTTTCTTCATTGGATCAGCACGGTTGTTGACCAGCTTCTTGTAGGTCAGCGAGATGGCCTTGCGGTCCATGGGATCCAACAACAGACGGTCTTCCAGAGGGGACGAGTCAGGGAGGGAGCCCTCGCTCGGTAGGGCGGAGGCCACAGCGTGCTTAATCTGTAAGTACCTGAACGTCTCGGAAGGAGCCAACTGGTATTTAGTTTGGAGTTCCTGAAACGATGCTAGCTTCCCCTTGACCCATATATCTCTAACCGCGGAAATTCCGATTAAATCCCAGTTGTCGATCCCTGGACAAGTACTGAGGCGACCCAGAATATCGTGTTCCCACAAGGGAGTCGCTTTCGTCAGGCGCTTATGCCAGCCTAGCCTTTTAGTTTCGTCGTGCCAGACCTCGACTGTACGCGCGGTGGGGCTTGTCAAATTAAGTTTGCGGGGGTTGGTATAGAGTGCTCTGTTATAGCCGCCCCTTCCCAGAAGGCAATGATCCGTCCGGAAGGTAGGCTCATCATGGGGTTCGAACACCCAGCGATTAATTACACTCAGCTGGGACGCCTGATAGTATAATCTTAGATCTGGTAGACCGATGCCCCCGTCATACCAGCCCATGGTAAGCTTGTTCATGGCAACGCGCGGCGTGCGATCCTCCCACAGCAGTCCCCTCAATACCCCGTCGATTTGGGCAAAGTAAGAGTCTGGAATCGGAATGGGGGTATTCTGCAGGGCATACAGAAACCGCGGAAGTGCTAACATTTTGAACAGGGACGCGCGTCCTAGTAGGGTGAGAGGGAGAGAGCGCCAGTGTACCGCGTCGGATTTGAAACGTTGGAGGGGTCCGAGTAGGTTGTGCTTGAAGAAGAGATCGGGGTCGGGAGTAACAAAAAGGCCCAGGTACCGAAAACCCTGAGGGGCCACCGGAATGTCATAGCCCCGCGGGCTCGCCGGAGGAGGACCCCACAGCGCAAACATCTGGGGCTTGGACCAATTTATTTGATATCCAGAGTGGACGCCGAAAATGTGAAAAATGTGGAGCACCCGTCGCAGTGACCGCACCGGGGAAGCCAAGTATAAAAGGATATCGTCGGCATACGAGATCCGGTCCTCGTGTTGTGGCGTCCACTTAAGCCCCCGTATCCCCGGGTCACCTCGGACCCACACCGCAAGTGGCTCCAAGACAAGGGCGAAGAGTAGCGGTGACAAAGGGCAGCCTTGTCTCGTGCCCCGGTGGAGCGAAAAAGTGGCGGAGCGGTGGTTATTGACGACGACATGAGCCGTAGGGTAAGTGTACAGTAGTCGGATCCAACAGATTAGTTTGGGCCCGAACCCCAGACGAGCCAAAACGGCAAAAAGAAAGTCCCACTCGATAGTGTCAAAAGCCATAGAGGCATCTAATGACAGGAGAATCGCGTCTTCCTCTATGGTATGGAGCCTGCCGAGGACCCCATGCACGCGACGCAGATTTCGAGCTGTGTTCCTTCCCGGCATGAACCCGTATTGGTCCGGGTGTACCAGGTCCGAGATATAATGGAGGAGACGATTCGCGAGGAGTTTGGCCAGGATTTTAGCCTCGACCGTCAAAAGGGATATGGGGCGATATGATTTGCAATCCTCGACAGGCTTATTTGGTTTGTGAATGACTACAATCGCTGCATTACGGACCTCGGTGGGGAGGACTCCCGATTCGAAACATTCCGTGTATAAATTTAACAGGTGAGGAGCCAATAGAGCTGACATGGGCTTGAAGAGCTCGATGGGGAGCCCGTTTGGGCCCATGGCCTTCCCAGATCGTACGTCCTGGATGGCCTTCTGAACCTCCAACACTGTGACGTCCGCCTCCAAAGCCTCTCTGTCCTGTAGGGAAATGGTGGGGACATCCATCGTGACCAACAGGTCAGCAGACAGTGAGGCCTGAGACGTGGGGGAGCTAGCATACACCTCCTCATAGTATCTGGCGAATATGTCAGCTATTTGTTGAGGGTCAGTAATGAGAGTACCTTCCGGATTAACCCTCGCCTAATTTTGACACCGCTACGAGGTGATTTCCCCACACGGCCACGTTAGTGACCAGCGCCACCTGGTGTTGGTAATTGGTATTGCGCCTCAGTCTATTCTTATAACAGCTTCGGGGAAAGCCCAGCTGTTGGAGCACCGGCGAGGGGGCTGTCTTGAGGATTTTAAGGGCATTTGTTCTGTGCTCACACCCTCTGCTATCATGTCTTCTCCAGAAGACCATTTTTACTCCTCCTACCAGGAAGTGGAGGAGGAATGGCCCCCAACTTCTCCCTCCAGCAGTGGACCAAGCCCTCTCTCTGGCTATTTCTAGGGCGCTGGCTCCTCTTAGGGATCAGGTTGATAAGCTGGCGAAAAGCATCCCTGGGGTGTTCAGTGACCCAGATCTGGTGGTGGCGGGTCCAAGTAGCTCCCAGATGGGGAATAAAAGGGCCGTTAAGCATAACGCGGGGCACTTGGAAGGATTTGATAAACTTACGGAGACCTTCCTCAAGAGTGCGCGAACGCTAAAACATGCACCCTGCCGGGAGGAGGAGAGGCCCGGAGAAAATTGCGACACTGTCACAACTATTGTAGACCCCGACGGCGGGTTTCCCTTAGAGGGAGAGGGTGTATCGGAGGACGATTTCTCCTCCGATGAGGATAAGGACTCGGGCGTCCCTGGCTTCCAGAGTCCCACTCCTCTCAGTCCCCGGTTGGGGACGGGGTCCACTCGGACATGTTCGAGCCTACCCAAATTTACCATCCTAGGTCGGCAGAGTGGACACCTGACGCCAAAGTGGCAGAGTATGTGGTGGGGAAAATCCATCAACCCCTTGAAAGGGAGGTCAGGAATAGGATGAGGGGAGATTGCCCCAGGCCCTCACTGAAGGGGAAGGTGGCACACACGCCTGAAATTGATGAGAAACTATGTACCTTTTTCTCCAAGTATATGAGGGATCCCAAGAAAGGAATTGATAGGTCTTGGACGTGGTAGGGCCCTTGACCCAAATTATTCAATTGACGGAGCGTTCCAAAGAGTCCGGATCCCCTTTGTCCACGGATATTGTGGCTGGTTGGGCGCACTACCCTAAACCCTAAAACACTACCCCCTCCACTACCCAAACACCACTGCACTACCCTAAACCCTAAAACACTACCCCCAGCACGACACCCTACACTACCCAAACACCACTGCACTACCCTAAACCCTAAAACACTACCACCAGCATGACTCCCTACACTACCCAAACACCACTGCACTACCCTAAACCCTAAAACACTAACCCCAGCATGACCCCCTACACTACCCAAACACCACTGCACTACCCTATACCCTAAAACACGACCCCCTACACTACACAAACACGACTGCACTACCCTAAACCCTAAAACACTACCCACAGCATGACCCCCTTCACTACACAAACACCACTGCACTGCCCTAAACCCTAAAACACTACCCCAGCACTACCCCCTACACTACCCAAACACCACTGCACTAACATAAACCTAAAACACTACCCCCAGCACAACCCCCTACACTACACAAACACCACTGCACTACCCTAAACCCTAAAACACTACCCCCAGCACGACTCCCTACACTACCCAAACACCACTGCACTACCCTAAACCCTAAAACACTACCCCAGCACGACCCCTACACTACCCATACACCACTGCACTACCCTAAACCCTAAAACACTACCCCCAGCACGACCCCCTACACTACTGCACTACCCTAAACCCTGAAACACTACCCCCAGCACGACCCCCTACACTACCCAAACACCACTGCACTACCCTAAACCCTAAAACACTACCCCCAGCACGACCCCCTACACCACCCAAACACCACTGCACTACCCTAAACCCTAGAAAAGAAACCCCCCACCCCATGCCCTATCCCCCTTACCTCTCACTCCTCATGGTTCCTCTCTCGTGGTTCCTGCTTCACGTCATCTCTGAGGGGCGGTGCACGTAGTTGTGAGGAAACGGAACAGCCTCTGTTTCCTTACAACGACGTGGATCGTCTACATGTTTTGAGACGCATGGTCATTTACCATACATACCTTTACAACAAAATTCGTTGTAAAGGCATGCGTGGTAAATGACCATGCGTTCTAAAAAATGCGTAGTAATGACTTCGTGATGTACAACGCATGCGTGGTAATGCATGCGTTGTAATGGGATCGCAAAGTAAAAAAGTCGCTGTAACGGCTGTTTACCGACCGAAGCTGGCCCCTGTTCTTCAGTGAGACGTTTATTTGATTAATTAGGAGGAAGGAATGTGGTTTTTTTACCGAAAAGTGCATTCCCGGCTGTTGTATTGTGAAAGTGTCTGCGTGGCCTGGTTTCACTTCCGGTGAGTAGAGTGGAAGAGTCTGTTTGGATCTAAAGGAGTTCTGTTGTTTGACGTGGCCGGCGCGACATGTCATCAGAAAACATAGCTAATGGAAAGCGTCCTCCCTGAAGTGTGGAGCAGTGCCATGAGAGGTCAACGAGTGTGCGTCCCACCGCAGTATGACCGTACCGCGTGACCCATGTGCCGCCTCCAGGGTACGGGAGGCAGAAGCGGCATCGCAGGTCCTCTTGAAGACCGTTGTAGCACTAATTCTACATTTTGGTACTAGGGCATTTTAACTTCGTTGTTCCTGCCAGATACAAAGAGAAGATCCTGTGTTATTCAGTGCCCTCGTTACCTTTTTTGTGGGTTGTGGTGCTTGTCACTCGCTGCCCCGCCAGTGCACACGACTGGGCACCCCACCTCGTGTGCCATCTGCAGGGCCTCTGCCCTCGGATCACTGGTTTCGGTTTCTGGAGTGGCAACATAAACAGTTGCTCCCAAAGGACTAGCCTGAACACTTAGGTGAATATCCCCTGCACCAGCATTCCACGGAAATTATTTCCTAGCTCTCCCACGTCAACGAGCACGGCTCCGCTCGCGACACCGTATGACGTCATCGGAGCCATAAGAGGACCTCGTCGGCGTGCTGACGTCAGTTACACCCATTTTTTCCGTGCCACCGAGGCAAACAGGGGACCGAGACATTTTCACATGTATACATAGTATAATAAATATATATATATTCACTGAAAAAACCATAGGTTTCAGGCACGTTATAGTTAGAAATTAGCATTTAAAAAACCTTAGAAATTCACTGAAAAAACCATAGGTTTCAGGCACGTTATAGTTAGAAATTAGCATTTAAAAAACCTTAGAAATTCACTGAAAAAACCATAGGTTTCAGGGGCGTTCTAGTTAGTTGGACATTTCACTCGTACAAAACCATAGAAATTCCCCCGTTATAGTTAGTTCAGCTAACTATAACTCGCGCGCCCGCAATGCACTGCTGATGTCACATATTACATCACTCAAGACATGGTCAGTGACATCACTGATGACATCTCAAATGACATCACTGATGACATCCAGTGAATGTGTGTTTTTCTGAAAATTAAATATGTTTTATATATGTATATCTCAAGGTCGATGGAAGAATAAATGGGTATATAAATGTCTAAATGGATGATTTTTTTTGTAAAATTGATTGTATAACTGACTAAGTGTATCTTAGTGAATACATGGGTTAGTGAGTAATGTTTAAATATGAAAATATCTGTATCAGTCTCTCACTTTGTGTATAAGTGGCTGCATGGGTTGGTGAGTAGCTACATGAGTGTCTATATGGGTTATTAGTTGGTTTTTTGAGTATCACTATGAGTGTCTGAGTGTCTATGGTTCGGTGGGGGGTATTACTTAGTGCATAGATGCATGAATGAGTGACTCACTGTTTGTATGTGTTGAAGACAGCATGTGTGCAGGACTGTATAGGTGGATGAGTATGTGTATGGGTGTGTTAGTGAGTGAATGACTGTCTCAATAGTGTCTTTATGAGTAACTACATATGTTTTAAACTAGTATATGTGAGTATTGGTGTATATAAGTGAGTATATGTGAGAGTGAGAGATTGGAAGAGTTCCTGTACAAATAAGTAGGTGTTTCTATAAGTGATTGTTTAAGAGAGTAAGTATGTGTAAGTTTCTGTAGAAGTAAGTGTGGTAGTGTGTGTATAACTGTATATGCAAGTAAATGGATGTTTGATACTTTGTTTGCATGTGTGACTGTGTGTGAGTAACTCTATGGATGAGTGGCGGTGTGTAACAGGATGTATAGGTGTATGAGTACATATGATGAGTGAGTACATGTATGAGTGACTGTATAGGGACTGTTGGTGAATGAGTCTGTGTGTGTAGATCTTGGAATTACTGAATAGGTGTGTTGTAACTGGTATTGGTACGTCCATTGTTTTGAAAATGTTAGTTTGTATTTTTGAGTGTGTGTATCAAAGGTTATATTAGGGTGAGAGGAGGTCTGCCACTCTATCACAAGGATGATGTCATCAGTGATGTCATGAGTGATGTAATATGTGACGTCATCAGCAGTGCATTGCGGGCGCGCGAGTTATAGTTAGCTGAACTAACTATAACGGGGGAATTTCTATGGTTTTGTACGAGTGAAATGTCCAACTAACTATAACGCCCCTGAAACCTATTGTTTTTTCAGTGAATTTCTAAGGTTTTTTAAATGCTAATTTCTAACTATAACGTGCCTGAAACCTATGGTTTTTTCAGTGAATATATATATATTTTTTTTTTTAAAGCACGAAGCAGCTAAAATATGTTTAAAAACATAATGACCTTGTTGATGAGTGTAAAACCCACTCCTAGCTTTAAGTAAAACATGCAAAGGCTCCACCAGTAAGAGTCTTGAGGTTTGATAGGGAACGCGCGGGTCCCAGATCGGTCATAGATTTAAAGATTGTGGCGATGGTTCCTGCAAACCTACGGAGTTACGTTTTTTTGCAGTTTGGAATACAAATTTCGTAAACTTAACATTGAGCATTGTGTTGTTGGGGTTCATTGATGATATAATGGCTTGCCGTCATGATCGAACGCCGTCCTTGATCCATTCACCTCGCAACAACCGCCTTCTATCCTTGAGAAATGCAGGGCAAACACACACCACGTGCTCAATTGTTTCTGAGTGGTGACCGCAGCCCCTACAATTGATGTCCTCATTTGAGCGACGCCATGCTGGCAAATGTTTTAAAAAGGGCCATTCGCCCATCTTCAGTGCCATAAATCTTTTCTTCCAGACAGCTGCATAAGTGCTCGAAAGATATGGGGCGTCTGATCTGGGTTTGAGCTCAGTGATTATAGACCAGGCGTGTTTTCTTTTAGACAATTGTGCCCTGTCCCGATGGAAAGACCAGAGGCGAACACTTCTTTTAATGGACAGTTTTAGTGCCTGCTGGGGTGGGTTAGTTCCCCAATAGTCCACAACATCGAGCAGTTTCAAGGAGTGTTCAAGGAAACGTCGGGGTGTTTTTGACTGGATTGACCTGCTGATATTTCTTGCCACAACTTGGCCTCCAG
Organism: Calotriton arnoldi; assembly: GCA_963921515.1. Lineage (NCBI taxonomy): Eukaryota > Metazoa > Chordata > Amphibia > Caudata > Salamandridae > Calotriton > Calotriton arnoldi. Next base: position 2,867,574 of record CAWUFW010001149.1, on the reverse strand, counting down.
GCTTCCTTCCCTTGAGTTACGCAGTCTGTGACACAGCTTGATGAATGCACCTGCTCCGACACCCTCATGGTTCAGAAGGCCAAATTCGAGCCTGATCTGAGCCGGAGATGCCGATTTCGGAAGGTGCCAGGCTCGTTTGTAGATTCTAGTTGTTGTTTTATTCAACATTGACGAATTGCTCCCTAACATTATTTCTTGACCGTAGGTTAAACAGTTTGTAACCTTTGCCTTCATGACTGTCAGGAGGGGGGATAAGCTTGGGCCAAGTAGCTGTGCCGAAAGTTTCATTGTTGCTGCTTCGAGGGACAATGCTTTTGCTTTGACCGCTTCTTTCTGTTTTACAAAAGAGCCCTTGGAATCCATGTGAATGCCCAGATATTTGTACGATGTCACAGTTTCAATTTTTTTGCCATCAAAGAACCACCCACCGGTTTGCTGCTTCCGATTCCCGAAGGTGATAGCTTTCGTTTTTGAAAGATTTAATTCCAGAGCGTTACTTAATGTGAAAGAAAGCAGCTGGTCAAGAAGTCTCTGTAAACCGACCCTCGTGTGGCTGAATAAAACAAGATCGTCGGCGTAAAGCAAATTACTAATTTGGGATCCACCAAGTAAAGGGGGATGAGAGTTGACCTTGTCCAATAGATGGGATAAATCAGAGATGAAAAGATTGAATAAAAGAGGGGCCAACACACACCCTTGTTTGACCCCACAGAAAGTCGGTATTTTTCTTGAAACGTGTGACCCGTCGCCCAACTTGATGCGAATCCAGGTGTTTGAATAAAGTTGGATTATTGATTTTAACAGGTCACTCGGGATTCCCCATTTTTGTAATTTGTGCCATAACAGGTCCCTAGGCGCCCGGTCGAAGGCCGCTTTAAAGTCAACAAAGCAGCAGTGTAATTACATATTTAAGGATGCTGCTTTCTCCGTAAGTACGGATAGGGCCAGTAGGTTGCTAGTAGTACCTGATTTGGCCACAAAGCCAGTCTGATTAAATGGCAGCCGCTGAGTTTTTAGCGCCTAGGACGACAGATCTTCCAACAGGAGGCTGGCGTAATATTTGGAGTCTACATCTAGGAGTGCTATCATCCTGTAGTTTTTAGGATCGGCTCTTCTGCCTCCTTTACAAATTGGGTGAATTATTGCTCCTTTCCACGAATCTGGTATATCATAAGTGTCGGCAATGCAAAAATAGTGGGGCCAGATGTTCGGACCAAAGCGTGGGGTCAGCTTTAAACAGCGCCTGCGGGAGCCCGTTGGGGCCTGGGGCCCCGTCCGACCGGGCGTTGCTGATACAGCGAGTAATATTTTGTCTCATGCCTTCATAGGAGAGCCAAAAGTTTGAAAGTAAAGGGTCTTGCTGAAACTTGGTTTCCACAGTATTAATAAATAAAGTAGAAGCATTGGGTTTATCATGTGTGGTTAATGTGCCATTTCTCGTTGTTTTTCATGGTGAAGTGATGTTCAATTGATCCCTTCCTTTGTTTTGATCTTGGAAGTGCTCTGTTAAAAAAAGGGCCCATTCAGCTTCGCTTATGTTGGCGCTGCATTGGCCAGTTACGCCCAGTGTCCTCCTGTTCACCAGTGACCAAAAGGGTTTAGGATTGGAGTTTTTACTGGCGTGGACTAATTTCAACAAGAACTGGTCGGCTGCTTTATGTTTGTCCCTGTTAATGGATATTCTCAATGCTTTCTGAGCTTGCTTGTAGATGGCGAATGCATGAACATCTCCCTGACGTTTCCTGGCGAGGCGTAATGCAGAATTGCGTTTGTTCTTTAATGTTTTTGTCTCTGCTGTAATGGGAGGTTGTACAGGATTTGAAAATTTACGTACTGAAGGCGGAAATTGGCTCAGCAATTGTTGGACGAGGAGCTCCCATATTTTAATTGGGACAGTCTCTCATGTGCTCCATTCTCCAAGGAGAGATCTGCATTTGTCCATTATTGCGGGGATTAGATGATCCGTCCATTTCAATCTTTTAAGGTTCTCTGTGCATATGCCAGTTGTAGTATGAGCTATTGCCGAGTGATGAACAACATTGAGGGATAGACCTATTATTTGAGGGCGACGGTCACTGACGCCCGGTGGTGCAATATAAAAGTTCTCTATTAAAGGGAGCATTTCAAAGTTTCCAAGCGTGTAATCAAGAAATGAGTGGGAGAGGCCGTTTGTTCAAGTCCAGGCTGGTGGAGAATCCATAGAAAATCTCCCATTCAATACAGTGAAACCCAGGCTGTTAAGTTGTAAAACAGCATATTCACCCAGCTTGCTCAGCCTAATGGTTTGAGAGGGGGCACTAGGTACGACGGTGCGGCAGGGAGTATTTCATTATATTCCTCTGGAGTGCTAGAGTATAAATTGGTATTAAAATCTCCAGAGATTAAGCATGGGACTGCACCATGGTCTTTTATCAGGTTGGACATGATGTCAATCAGTCGGTCGAATTTGGCCTTTATCTTGCTGGAGTGAGGTGCAACATAAATGTTAAGCAAAAAAAGTTGTCTGGCTGGGTTTTAACTGCTAATTCTGATGCCAATAATCCAGTCTTCATTAAATTCCAACGCATTGATATTCAAGGATACTTTACAGGCGACGTAGATCGAAAGGCCGCCTCGTGGCCGGCCATGATTGTGCACTCTTATTGCTGGTAACCTAAATTCAAGATAACCTTCGATAGGGGAACTTGTTACAGACCAGGTTTCCTGGAGAAGTATGATGTTATTTTTTTTCAGCAATTCCAGACTGTCGAGGGATTGAAGTTTCGTATCCAGGCCATTAATGTTCCAGGAGCATATCGACAAACTGGAGCGAATAATATTTCAATCTTTATGGCCTCGAAACAGGGCCCCTGGCAGCCAGGCCCAATCGGGCTTTACAATGGATTGGCTCTCTGTGGCTGGCTCGCCACACTCTGTTAGAGAGCTGCTTCGAGCTGATCTTAATATCGAAAATGGTGGTTACTGATTGGATAGCAGGAACCGAGGCACTAGTTAAAATTGAGGGTACCGAAGATCGGTAGGTGTTACTAGATTTATACCCCAGCTGTTAAATTGCTCTGTCTGTGCTAGTACCAGGTCCTTTATTGCTTCGGTTGCCAAGGTTATCAAGGTTGTTTCAATTGATCGGTTGCTGTTACTGGGTTTGAATCCAATAGATATTATGTCGCTAGATTCCAATTTGCTTAATTCTGGAATTGATTTAAAAAGTCTGAGAATGTTCCCACGATTCAAAATGTCGTGTGGGCCTTGGGAAATATACTCCGGGACTAACAACAGTTTGGTCTGGGTCCCTTCTTTGCACAGCTGGCTCTCTGTGGGGGCGATGGTGAGTACTGGAGATTTTACGGTGTTGTCTGGTCCCCATTGGTTTCCAAAAGATCTTGGCAGGGAGCCTGTCTTATCGCTGGAAAGGTTTGGAGACACTTTGTTAGAGATGGCTTTACTGCTAAAGGAATTAAGACTTGCTTTGTTAAGAGTGATTTTACACTTGGTGGCAGGACCCTGGGTCGTAGTTGGAATTAGTCGACGCCTTTCCTCTACGTCGTGGCTGGGATTACCTGCGGCGTGTGCTAGACCCTCTGAGTTCTTCCCTGGTCTCGTCTTGCCTGCTGTCCGCAGGATAGATGTACTAGCACCGGGGGTAGCCATTAAGTTGTCGTTTGTGGTTGGTGGGCGGGCCTGATCTGTTTCGGGCTCCTCATTGGGTGGAGGAAGGCCTCCTTTTGGTGATGTTTGGAGAGTAGGGTTAAGAACTTCAATTTGCTCAGACCAAGTGTTTGATGCAAGTTGTGGGTTTGTTGATGTAGTTTTTTTTATACAAAGTTGATTGTTGGACCGAGGACTGGCTGGTAATGGTACTAGTTGTGCTGGACGAGCCCAGTGATAAGGTAGAGGTGTTTTTTTGAAAGTAGTGGTTTATTGTGTTTCGACTTTCAGTTACTTGTCTGTTGCGGTTTTTCCGAAGTCTTTTTTTTTTTCTCGCTTGCTCATCTTGTGGATGTGAGCCACGTTCACTTCTTTGCCGGCAGCCGAGCCGGAGCTCTCGGGAGCCATGTTGCCGATTGAATATATACTATTTAAAGGAGTCGCTTGATTTAATTTTAAGGAGGTCGAGTTAGCTGTTGGGGATTGGCGGATTATGCGGTTTGTTATGTCCACGTTTTGAGATTCAAAAATGGGATTGGTAATGCCAGGGGTTGTTAGTTTGACAGTTCTCGAACTTTCTAATAAGGTTTTATTGTTATCGAGGCCTTGATTCCTGTTTCATTTCTGAACAACTGGGTCGGATACCACGGGAGAACAATAATCCTGAGATGGAATACGGGTCTGCCCTGATAACGGGAGTTTCTTGACTTCAGTTAAAACTGACGCAAGGAACTCGGGTAACGAAGAGAGGCTGTCGATTATTGGCGAACAACAACATACCGCCTGCACCAAGTGGGCTTTAGATTGTGCTTTTGTGATCAGAGTGTTAAGGCCCTCTAGCTTTTGGTTAATCCCGTCTGTGAACACGGCAAGTGTGTTTAAGAGTTCCACCTGCAAATCCAATTTATCGGAATGATAGTTTAAAGCTGAAACTGTTGAATGGAGTGTTTGCAAGAGTTGAGACCAAAGAATGTTCTCGTTGTTCGAGTAGCAGCTCTCAGTGACAGGAGGCTTGTTGTGATCGTCGTTGAAAAAAGACAAGTCAAATGAGTTTTTAATGATCGGGCTGCCTGTTGAGGTGCACGTGTGGTTTCACTGGTCAGATGGCTCCGGTATGAATTTTGTGGGTGATAGAAGGTCCTCGCATAAAGTAGGCCCTGTTTGTAGTTCCCTTTGGGCGATTAATGCTGGTTTACTCCCAGCTTGCTCGTCCGTAGCCGTGATCGTGGTCTGTGCATTTGGTGTTAACGGTGGTGGCGAGCTTGTATTAATAAAAAGCTGGTCGTCCTCCCTTAGAGGGGTATTTTGAGGCGAGACTAGAGTTGGCTTTACATTGTCTGATGGCTGGTCATGTTGAAACACGTTAAATCCCTGTAGAGGCGGTAGTGAGCAGCTTTCGGTAACATTTGGAGCTGAGTATTCGTCCTTCGTTGGAATTCTTGAGGAGGATGTGGTTTGAGGCAGACTGAGGCCTGACTTGTGGGGGCCATTGTGAATCATAGCCTCTACTTGGTTTAAGTTCCGGTCTGAGGACTGAGGGGGGACTGTAGTTTCCAGCGCAGTGCTGTACGAAGTATTTGAGGTTAGGCCTGGCTTTTTTGTTGCTGCGGCATTTTTAAAGAAATCCCTCAATGTCGCCCGTTTGGGGGAAGTGGCCACACGGACTGTCATACCTAGTTTTGTATCTGAAGGTTTGGAACTGACAAAGGGTGATGGCCCCGACAGTGTGGGTGGAGAAAAAGTGCCGGGGGGGATCGAAAGATGAGTTGATGGTGACTGAGCATGTCCATGTGCCACACTGGGCTGAGGTATGTCCAAGGATGGTGCTTCCGCCATGTCTGAGTTATCACTTAGGGACTCTTGCCTTATAGCTTTGGGTAGGGGTTTGGATTGCAATTTCCTGGTTTTCCCGGACCTCATGGCAGGGTTGTAGTGAGGTAGTGAGGTAGTATCCAGCAGTGCCACTGTAATGCCTCAGTGCCTCAGTGTCTCAATGCCCCAATACCTCAGTGGTACTGCCTCAGGAGCACACACTGATTAGGTACCTCCCCTGGCTGGGGCAGTTAGAGCAACTGGGCCAGGCTGTGATGTTAGGCACACACACGCACTCACTCACGGGGAACTTAAAGCTTTAATCAGCTTGTGTTGCAGCGGGTGCTGTCAATGATGAAAATGGTGGAAATCACTGAGCTGGCTGGAGGCCGTCCTCAACGCAACCACCGGGTTGCAGGAAAGCAGGAATGCAGACGGGAGGCAGGAGCCAGGGGAGCCGGGGGCCAATATAGCTAGCAGGCAAGTAAAGGCACCTGAGAAGACCTGGAAAATACTGGAAACACACTCGGTCTGGCTCGGTCTGGCTGCGCCTCCGTGGCTACCCCACTACCACTGCCGAGCCTGCTTGGGGTGCCTGGTGTGCCTAGCGTGTGCGTAGATTGCAGGAGACACGCACTGCTGGCACACCGAGCTTGCCGGCCGAGCCCCAAGCTCCGGGTGCTTGATTTCCGCTGCTCAGCTCGGCTCGACCTCTGTGCCCCCACCTCCGGTTCGGCACTGGGGAACCGAGAGACGGGCGCCGCGACTGCCTCCACCTGCCTCCACCTGGAACTCTTCGGGAGAGAGTCGGGGCCGGGATCCACCGTAGCTGCACCGTAGCTGCAGCCGCTATCAGCCTATGCCTGAAGTACTGTGGCGAGCGTGCGTGCGGGGTGGGTACCGGGGGCACCGGTGCAGATGGAAGTCTGATCTCGCCGCTGGAGCCGAGCCGGAGTAAACCGCGGCCGCTGGCTTGGCTGGAGGGCGGAGAGCGGGAAGCGAGAGCCTGGAAAGGCTGGAAAAACCACTTATTTATAGTGAAATACTGTGCAGATTAATTGTTTTATTTTTACACAATCTATTGATTGTTTTTCCCCACTGTTCAAGGATGATGCTTCATACAGACAACCATTTGTGGTGAAGAAGTATGAAAGCTGAGAACAGTAAAAAGGGAAAATGAGATAGTGTTATAGAATAACTAATGTGTATTTTTATGTTTCTGCAATTTTCAGAATGAAATACCAACATATATTTATGTTCTTTCTCTTTTTCAATAGTGGCTGGAGTTGTATGTGTTTAGATGTCTTAAGACTTGTTCTACCACAGTAATATTCCTTAGCTATACCCGTAGAGAGTGTTTTTATACATGAAGAGCACTTGGTATAGCATTGCCACCACTTTGTTTAACACATTTTGTAATTATAACTTGCAGTGTAGTTCAGCAAATTTACATTGTAAAACTATACACCAAGGTTGAGTCTTGTACAGCAACTGACACATTCACACATACACTGATTACACAACTCATACACCCAGAGATTCGTCAATTCAAAACTCAATAAGCCACTAACTCATTGATGTAGTTACTAACAAACTGTCTCACTTACAAATACATCTACTACTACATGATTTTACTTACTCATACAGATATTCACAATCTTACTTACTTCCTAATACAGTTACAAAAATATTCACTCAGTCATCTACACCATACATGATACAACAAGTCAGCCATACGTACAATCACTAACATACTCAGTCACTTTCCCATGTAAGTACTGATACACACAATCACTCACCTATACAGTTAGAAACAGATCCACTAGTGTAAACGGTGACACACACACGTAGTTACTTATGTAAACAGCTACTAACACAACCAGTCAGTTACTTCTACAGCTACTGCCATACATATTTAACATAGAGCCACTAATTCACTTTGTCCCCTATACAGGCACTCACACAACCAATTAGTCTTTGATTCAAACACTCATGCATCCGCTTATTCATCTATAAAGATACACACCCATTTAAACACAAATACAGACTGACACTCAGTTACACAATACTGTATACAGTATTACACCCAGACAAACACTGATATAGACACTATCACACCCAGAAACACATTCATGCATAGACTAACACACCCAGGCACACAGTCTTTCATACACTAATGTATCCATGTGCACACGGATGCATACAGTAACATACCCAGGCATTCACAGATACACCCAGGAATACACTCTTGTGTATACACTGATACACCCAGGAATACACTCTTCTATACACTATTACATCCATACACACAGTAATACAGCCACTGATGCATCCAGTCATACACTGATGGAATCACTGACATAGCCACTGACGTACTCATAGAGGTAATTACACTCCCATTCACTCATCAGTATAAGTACTCATACAGTTAGTTATTCACCCACAGAACTTCTCACACTGCCAGTCACCAACTTATACAGTCCCTTACACCTCTATTCAGTCAGATATACCAGTATTTCCATAACCAGTGGCTGACTTGTACTTACACTTATCTTCCCACTCACTCATCCATACAGTCACTAACGCACCCAGTCACTCACTTATACACGTACACACCCACCCAATCACTAACTCGTACAGATACTAACACACTCAGTATCTCACCTATGCAGTCAGTTGCACAGCGACTCACTCGTACAGTAAGAGGCAGGGCTGGGCCATTCCCCCTAAGTTTTTTCTTTTTCTTTCTAATGGGGCCAATGTTGTATTTAGTGTAACTGCATTGCTAACTTCCTTTCTATCATTGTGGCTAGTGACCGCCTAACATGAGTAAACTAAAGTACACTAAAGGTTCAAATGTCACCGGGACACTAGATGCCTTTCTCCAAAGGGCGGAATCATGCCTGATGAATGAAATTAAATTGACAGAACGTAGACTCTCCTTAACACCCCAAACCTCCCTGCGTAGACTTTCCACTACACCTGTACTTGCAGATCTAGCTACGATAACTAACAACGAGACGTTATCTTCACCGCCAAGCACTTCGGACCAAGCAACAATAGACATAACATCGGACTCTGCCCCTATTTCGCCTCCTGATTGTGGATCAAGCCCTGTCAACTCTAAAGTTACCACTAGAGGGCAAAAGGCCACTCGCAAGCTAAATTACGCCACCGAATGCGTTCGAAATAAAAAGAAGGGCAAAACCACCTTAAAACAGAGCAAACCCACACAGAGGGTAAACGGGAACAAGGGGAAACCCGCTGTTGACACAGGTGAAACCAATAAGGGTCCCTCGACTACCACTAAACAGAGTATGACTGATAAAGCTGTTGATAATGTACTCGATGGGAACTTTTGGGGTAGACTTGAGACAATGTTGTCAACTTTCCTGGAACCCATTATGCTAAAGGTATCAACTGTAGAAGCCAGACTTATAAAAATAGAGGCGTTGGTTGGTACTACATACCCAGTTAGATCGATAGCTAATACTAATTTAAACGAACACAATCTGTCCAATAGGGGAGTGGGCATGGCTGCTGCCCCAACTACCAGCTCGAAAGCTACTGATCAAACATCAAATAGGAGTAATAACTCCCATACGACTTCCTCTAAAGTAGGGAATCCACCTGCCAATGCTGGCCACCACCTCAGTATAGATAGACCCACAATGATACCTCCCAGTAATCCCGTTGGCTCAGAAAGGGGAGCACAGGCTGAGGGGGCAACAGGCGGAAATAAAGCAATTAGGAAGGGCAGAGAACTGCAAGAAAAGAAAGACCAGTTCCTTAGTCCACCATTTAATTTACACTTGCCCCCAGAAGCGACTCCATATACGGTAGTTCTGGCGAATGTCCCTCCTTTAACTAACAATGCCTTTGAACACTGGTCGACCTTAAAGAATAAGTCCCTTCACTTCTTAACCAGAAGGACTGGTTTAAATGAACCCCTTTTTTCACATTTTAAAATGGCACGCAGGATTGGGTGGGTCGGTCCCTCATTCAAATCTTTCCGTGGGAACTGTATTGTACTACCTTTAAATCACCCTTACTGGTGCATACAATCCTAGAAAGGGGTAACAGTGGACCTTCCAATCCCAATGATATAAACATAGTTCCACTTGGATATTTCTATTGCCCATCCCATTTGCCATCATATCAGGGACCTTATCATGAGAGAGATAATCACTCTAGACTAAGGCAGCCTATACATTCTGTCCCAGTTTGCAATCGCTTTGATCCCCTGAATTCCCTGGAAGATAACGATTGACTGGATCCTAGGTTTCACGTATCATATAATCATGTAACCAGCAGGAGTCATCTTGGGTCGAATTTAACGAGTAATGATGACACTAGATGTGACTATCAAGTTAGTAACGATAGTGTACTGGTTCAAGGGCCCTTGAATTTGAATACGGAGATACAGTGCGACTCCCATGATATCCCAAAAGTCTCTCTCCTAACTAGTGATCCAAAGGTATGTTTGGTTGTTAATAGTAGTCCAGAGGCATATGGATCAATGGGCTTACAGACTGAGGCTCAAACTAACCCACAGGGCACTCTAACTGTCCCCTCTCCGTCCATACATGTAAATGATGACTTATCCAGGTCAGTAACTCACCCTTGTAACCGCCCTTTTGATGTTAAACCTCCCCTCTGTAACATAGTATCTTGGAACATTGCTGGGATTCGTTCCAAGTTCAACATTCTATTGTGGTGGGAATTTATTTTACAATTCGAGGTCCTATGCTTTCAGGAGACCTGGTCCAAGGAAGCGATCCACCTAAATGGATACACCACACCCCAGCAGTTAATGTTCAGAGCGGAAGGGCCAAGGGTGGCTTATACACGTACATATCTAGCAGTTTGAATGTAAAAAACATTACGATGCTTGCTAGTGACGAGCATTATCATCTAGTTAGAATGGATTTTAACAAATCATCATCATCTATAGTTCTGGCCAACTTCTACAATAATATTCCTCCTGGGGAAGTGGGCACTGTCATTAGATACATGCTCAAAGAGTTGAGATCAGTAGGTAATACCATGAGTAAAGACACAACACTTATATTAGTAGGGGATTTTAATTGTGCGCTATGTGGGAATGCTGGAGATAACTTGTGTGGAGGTTTTGAAGAAGGAGTATGCTCATCTCATTTCAGGCATACTGCCGTGGGGGAGCAGCTAAATGAACTTATTTTTAGCCTTGATTTGGGATTTGCCAATGAAATATGCCCAAAACCAGCCCCAATGCCATGGACTTTCAACGGTAGGGGCCTCTGCTCCACCATAGATTATATTTTAGTATCAAACAACCATGCACATAGTTTACACTCTTTTCGTGTCTCAGAGAACTCACTTAGCGACCATTTCCCCCTGTGTCTGACCATTATGTTACCATCGAGTAAAACCTCTAGATTCAATGTTAACAACGATCGGCTGTTAGAAAACATATCCATTGGTAGTACCAACGGGTACTCTCTTCGATGGGCCATGGTAGACCAAGCTGCCGTAACTAAGGCAGTGGTAGTTAAATGCAAACCACACATAGAGATATGCTTGACTGAAACAGCTCCCCCTGACATAATTTTAAGCTCCTTTATGGCAATAACCACTGCGATAAGAGAGTCCCTTACAAGGCGCAAAAAGAGGAATAGCTCTCGGAAAGGGTGGTTTGACACTAGATGCACTAAAGCTTACTCCCAACTAAAGAAGGTACTTCATGAAAACCCGAGAAACACATTGGAGATCAGGCTAGCGAGAGGGGAATATAATCAAGCAATAAGGGACAGGAAAAACATATTAAAGAAGGAGGTATGGGAGGCTCTTCACGTGGCCTCAACATCTAGAGACACGGCGGCCTTCTGGAAGGTAATCCGGGCACCATTTCTTACCACCGAGATTGGCCCGTAATTGAGATAGCCATAACGGAAGAGCAGTGGATTGGGCATTTTGCCCAAGTGTATAAGGGTGAGGGAAACCGTGAGGGAAAGGGTCCGCCTGACACAGCGGATATCCAAGATTATCGGGTGCAGGGCTCAAATCATCAGTTAAAAAACCACATGGAACTTATGTTTACTTTGAAGGAAGTGGAACGAGCTCTAGATGCAAGCCAAGGCGGTAAGGCGCCTGGTCCGGACGGGGTTCCCGTGGATATGTTTAAATCAAACATTTCCTTGTGGGGGCCGCTGCTGGTCCAGGTGCTCAACGCCAGCTGTAGCACTGATTTTCTTCCCACTTGGGTGGAGTCCACTATTGTGCCCATCTTTAAGAAGGGGGACAGGCACGATCCAGGTTGTTACAGACCAATCTCCCTGCTGGATGCCATAACAAAGGTAGTGGGCAGAATTGTTCTGGAACGCCTTCAGGACTGGGCTGATGAGAATTCTGTCCTGTCTGACCTTCAGTATGGTTTTCGGATTGGTGTGGGGACTGTTGAACAGGGCATAAACCTCTCCCTCATGGTGGGGAAGTACACCAGGGCAAAAAAGGGAATCTCTTTCTAGCATTTGTTGACCTCACAGCCGCATTTGACTGTGTGCGCCACATTAAGCTTTGGTCAATATTAGAAGGCCTGGGGGTTGATATAAATATTATTTATTTTCTTAAACGTTTTTATTGCGACGCCAAGGCCCGCGTCCGCTGCGGATTGAAGGACGAGCGCTCGGCTACATTCCAATTAGGAGCGGAGTTAGGCAGGGTTGTGTCCTGGCTCCGTTCCTTTTAACCTATACATAAATGGATTGGGGGAAGCTCTTATTAAAGACAGTCAGGACTTCCCCCAGGTAGCCGGCCGCCCCATCCCAGCCCTCCTATACGCAGACGCACGCGGTGCTGATGTCCCGTACGCAAGTAGGCCTTCAGCGCGTTTTGGATAGTTTCTCCCTTTTATGAAAGACTTAGGCCTACGGGTAAACTCCTCCAAAACTTTTATTATGCGCTGCAGCTCGGGAATAAAGAAATGCAAAGATATGTATGTGGCAGGACAAAAGATTGAGGTTACAAAGACTTTTTCTTATCTGGGCATTCTTTTTTCCCATAATAATAGCTGGGCGCAGGCAGCTGCAGCAAAAAAACTGGCACTTTTACGTACTACCTCTGCTCTTACTGCCTTCGCGAAAAAATTAGGTAAAAAATCCCCAGAGGAGCTTATTAAAATCTATAAAGCCAAGTGTGTTTCAGCTGCAGTGTATGGGAGCGGGGTTTGGGGGCATGTTGACCCGCTACCAATCCAGAGAGTAGAGAACTCCTTCCTAAGATGCATCTTATCGGTCCCGAGTAGTACCTCAGCTTGTATCTGTCTCGCCGAGCTAGGTCTACCTTTTATTTCAGATCTAATCAGGCTTGAGCCTGTCCTCTTATGGCACAGACTCTGGACCAAAATTGAGGCCAAATTGAACAGGGACATCCTTATTGACATTTTGAAACTGGAAGGTGCAATGAGGATTCCATGGTTAAACTATGTTCAAAATTTTTTGAAGGATCTTGGCCATCTAGACTACTTTACTAATCCTACTACAATCGGGGCAATAACAAGGAAGGAATTAAAGCGTGACGGTATTCTCCATCTGGACACCATCAGAATGTCATCTGAGATATTAAAACCCACAGTCCTGCGCAATAAGATGGTTTTAACTACTTTTAATATTCATCCCTACCTAACCTTTGTACCTAGTGCCTATGATAGATTTCTTTTAACTCGTTTTAGGCTGGGTTTTCTTTACAGACTGATTACTTTCCCTACAAGGAATGACTGGTCTCAAAACCTCCAACCATGCCCTTGTGATAATACTTCCCCACAATCCACGATAGATGTTACTTTTTTCTGTAGGTTTTACTCTCCACCTAGGAGCTCATTTCTTGTTCCTATTTTGAAACACTGCGGGCTACGTCAATGCCGTCCTGCTTTTTTGGCTCTCCAACATTTGGAGAATGAGCACACTGTTTATAGATTCACAACTTTCCTGAAAACTGTTTTGAGTCTAAGGAAACAACAGTGTACCTAATTGCTTTTAATGAGTTATGGATTTTTATAAAAAACCTACTGTATGATGGCTTCGTAAATTTAATATCTTTTTAACTTTTATGAATGTAATTAATAATGAAATTATGTCTGTATGAATTGGAAGATTGCTTTTAACTTTGAGCTTTTATGATTGTTTGTTTATTCAATCGAATAAAGCCTTCTTTGATCTTGACTCACTCATACAGTCACTCAGACTCATTCACTTATCCAAACAGGCACTCCCATTGCATCTCACTCATACAGCCACTCAGTCGCCCATATAGACTCTTGCACACAGTCACTCAGCCATGCAGGCACTCACATACCCAATCATTTACTCAAACAGCCAATCACTCACCTTTACAGCCACTTAGACAACCATTCAATCAATTACACAACCAGTGACACACCCACTCTCTCACCCATATAAACAGTCACACACCCAGTCATTTGCCCATACAGCCACTCACAACACAGCTCACTCACTCATACAGCTACTAATAAACCCTCTAATTCACTCTTACAGTGGGTCATACCTCCACTTGTTGACTCAAACAGCAACTGATAGTCACTCACTCCTGCAGTCACACTCACATGCAGACACTCACTCAAAAAGCCCCTCACACAGTCACTTCCCCTACAGCCACAAACATACCCAGTCACTCACCTATACAGACACTCACCCACCTAATCACTCACCCATGCAACCACTTACATAGTCACTTAGTCTGCCATACAGACACTCGTGCATTGATTTACTCAAACATCCTCTCACGTACCCTCTCACTCATACAAACACTCACACAGTCACTCACTCGCTCATAATGTCACTTAGATACCCACTATCTCACTCATAGTGCAGCTCATGCACCACTCGTTCACTCATAATCCCACTCACACAGTCACTTTCACACTAACACAAGTACTCACCCACCAGTAACTCACTTACACAGTCATTCACACACCCGGTCACTCACTTATATGGACACTCACCCATCCACTCAATCTTCATACAGGCACTAACACATGCAGTCACTTACCTATATAGCCACTAAGGCAAACACTCATTCAATTATATAGGCACTTATACAGCCATTCACTCTGTACAGAGGCAGTCACTCACTCATGTAGCCACTAACACACCCAATCACTCACCCATGTTTTTATAACATTTTTTTTTAAATGGCAACAAGGAAAAAAAACATTCTTTCCACACACAGAAAAAAAGGAGAAGAAACTGGTGTAAATAAAAACATTAAGAGCTATGTTTTTACGCGGTTTCCAAAATAATGTCAACTGACTTCTCACCGGTTTTAAGGATGGTGTTACAGTCAAGCAAAAAGGTTCCAACCCTCCTTAACTCTGGAGAAATTTGTGGCAGCTGCCTCTCCCCTTTCACTGGCACTTCTCTCTCCAGGGTCAGGTGGTGTAGTCGTAGAGGTTGTTAGCCTGTCGCCAGATTAATGGGACAACATACTTGTTGTACCACAAGAGTATTTTTTTGGCAATGCCCCTTGAAAGGGTTTTATTGCACTAGGTGCATTTTACAAATTTGGTAAGTCTTTCATTCGCCGGATGGGATAGTGAAGAAATCCCAGGCAATACTTTGCCTTTTAGGGGCTGGTTCCTCATTGCCAGAGTCTTCAAGATGGTCCTATGCCTACTGCTCTTCTGCTTGCTATTGCACCTCCTGCTGCTCTTCTGCTTGCTATTGCCATTTTTTGTTTTAAAAAAATGACAAAAACATGCCCTAAACAGAGTTCTGCACAAGTATCATAGCATAGTCATATGATCTTCACGAATGCCGACGTCATCAAAAATTCCAACGTCGTCGAGGACGTAAAATACAATTTAAAAGTGCTTTACATTAAAAATGATTACAAAAAAACAAGTTTAAACATTACATTAGTAAATTATTGTTCACAAACATTTACAATATGCGTACATATGTGTTTTATACTTATTCAAAAACATGCCATCTTCGCTACTATTCCGTGAAACCTGAACATACGTGCCAGAATATTTTGCGACGAATAAAACATTTAGAAAAAACAAATACAGTTATTAATCCACAAACAAATGTCACGGACAGACACAGAGAATTACATAAATGGGTGGTCCTTTACACAGGTGTAGTGTACAATATGCAGTAGACATTTACACAATGAGAAAATGGTAACTAATTTCCCAGTACACAGTAATACCATTGGGTAAATATTTTTCACAAAACTGTGGACTCTTAGAAAAACAAGATTCTATTATGGTCCTGGGGTTCATTTCAGATAAATTAAACCTCAATGGGAAGCTCGTACAAAAATAAACATAGCAGGTGCCACAGAGAAAGCTCTACTTCAGTAAAATGGAAACAATCCTAACTTCTTGGGCTTGGCGAATGCAAAGCAAGAATATTTCCTCTAATATTCATATTGAAAAATGATCTGAAATCCTTAACAGAAGTGAATGCATCGTAAATATATTGGAGAGTGTGACAAATGAATACTTAAATGACATCTTCTTGTGGAGGAGAATGCATATTTCCCCTGCAAATTCCCAAAGTATGCAAATCTCCAAAATCCATAGCACCACACACACACCAGCTTGCAGACCCATATGCCCTCTAACACACCCACCTACAGACCCATTGCAGCACTTAGGCTGCCACTCACAAACACACACAAGCTCTGATGCAACCAGTCACAGACCTGCAGAGGCACTCATGCACTGATAGACCACCTCACGCAACCTTTGAGACAATCCCACGCAGAGACCCACACAGACACTCATACACCCACTAACAGACCCACACAGGTGCTCACACATCCACTGTGAAAAGTTACAGGTTACAGTTATGAAAAACAATTTATAAAAACCTTAGACATAAACTGAAAAAAAACAAAGGTTACAGGGACGTTCTAGTTAGGATCATGTTTCACTCACACAAAACTATAGAAATTCAGCAGTTATAGTTACCTGAGCTAACTATAGTTTGCGTCCCTACAATGCACGGTTTATGACCTCACATATTACATCACTCTTGACATGGTCAGTGTAGGAGGCTGGCTTAGTGTATGGTGCACACTTATTTAAGTGAAGCACCTTGCACTAATGCAGGCAAAATGTATGGTGATTTTAGTGGTCTTTGATAACCTTTAAAAGCTCTCATAGTGGTAACTGTA
Organism: Calotriton arnoldi; assembly: GCA_963921515.1. NCBI lineage: Eukaryota > Metazoa > Chordata > Amphibia > Caudata > Salamandridae > Calotriton > Calotriton arnoldi. The sequence goes on along the minus strand of CAWUFW010001149.1, from coordinate 2,850,936 downwards.
GAGAGCAGCCTTTAGGCTTATCTTGAAGCAGAGTTAAGCAGCTTGTTTACACAACACTCACTAACACATTGGTATATCTCCTACCCGGAGATATAAATACAAATACACAATAATACTTTAATTGCAATAAGGTAAGTAGCCCAAAATACAGTGGTCTCCAGGGGAGACCAAACCATATATTAAGAAAGTGGAATGCAAACTGCAACCGAAGTCGGGACTCTGATCAGGAGACTCATTGGAGCTAGGGACACAATGAACCACCCAAAATAAGTACCCAGGAACCCCACAGAGGCTGTGTGCAGAGTGGAAACACAGCCCTGTGTCTAATAGAAGTCAACTGAGCAGTTGCAGTTTTGAAGAAGGACCCTTCCCAGTGGACTCTGAAGAATCCCCGTGGAAGACACAAGGTTGGAGAGTCACCCTACCCGTGGATACCCCAGGAACCAGGATACGTACACCAGGGTAGCCGGGTGCATAGGTGCGAAGTGACGTCGGAAACCGCCGTAGACCACAATGTAGGACTTCAGGAAAGATGCCGCTGGAGAAGACTTTGCAAGAGTCCGGTGGAATCCAAGGGTGGATTCTTGAAGTGAAGAACCTGCAAGCAGAGGGGACAAAGTCTATGCCACTCGGTGAGTAGGAGGCATGGAAGAGCAATGCCCACCGATGTCGGACGGTTCAGAAGTGTTGACGGTGACCTGTCACTGCAGCTGTGAGGACCAGGCGATGCTGAGGAAGAGCAGGAGCCGTGTATGAGCTGTCCCATGTCGGAAGTTGAGAACCAAGGGTTCGGTGTCGGGCGGGAGCACCAACAAGCCTGCAGCTTGCGTGGAAAGCGAAGAAGGAACAGCGTTGGGACCAGCAAGGTCCAAGGGACTCACCACAAGCAGGAGAGTCAGAGCTGTACTTAACAGGAAGAGATGTTGAAGGCTGGAGCTTCTTGTAGCCCAAATATCTCTGGAGTGCAGAGCCAACAAGTCTTGGCAACAGCAAGTCAATGTAGTGCACAGAGGTTTGGTCCCAGCGGTTCCAACGAGGGATACTGGCCTCAAAATTGCAGAGAGGCAGTACCACCACTTGTGTTGCTGAGCCTTTCGAAGTCCGTGGGACGTCAGGAGCAGCAGACCAGTCAGTTTTGTTGCAGTCCCTGCAGATGCAGGGGAGTGACTTCTTCACTCCAAGGGAGATTACTTCTGGTGTCCTTGATGCCCACAGGTCTGCTGAAGAAGCACAGACACAGACGGTGCAGAAGACTTGCAGAACAGCAAGACCAGGAGCAGCAGGAGTCTTCCTTGACGCAGTTTCGGTTCCACGCGAAGTCTAAACGTCCAGACGGTCGAAGAGTGATGTGGTTCCAGGCTTGAGTCTTGTCCCACCTCGAATCTGAGGAACCACCCACAGGTAAGTCCTTAAGTACCCAGAGGGAAGAGTTGGAACAACTCAAGGGTCCCTCTCAGAGGAGGGGCTGAACAGAGGGGAGGATAATTCCATGTCCTTTGTCCAGTTTCATGCCAGAGCGGGAGCCAAGAGCTCCCCTGAACTGGTTCAAACTGGAGTAAGCAAGGAGGGCACCAAATATGCCTTCAAAGCAGTCTGGTGGCGCTGGCAAGGGCTCCCCCAGCCCAATACACTAAGACCTGTCTGGGAGGTGGTCACACCTACCTGCGACAGGAAACCTATTGTTCTACTTCCCCTGTATGGGCTTGGCTCAGCAGAATCGTGGCTGCGCTCAGCAGCATCACTAGCTTGCTGTCAGATCCTGAAAGGCTGTAAATGGGAGTACAGATGGAGTACCCTAAGGGTGCCCCCCAGTACATGGGATCATACTTCAACATTGGAATTGATGTTGGGGTATGATTCCAACATGTTTGATACCTCTTAATAACTGATGTCCACTATATGTATCAAAATGGATGACTGCACTTACAAAGCCTGGAGAATCGACTCCGGGGTTTGTAGGGGTGTCCTGCTCATGTATGAGCACCCTCTAACCCATAACCAAGCACCCTGCCTACAGGACTGGAATGCCTGCCATAGGGCTGACTTATAGGTTTTAAGTGTAGTGACCTCAGATATAAGGAAACTTATATCTGTCGTGAGAGGTGCAACCACCAACTTACACAAGCTGCAATGGCAGGCCTGTAGTACCAGTTTAAGTGGTCTCTCATGGGTTGCAATATTCATGCTGCAGCCTATGGGAGACCCTTGGTGTACCTATGCCCTGGGTACCTTAGTACCATATACTAGAGACTCACAAGGGTATGCCAGTAGCCAATTGTGGAGGTACAAAAGTACTTACCATGGTTAATTTAGGGAGGAAGCACAGTGAGTGGGGTCCTGATTAGCGGAATCTCATTCAGAATAGTCAAAAAAACATACTGACACCAGCAAAAAGTGGGGGTAACCATGAAAGCAGATTTACTTTCCTACAGTCAGTGACATCACTGATATATCAAATGACACAGAATCACTCATTCACCCACTCACACCCCTATACAATTTCTCATACACCCACTCACCCACACAACTACTCACATACCCATTCCCAGACCCATGCACGTTCTCACACAACCACTCACTCATCCATAGAGCCACTCACACACATAGCTACTCATACAATCAGTCATTCACCCATACAACCACTCTCACAGCCACACCCTCAACTATATAGCTACTCACTTATTCACCAATACAGCCACTCACACACCCATACAGCCTCTCAATACAGCCAATCACTCATCCATGCAAGCACTCATGCACCCACACTTCTATACCCATGCGCACATCCATACAAGTACTCCCACATCCACTCACCCATACAGCCATTCACAGACCACTCACTCTCAAAAACAGCCACTCACACACCAACTCACTTAACCAAACACCCACTCAAATAGCCACTCACCCTCCCATACAGCCACTCACACACCCAGTCACTCACTCCTACAGCCAGACATCCACCCTGCCATAGTCACTCCCTCACACACCCACCCACTAACCCATACAACCAGTCACACAGCCACTCACTCACCCATACAGCACCCATACAGCCACTCAGATGCCCACTCACACACGAGTACACACAGTCATTCACATAATATATGTTAGAAGTAGTATCACACATAAGTAATACACCTAGTATACTATGTTTAACACTCATGATAGTTACACTCACTGGGTGATGTCATCAGTGATGTCACGACAATGTCATGAGTGATCCAATATGTGAGGTCATATGCAGTGCATTGTGGGGGGCATAAGCTATAGTTAGCTCAGGTAACTGTAACTGCTGAATTTCTGTGGTTTTGTATGAATGAAATGTGAAACTAACAATAACATCCCTGTAAACTTTGTTTTTTTTCTCAGTGAATATATATTTATTTATTTACACACGCACGCATAAAATGCAGAATTTGTAGAGCGCAGTGTAGTGGGACTACTCGAAAAGCCAGGTCTTCAGCTTCTTGCGGAATTCAAGAGGTAAAGAGGAGGTGCTTGACAGCTTTACACATATATACACACACACATACACACACACACACACACACACACGCGAACACACACTTTTTATCATACCTATCCTTATGAGGATTGGCCATTGACCGTAATGAAGTGTGTGTTTACTATTCTAACCCCATGCTCGCTTTGATACTGGATTAGATTATAAAGCAGACAGAGGAAAATATAACTGCTCTTTTAGTTTTTTTATACACTTGCATGAAAGTACGTAAACACACTATGAAGACCGGTCCTCATAACGCACTATTACAAAAATAGTGTTTGTCTGTGCGTGTCGGGGATTACCCACGCTATAAGGACAGATCTGAAAGAGACACGTTAGTGACAGATTCCTTACCTTAGAATATCCCCAGGCGTCAGGCTGGATCCGGAACGTTTTTGCGTAGCAGTACCCTTGCGCGTCGGTAGGCGGCGTCATGCGCCTCCGCGTCCGTCGTCGGCGTCGTGATCGCCGGGATGACGTCGCGGGCAGTACTTGGACGCCGCCCCTGCGCGCTGACGTCAGTTCTTCTTTTCCGCGCCAGCAAGCGCAGATCCGGGAAGAGCAGTGCCCTAGTCATTTTTTGACTAACTTTTTGGTGAATTTTTCACTGTTTCTTCGAATCGACTCCAAGGTGTCGTAGGGATGCCCGGCTTTAAACGTTGCGGCGCCTGTGCTCGGATGATGTCCATCACAGACCCGCATCGGGAGTGTCTCTTCTGCCTCGGCCGAGGCCACGACACGGAGTCGTGTTCCGACTGCCGGGCCCTCAACCCGAAAGCTTTGCGAGAGCGGTCTCGAAAGCTCCTCGAGGCCCGGCAGTCGGCTCCGCGCCACACCAAGCCCCGGTCGCGTGAGAGGTCGAGGGGTCGGTCGCGGAGTCCTCACCGGTCGTCGGGATCAAAGTCTTCGTCGTCCGGTAAGTCTAAGCACAAAAAGTCCAAAAGCATCGTTGCTCTAGGACTTCGCCACGCCGGTCTCGCGACTCGGCTGAGGCCCCTCCCGGCACCGTCCCCGCGGCCCCGGACATGCCTGTGGAGTCGCCCCCGCAATACCCGTCCTTCCCGGGTTCGGGGGCGGATCCGGCCCAAACTACAGGAATTCCTGTCGGCCATGGCCCGCCTCTTCGGGCCTCAAGGTCCCTCCGGTGCGCCTTCGGGCCCCGCGGGCCCTGATGGGGTTGCCCCGGCGTCGCCGACGGCTCCGGCGTCGCCCGTGCCTCCAGCCTCGATCCCGGCTCCGGCCCGGCCTCGATCCCGGCTCCGCAACCCCCATCGACGCCGGTCGACCTAACCACGCCTCCGCCGACGTCTCCGGTGCCGTTCTCGACGCCGCCTGGGGCTCCGGGCGGCGTCGTCCCCAGTTCCTTCCGGCTCCGGACATGGAACCGGACCGACGTCGCTCGGCGCCGGTTCCGGCGCCGATGAGACCTTGGGTCCCAAATGTCCCTCCTCCTCCTTATTTTGAACCAGAGGAGGACCAGGAGGGACTGGGAGGGTCTGAAGACCCTCTGGCACAACAGTGTCAGTATGATGAGGACTGGACAGAGGGACTAGGGGATGCCAGTGGTCTAGATACTTCCCCGACACTGGCATGCTGTCTCCTCCCGTGGCTACGGAGGAGGGAGCCAATTTTGCAACGGTGTTGCGTAGGGGCGGCTGGAGCCTTACATCTCCAACTCCCTACTGTGGCGGTCAAGACTAATCTCTTGACAGAGGTGCTTCAGCCGGCAGCCTCCTCTACGGAGACTGTGCTGCCGTTTAACGATGCCCTCACTGATGTTCTTTTGGGCGCCTGGTCCAAGCCCAACACAGGGGCTCCTGTGGATAGGAACGTGTCCCGACGCCATCGCCCAGCTCCGGGCGACCCCTATTTCTCTCTGTCCACCCCACTCCTGAGAGCTTGGTTGTCCAAGCCTCCGCTTCCCAAACCGCCTTCCCTACCGCTTCTCCGGATAGGGAATCCAAACGCCTGGATCAATTTGGGAAGAAGGGTTTTCTTCCTCCAGTGCTGGCTTGCGGTCCATCAACACCGCTTGTCTTTTGGGCCGATATACCCACTCCTTGTGGGATTCGGTGGCGACTGTTTTGCCCCAGTGTTCTGAGGAGGTCCAGACACTGCTTTCCCGCGCCATTGCGGAAGGAAGGGATGCGGCCAAATACACAATACGATGTGGCCTTGATACCGCCGACTCGCTGGGCAGGTCTATTGCAACGACGGTGGCGCTGCGTCGCCACGCCTGGCTGAGAACCACTGGTTTTTCAGGGGATGTCCAGAATACTCTCATGGACATGCCCTTTGATGGAGTCGGTCTTTTTGGGTCCAAAGCAGACCATGCGTTGGAGCGCTTTAAGGACTCACGGGCTACTGCCAAGTCCCTGGGCCTTTCTGCTACACGCCCTCCGCTAACTTCTGCTTTTCGCCCCTATCGTGGCCACGGAAGGGCGCCCAGTCACGTCAGCAGCCCAGCCACCGGCCCGCGCAGCAGGCGTCTTCGCGTGGCCGAGGGACGTGGATACCGCCGTGGCGGTTCGGGCAACCAGCGTGCGGGTCAGGCCACCACCTCCAACCCGTCCGCGGCCTCCAAGCCCTCCTAGTCCCTCCTTTCAGGTGCACAGCACGCCAGTAGAGGGCAGGGTCCGCCATCACCTTCACCACTGGCGTCCCATCACCTCGGACAGGTGGGTCTTGGACATTGTCCGAAGGGGCTACTCCCTCCCCTTCGAGACCACCCCCAGCCATGCCACCTCAATTCCACCGCATGTCAGGGGATCACTTGGTACTTCTGCAGAAGGAAGTCACGGCCCTCTTGGCCAAGAGGGCCATCGAGCATGTTCCGACCCCAGAAGTAGGACGTGGTTGCTACTCCCACTACTTCCTGGTGCCCAAAAAGGACAAGGAGGACATGCGTCCTATCTTGGACCTCCGGAACGTCAATCGCTTCCTCCGGAAGGAGAAGTTCAAGATGCTCACCCTAGCTCAGGTCTTGACTGCCCTCGACCCTGGAGACTGGTTGGTAGCGTTAGACTTGCAGGACGCTTATTTCCACATCCCCGTCCTGCCGGCCCACCGGCGTTACCTACGGTTCACGGTAGGCCTCGAGCATTTTCAGTTCACCGTGCTCCCCTTTGGCCTTACCAGTGCCCCTCGGGTGTTCACGAAAGTGATGGCGGTGGTCGCAGCTCATCTGCGCCGGGCAGGGGTTTGTCTTCCCCTACCTCGACGACTGGCTGCTGAAGGCGGGCTCGTCCCAGGCAGTCGTCTCCCACCTCCAGACTACGGCCGAACTCCTGCACTCGCTGGGGTTCTCCATCAATGTGCCGAAGTCGCATCTGATTCCTTCTCCACAACTCCTTTTCATCGGAGCAGTTCTGGACACGACGCAGTTTCGGGCCTATCCTCCCGAACGGCGAGTCCGGGATATTCAGGCTATGATTCCGATCTTTCAGCCTTTATCCTGGGTTTCGGTACGGATGACCCTGAGGTTGATGGGCCTCATGGCCTCCTGCATCCTGCTGGTCAATCATGCCAGATGGCATATGCGGGCTCTGCAGTGGGACCTGAAGTTCCAGTGGGTGCAGCACCAGGGCAACCTGTCAGATCACGTCCAGATCTCGGAGGGGACTGCAAAACAGTTGCAGTGGTGGCTCTCGAACCGGCAATGGGTCATGGGCAGATCCCTCTCCCTTCCCCAGCCAGAGCACACAGTTGTGACGGACGCGTCCCTTCTGGGGTGGGGCGGTCACATGGGAGAGGCGGAGATCAGAGGCCTCTGGTCTCCGGCGGAGTCCCGGCTCCATATCAACCTTCTGGAGCTCCGGGCGATCCGACTTGCACTGAAGGCATTCCTTCCCTCTGTCAAAGGGAAGGTAGTGCAGGTGTTCACAGACAACACCACCGCCATGTGGTACTGCAACAAACAGGGCGGGGTGGGGTCGTGGACCCTCTGTCAGGAGGCTCTGCGCCTCTGGACATGGCTGGAACATCAGGGCATGTTCCTGATGGTTCAACACCTGGCAGGTTCCCTGAACGCCAGGGCGGACGAACTCAGCCGCAGGTGCATGATGGATCACGAATGGCGTCTTCACTCGGAAGTGGCGCAAGGACTCTTTCTACAATGGGGAGAGCCTTGGTTAGATCTATTCGCCACCGAAGAGAACGCGCAATGTCATCAGTTCTGCGCGTTGAAATTTCCAAGGCGGCACTCGCTCGGCGACGCTTTTCGTCGCGAGTGGAGTTGCGGTCTGTTGTACGCCTTTCCGCCTATACCACTTCTACCCAGAGTGTTGAAGACGATTCGGCACGACCGGGCCCAAGTCATTCTTGTGGCTCCGGACTGGGCTCGAAGAGTTTTGTATCGCGAGCTACTCAGTATGAGCGTGGATCCCCCGATCCGTCTGCCTCTTCGGGAGGATCTTCTGTCGCAGCAGCAGGGGACGGTCCTCCACCCGAACCTGTCCAGTCTACACCTGCTTGCGTGGAGATTGAGCGGCGGCAGTTGATTCCTTTCGACTTGCCTCCCGAAGTTTGTGATGTGATTCTGGCAGCCAGGCGTCCCTCCACTAAGGTGGTATACGCCTGCAGGTGGAGCAAATTTGTGGCATGGTGCACAGCAAAGGCTGTGGATCCCCTTTCTGCCCCTCTCTCTGAGGTCCTTCTGTTCCTTCTTTCTCTGGCCCAACAGGGTTCTGCCCTGGGTACCATCAAGGGTTATCTTTGTGCTATCTCGGCCTTCCTCAGGCTCCCTGATCAGCCCTCCTTTTCAAGTCCCCTGTTGTTAACAGGTTCTTAAAAGGCATTACACACCTCTTCCCTCCTGTTCCGTTTGTGATGCCTCAGTGGGACTTGAACTTGGTTCTTACCTTTTTAATGTGCGCTCCCTTTGAGCCTCTACATAATTGTCCTCTTCGTCTTCTCTCTCTGAAGACAGCCTTTCTGGTGGCCATCACCTCCGCTCGGCGGGTGAGTGAGCTCCAGGCTCTATCTTGCAAACCTCCCTTTCTGTCTGTTCATCCAGACAAGGTTGTTCTTCGGACGCGTCCGTCCTTCTTGCCAAAGGTGGTTACTGCCTTCCACATTGGGCAGACCATCACTGTGCCTACCTTCTTTCCGCCTCCTTCCAGAGAGGAAGAGAGGCTCCACCGTCTGGACCCAAAGCGTGCGCTCTCCTTCTATATCGACCGCACAAAACACTTCCCGGGTGGATGACCAGCTCTTTGTTGGCTACGTGGGCGCCAAAAAGGTCGGGCGGTGCACAAACGAACCATCTCCCGCTGGGTTACCTTGTGCATCAAGACCTGCTATTCTTTGGCTAAGAAGGAGCCTCCTGTTGGGCTGCGTGCCCATTCCACCAGGGCAACGGCTGCTACCACGGCCTTGGGCCGCGGTGTTCCGCTGCTGGTTATCTGTCAGGCAGCTACGTGGGCCTCGCTGCACACATTTACAAAACATTACTGCCTTGACAGTCAGGTCCGGAGGGACGGCTTCTTTGGCCGTTCTATCCTCCAGGACTTCCTTGTCTGATCTTTGTTCGCAGACCCACCACCGGGGTTGGTATTGCTGGGGTATCTATTCTAAGGTAAGGAATCTGTCACTAACGTGTCTCTTTCAGATGCACAAGTTACTAACTTGTGTAACGATATATCTGTAAGAGACAGTAGTTAGTGACAGATTCCTACCGCCCACCATCCTCCCCGTTCTGCGAACTGATTTCTAGGGTTAAGGACATCCCTTTCAGGGCCCTAGTATTTTTCAGACACCTATGTCAGCTTCTTGCATGGCTCTGCGTTCCTGGCGCGGAAAGTCGTGTACAGAACTGACGTCAGCGCGCAGGGGCGGCGTCTAAGTACTGCCCGCGACGTCATCCCGGCGATCACGACGCCGCCTACCCGACGCGCAAGGGTACTGCTACGCAAAAACTTTTCGGATCCAGCCTGACGCCTGGGGATATTCTAAGGTAAGGAATCTGTCACTAACTACTGTCTCTTACAGATATATCGTTACACAAGTTAGTAACTTGTGCATTCAGTCCTCACAGCATGGGTTATACATGCCCACACACACAGGCTCTCTCTCTCCCCAACTGGTCCTCATAGTGTGTTCCCAACACACTGAGGACTGATCTTCATAGCACCCTATCACAAAGATAGTGTTTGGGTCTTTCACGGTTTATTCACACTGAGGACCGATACGCCTCGATCAGACACACCCGTTGCAATGGGGAAACAGTTTTTTATAATCTTAGTGGGAGTTTGCATGCTTTTTTGTGTCCTCATTTGCGATTGGTTGTAAGAACCCATGTGAGGAGTTGCTGAAAATTGCCACCATCTGTAGGAAACTAGCTCTTTATATACTATACCAAAAAGAGGTATATTATGCAGAGAGTTCAGTGGATCCCCAGAGGCTTTACAGAGGCTAAAGTAGATAATACTAAACTCTTTCGTGGTAGTGTGGCCTAGCAGTTAGGCTTATCAGTGGGTAGTGTTAAGCATTTGTTGTACACACAGTGGCAATAAATGAGACACACCCAATTAATAAATCCTAGACCATTTTATAAAAATAAACCTTGATTACATTTATTTTGTAGAACCACAGAACTTAGTCATAGGTAAATTCGTTTTTGAATAGAAATATTTTTCAGTTTCAAAAATGGACACAGTGCAGTGTTAACCTATTGGAGGGAGAAAACATTCAGTATACACAGGGATAACATCGACTTAAAAGATCAGTCTTCAGAAGTTAAGGCTAGTATTGTACAAGGTTCAGTTCAGAACGAGCAGTACACCACCAGCGGCACAGGGGCGGCCAGGTGCAGGGTGCAAGTTAGAGGTCAGGCGCCCAATACAAATCAACGGTGATTGGGGGTAATCGATCAGAGGCTGCTTACAGGTGAGTAGCAGTGGCTCGGGGGCCACTCTCCAGGGGTTGAAACAAGCCCTGGACGGGACCCAAAACAGCACCAACACTACACCACCAGCGGCACAGGGCCGGCCGGGAGCTTGGTGCCAACACAGCGTCGGGTGCCCAATGCAAGGCAATGGAGAACGGCCAAATTGAGCAATGGCTGCAGGCTTAGGCCAGTCAAAGGAAACCTAAAGCTAGAGAGGCAAGTTGTGATGCTCGGGATGTAGAGACACCTTTTTTACCAAGGCCCAGGACGGACGGGTGCAGGGGTGCCTTTTGGTGTCGGAAACAGCATATCGGAGCAGGTCGCAGTTGGGGAGTCTCCGTGCAGAGGCTGCAGGCTACGTTGAGAAGTCCAGGAGAGGTCAGCTCACAGTTGACTCGGACTCTGGAGCGCTGGGGAACGTTACTGGAACTGGTGGTCCACTTGGACTCGAGCAGGATGCATCTGGTGCAGTGGTGTTACCGGGTGCAGGCTTCGTGATTCTTCAGGTCACAGAGTCCTTACTTTGAAGATGGTTGCTTGTTGAACGGGTCTGCTGTTCTCAGGAGTCTTGATCTTCATTCAAGGCAGTCAGTCCTCCCAGGGTTCTGGGGGTCGCTGGCTGCACTACGAGTTGTCTTTTGAACGCAGGATCGTCGAGGGCTGCAGACAGGCCGGTAGTGCTGGGGCCAAGTCAGTAGTTCTCTGCAGTCTTCTCTGCTGATGCGACTCTGTGGTGTCTGGCTTTTCTTAGGTTGTCAAGAACTGAAGTTCAGGGCTCAGGTGGGCCCTCTAACTACTCCATTTAGGTGTGTTTAAAGGGAGTGACAGGTAGTAGCCAATGGGCTACTTACCTTAAGGGTGACTACACTCTCTAAATGCTCACCTCACAAGGGGGGTGGGCATATCTCTCATCCTGACTGTTGGAGTCCTACCATCTTCAAGATGGTGGACACTGAAAAGTATACTTCCTCTCCTCCAGCACCTGCGGGATAGAGTTGGCAGAGGAGGGCACACGTCCTATTCTTTCTATGTGTTCCTGCCTGTCCTCCAGCCAAAAAAGGGGGAGAGGACAGGAAGGGGGCCTGCTCCCTCCAACAGGAGAGGCTAGAGTTGCATTACAAAGGCGCCAAGGCCTTTGAAGCTCCCCGCCGCGGATGGCTCTTCCTGACCAGGGGGAGATGTTAACACCTCCACCCAGGAAGGGCATTGTTCTCGGCCTCAGAGTGCGCAGGCTCTCTCCCCATGAGGTCAGAACACTGTCTGGTGGTAGCAGGCTGGTTCAGGCCAGTCAGTGACCACATTAAGGATTGGTAGGTTTGAGGGGAGCCCTCTAAGGAGTCCTCTGTGTCCACTTTTTAATAAATCTGACACTAGAATCAGTGCAGGTTTATTCTGCTGAGATGTTTGGTATCAAACATCTCCTATTTCAGTGAAGCCATCAAGGAGCTGGGGGAACGCATAATGACTAGTGTCCATCCCATTTACTTACTATGGCTTCCCTGGTCACTTACAATATACAGGAATAAACAAGGATGTTGCAGGGGCATATCTGCTCATACAAATATGCCCTCACAGGAGATATAGTGCACCCTGCCTTAGAGTTCAGGCCTGCTAGAGGGGGGTGTCTTACCTATATCTCATGCAGTGTCTAAGGGCATGGCACACAGGGATATTTACTATGTAGACTCTTACGTTTTGTCTGCACCCAGACAGCAGGCTGCAGTGGCAGTGTGCATGTGCTTGGGGGGGGGGGGGGGTCCCTTAGGGTGGCACAATTAGTAATGCAGCCCTTAGGGACCCTCTTTAACCGCAAGGCCTTGGTACCAGGGGTATCTTTGACTAAGGACTTGCATGTGAGCTAAAGGGGGTGCCAATGGTGGAAACAAAAGGTACAGTTCAAAGAAGGAGATCTGGCACAAGGGACCTGGTTGGGAGGGACCCTTTGCACTTCCAGTCGAAACTAGATCATTTTCCAGGCAAAAATTGGGGGCTAACCATGTCCAAAAGAGGCACTTTCCTACACCATCTCTCAGCCTGTATGCCTCCTCCTGGTCAAGACCTCATCCAACATTTGTAGGATTATAGTGGTGGTCCTGGTATTCCTCATGTGTTGGTCCTTAGGACATAATCATTGAACACTGGGGTCCCTCCCCTGTGGATGTTTGTACTTCACGAAATTCGTTCCAACCACCAGCTCTCCAGTGGCTCCCACATCTCTGCCCTTTTAGTGGATAGGCAGTTATCATCAAGCCTGCTAGCTTGTTGAGCCAAAATTACCCATCCTGTGAACCCCACAAGTATAGAGGATACCCATATTGCATAACTCCGTTCTTGCCAGCAAAATTAAAGTAAATAGAAATGATCTCTGTTTCCTAGGTAATTTTTTAATAGTCTCTTCAACCTCCCAAGATATCAAAAATCACTAGTGCATGGATTACCTTAATTTGTCTGCCCAATATCTCAGATAGCACCTTACCCACTTCTTGCTTGAAGATCTGGATAGCGGGACACTTAAGGAACATGTGCCCATCATCAGCCGTCTTGACACCAAACTTGAGGCAGGTTTTCTGTACTCAATCTCCCACACTTGACTGCTTTTTTGGAGTCCAATAGGCTCTTTGTATTGTGAATAGATTATTTTTCTTGAGAGATGCAGATTTTATTGAGTCCCAAAGAGTAGATATAGATACTTGCCAGAGATGTGTTAACTCCAATGTCGGCAGGTCCCTTCTCCAAATCTCATCTGGCAAAGTAAAGGCTCCATCGACTCTTTGCCCTAACATCCAGTACCATTTTGCCACCTCTCTTTTTTGAGGGAGACACCCTTGTAGTTTTTCTTCAAACTCCAAGTTCCCGCCCCTTTCCTGACACAACCCACGTGCCCAGCTGGCCAATTGGTAATGCTTAAATCTGGATAAGCTGTTATCCGTAATCATAGTCATATCTTCACAGGATGCAAGACTGCCATCCTTGATAATCTGGCCCCTTCTATTCTGTTCAGCTTCTTTCAAAGGTCTTGATAAAGTGTCAAACAAGGTTTTTCCCAAATTCCTCCAGTGTTTGCAGAGTGGCTGGATACGATCCTGCTAAATCCTAAGTATAAACCATCAAATCATATGTGTATAATGCATCTTTCTTAATCTATCCGTTACTTTCAAATGGGACAATACCGGGGTTTCCTCTGATCCTACTTGCTAGAGGTTCAGTATGCAGATTGAAAATCAAGGGAGGCAACGTACATCCTTGCCACATCATCCCACTCCTTATTGAGACCTGTTTGGTCAGTTTGCCATTTACAGCAATTCTCGCCGTCGTCTCTTTATAGATTAGCCCAATTGCTCTCGAATTCCTCCCCCTGGTCATAATGTTTCACTCCATGTAAAAAAGGCCAACTCACTCTGTCAAAAGCCTTGGCGGCATCAAAAGTAAATATTGTTAATGGTGCTTTCCTTCCAGTTGCAATATCTATTGCTCCCACCAATCATGTGTCCTCTCGTACAACTGCCGTCCCTTGATAAAACCCTTTTGATTTTCATGGACTAGGCCCCCAATTACCCTTTCCAGTCTTTTTTCTAAAATGTGTGTATAGATCTTATCACAGATCAGCACTGAAGTTGGTCTGTAAGATTCACGAAATTTATGGTCCTTGTTGGGTATATATGTGTGTATATATATATATATATATATATATATATATATATATATATATATTGCTGACCGTGGCAAAGTTTTTCCTCCTAAAAAAATATGTGCCAACAGTTTAACTAATATCGGGGTTAAATCGTCTTAAATGCCCTCTTTTGTGGTAGTGTGCACGAGCAGTTAGGTGTATCAGAGGGTAGTGCTAAGCATTTGTTAGCAAGTAATTATTTTTTTAAATTATATAATTTTGCAGGTAAGTAAAACAGTCACTTAAATGCGCCTTTACGCAGAATGCTTTTCTATGGAGGGAAAAGGCATAGATGGCATAAAGGTATTTACGGTCGGTTTCTGGGGGTCTCCTTCAGTACGTAGGGTCATAGGTGACCAAGGTCAAAAGTACCACCAGCAGATACTAGTTACCTGCCCTGGGGCGACGGGTGCAGAGGTACTGGTCGAGTTGGTAGCTGTGCATGCTGCACCGCTAGATGGAAGGGGGGCTACATAGAAACAGGCTGCAGAGGTTGACTTGGGGACAAGTCCGGTAGCTTCCAACGGGGTGCTCGGGGTCATTAGAGTCCTAGGAACAAGGGGGCACAGTCGGTTCATCTGTACCCGGGCTGGGGCGCTTGGGTACAGAGTGAAAAGGTCAGCTGGGCTCTGTGCTTCCTAGGGCCTTTTGGTCATTGGTCTTGCCGGTTGAGGGTGCAGAAATCAGGACAGCTGGGCCACTCTAGAAGTGGGTCTCTGTGGTGCAGGCGTCCCTCGACGGCTGCTCGCTGTCGTTGGAGTCTGGACTGGACTGTCATGGTCTTTGCTGCAAGGAGTCCATATCCTGTGTATTCATGCTGTGCAACTTCATTTGTTCCTGCTGTCCTCTCACTTGGTGGAGAGGACAGATCTGACCTTCAGGAGCACAGGTACTTCTTCCTGCTGGGCAGTAGCATCGGGTTGGCTGGTGAGTGGCAACTCTGTGAACCGGACTTTTCTCTTCGGTGCCTGCGGACTACAGAGTACTAGCTCCTCTACTCCAAGGAAGTTTGCTGGCAATTTGTGAAGGACTAGCAGTCTCCTGGGGTTTTTGGAAGATGGTCAGCTGCAGGACGAGTCGCTGGTGACGATTGTTGACACTTGGTGCAGGCAGGGTTTGGTACCAAACGTCCTGAGTCTTTCTTCTGTACTCGCTTTTCTAGTCTCTTCTTTGTTCTCTCTTCTTGATCTGTCGAATCGGATTCCTGGTGTTGGGTGTCACAGAAATACTCAATTTATTGGTGTTACAGGGAGTGACAGGTAGTAGCCAATGGGCTAATGGCCTATTGGGTGTCTATACCCTCTACATGACCACTTCCTGTGGGAAGTGGGCATAACCCTGACCCAGAGAGCCTAATTCTGCCAAAACTAAGATGGTTTAATTCTAAATACTGTATTCACTTCAGGTAGCCCACCTTGGGGGTAGTACTAGCCTGAGAGGGGAACATGCTTCCTGACTGACTAATTTTCCCATCTGTCCTATTGCTAAATAGGCCCAGGGCAGGCGGTGGCATTTCACCTGTCTGGGGAAGCCTTGGGTCGCATATCAAAGGCGGCAGAGGCCTTTGAAGCCTCGTGCCTTGATATGCTGATTACTTAGCCATCCTACTTGGAGGAGGTGACAACACCTCTGGCCAGAGCAGGCATTGTTTCTGCCCTCAGATAGCATGGGCTCTCACCTGCAGGGGGTCAGAAATCTGTCTGTGGTTGCAGCCTGGTCTGCACCAGTAAGCCAGTACACAGATAATCGGTAGGTTTTCAGGGGGCACCTATAATTTGTCCTCTGGGTGCATGTATTAATACATCCATCACTGAAATCAGTGTGGACTTATTAATACGAGTAGTTTGACACCAAACATCTCTAGTTTCAGTGAAGCCATCATGTAGCTGGGGAACTCATAAACACCAGTGTCCAGCAAACGTACTCAAAATGACTTCCCTGGTTACTTGTAATATCTAAGAATCAACATAGACATCCCAGGGGCATATCTGCTCATGCAGATATGTCCACACATGTAGTATAGTGCACCCTGCCTTAGCGCTGTAAGGCCTGCCGTAGGGGTGATTTACCTGCACTGCATGCAGTGTCGGCAGGCATGGCACACAGGAGGGGTCTTCAATTTTCTCTAAATTGTGGCACGCAGCCTACTTTGGCAGGTTACATGCGAGGTGCTGTAAGTCTCTTAGGGTGGCACAATGCATGCTGCCACCCTTCGAGACCCTCTTTAGCTTCCCTGCCCTAGGTACCAGGGACACCATTTACAAGGGACTTGCAGGAGGTGCCAAAGGTATTGCCAATTGGGGGAACAATTGTACAGTTTTAGGGAAAGAGATCTGGCAGTGGGGACCTGGATAGCAGGAACCCAGTGCACTTCTGTCAAAATTGCATCAGATACCAGGCAAAAAGTGGGGGTGACCATCTCAAATTGGAACACTTTCCTACAATCGGGACATGATGCTTTCCCTTTCTTTCTTTATTTATTACAGAGTTTTATATAGTGCGAACAAGACCCTTTCGGGTGTCAGCACTTTACAAGGATAACAGTAAAAGCTATGTTACAAAGACTGTAAGCAATATATCAATGTACATTATAAGACACATAAGCAAAGGTGAAAATCAAACCAAGAGACGTGTAGGCATGGACAGAGTTCTCATTGGAGAAAGACTGGTGTATAGCTTACAGGATAAGCGCAGGGAAATGTTTGCAAAGGAGTGGCAAAAAAAAAAAAGAAATACCAACATCCAAGCAGGAAAGAGTTATTCATGAGGAAAGGGAGGAATTCTCTTAATAATAAAGGAATTTGTTTCCAAGTAGAGATTTTACTTCTTTCCTGAAGATGGAAGTGGAAAGGTTGCATCTGATATCGGGCGGGAGAGAGTTCCAGATTTTTGGGACGATTCCTGAGAAGGATCAGTTGTAGGTTTTCTTTTTGATACATGTTTGTGGTTTGAGGAGTGGGAAACTTGTACTTTTTTGAATGTCTGTTTCCACCCGATAGGTTTGGTTTCTGGGCCAGGTAAGAGGGGGTATTGTGGTGCAGCACTTTGTGGGTCATTGTAACGGGGGGGTACAGATGGGAGACGAGACCGGTTGTGAGAGGGAAGGCTTTATTTTTCCCAACAAATGTCTCCTTCTCGAGAGGGGGTTCTGTGAGTGAAGGGATTCTTCCTCCTTCCTTCGGCGGGAGTGATGGCCTGTTCGGGGTGACGTCCGCTCTTGTTCTCCTCGCCTCGGGATGCGGGGGCTTGAAGACTCCGTGGTGAGATGTAAGGGGGAGACAAGAATCGGGGTTTTAGGGTGAGTACGATACTGGGCCCATGGGAAAGGGGGTGAGGGGACACCGCACACTGTGTCACACGTACTCCAAATGAAGGTGAGTGAAAGTGCTCAGGGGAGGGGGTAGCGGGAAAACGGAGCTTTAAGGACTGGCTAAGATCCCTTGCGCCACTCCCTCCTCCCTGCCCAGCCCGTGAAACGATCCCGTGCCTTTGTGAGCCACGCTCCTCCAGGAACGTGGCTGGGCGACTCGCGTTGTCGTTGGCCTCCTGGCACCTCCGGATCTCCCTCAAGCTCTGTGGTCCTGGTCAACTCGTCTGTTCTCGGCTGAATCCCTTCGATAAACGCGACGCTCTGCTCCTCAGCTCCCTCCGGCTCACCGGTGGTATTCCACGACGTCTTCCGGGAATCCTCCTCTTATGGCGCTGCACGTTCCGACGTCAGAAGGGGTGGAGTCTCGTCGTCCGGGATATCCCAGTTAAAGGTACCCTCACCATATGTTATCGTAGAGTCGGATGGAAAACGTGGGGATATCCTCCACTCGTCCTGAGGAGGGAGACAAGAGGGGGAGAGGGAGGTTGTTGACCACCAGGCCACCTCATCGGGAGACTCACCGTTTGAGGCCCCACCTCGCCACACACCCCCTAGGAATCTCCCGCTCGGGGAGAGGGAACACCCTAGACAAGAAGTCCGCACTCCCATTGTCCTTTCCTTTCCGGTGTCGCACCTCAAAGGAGAAGGGCTGTAATGTCAGGAACCAACGCAACACTCTGGGGTTCTGGGACTTGTTACGGCACATCCACTGCAGCGGGGCATGATCTGTGTACAGAGTGAATGGTCGGCCCTCGAGATAATACCGGAGCTTGTCTATAGCCCACTTCGCCGCTAAACATTCCTTTTCTATGGTGGGATATTTGACCTCCCTTGGAAACAGCTTTCGGCTAATATATAGGACGGGATGGTCTACCCCGTCTGTGGACAGTTGGGATAGTACCGCCCCCAACCCATATTGTGAGGCATCTGTATGCAATATAAAAGGTCTGGTGAAATCGGGGGATATCAATACTGGCCCTGTAGTAATGACCCGTTTGAGGGATTGGAAGGCGTCTAACATTTCAGGGCTTGGGCTGAGTAGCTGCTGGGCCCCCACATTTTTACGCAGAACGTCCGTCAGAGGGGTTGCTATCTCGGAGAACTGGGGTATAAACCGGCGATAGTAACCTAACAAACCCCAAAAAGCGCGTAAGTCTCTCTTGGTGGCAGGAAAAGGGGTGTCGGCTATGGCTCGTATCTTTTCTGCTTGGGGCTCTATCAGGCCGTGGCCCAAACAGTACCCGAGGTACTTCACCTTCCGATATGCCACCCTGGATTTTTTGCGTTTATATGGAGGCCAGCCCGTTCCAAGGCTAATAAGATAACCTGTAGGTGTCGTAGGTGCTCTTCCCACGTACCGCTGAAGATCACAATATCGTCCAGGTACGCCGAACAGAAAGAGCGATGGTTCTGTAGCACTGTATTCATTAACCGCTGAAACGTAGCAGGCGCCCGTGTAGCCCAAAGGGTAGGACGTTGAATTCGTACAGCCCCTCCTCAGTGGCGAACGCTGTTTTCCTTCGGTCGTCCTCTCTTAAGGGTACCTGCCAGTAGCCCTTTGTTAAATCCAATGTCGTGATGTATCTGGCATCCCCCAGCTTCTCGATGAGTTCATCGATTCGGGGATAGGATACGCATCAAAGGCAGAGATGGCGTTCAGGGCTCTGAAGTCCATGCAGAAGCGCGTTGATCCATCCGGCTTCGGGACCATCACTATAGGCGATGACCAATCACTTACGGAGGGACGTATCACCCCCAGACGGAGCATCTCCTCTACCTCCCTCTTGACAGCCGCCCGTTTCGCGGCTGGTATCCGATAAGGCCGTTGTTTTATCGTTTTCCCTGGAGGTGTTATTATGCGGTGTTCCGCAAAAGTCGTCCGACCAGGGACATCTGAAAAGAGATGAGAAAAGGGTAGCAGTGATTCATGTAATCCTGTTCTTTCTCCCACCGATAGGTCTTCGTTAATCACGAGTTGTTGTATCGTGGTTCCTACTGTCGTGTTGGTGGGAAGTGTCAGGTGTGCTGTTTTCGGCGGGGGTCCCAACCACTTCTTCAGCAAATTTATGTGGTATGATTGCTTCCGCTTTGGTGTTATCTGTAGCTGGTATGTCGTTGGTCCGAGGACCTGCACAACCTTATAGGGACCCAACCACTCCGACTGGAATTTCTTTATGGAGGACGGAAGCAACACTAGGGTCCAATCACCCACCGCCAACGACCTCCACTTCTTTCCTCTATCGTAATAGCCCTTTTGTCTCTCTTGGCTCCTCTCCAGATGGGTATAGGCCAGGTCTCTTAATTTCCACAGCTTGGACTTTAGCTGTTGGGTGTATTCTAATATGCCTTTACTTTCCTCCACGGTCTCCCTCTCCCAGGCTTCCTTGGTCATTTCCAGGAGGGACCTCGGTTGTCGTCCGTATAGGAGCTCGAACGATTAGCATCCCAAACTGCTCTGGACCTGGGCTCTGAGTACATACAGGGCCAAAGGTAACAGGCGGTCCCAATCTTTTCCTTCAACAGCCAACATTTTTTTCAGGGTGTTCTTCAGCGTCCGATTGTACCGCTCGACTAGGCCGTCCGTTTGGGGATGATACACTGAGGTACGTATGTGCCGTAGATCCAGTACTTGACAGACCTCCTTCATTAGACGAGACACGAAGGGCGTTCCCTGATCCGTAAGGATTTCTCTGGGAAA
Source organism: Calotriton arnoldi (assembly GCA_963921515.1). Lineage (NCBI taxonomy): Eukaryota > Metazoa > Chordata > Amphibia > Caudata > Salamandridae > Calotriton > Calotriton arnoldi. The sequence goes on along the minus strand of CAWUFW010001149.1, from coordinate 2,830,810 downwards.
TCCCACCCTTGAGAAGAGCTCCAGCAGTTTGTCTGCGATGTTACGTGACGTCGGGGATCTGAGGGGATAGGCTTCTGGGAATCTTGTGGCGTAGTCCACGACCACTAATGCGTACAGGTTACCTTTTTGTGTTTGGGGTAGGGGGCCAATCAGATCCATCCCGATCCTCTCGTATGGATTCCCGACCACCGATATGGGCTGTAAGGGGACGGCCGGCGGGCGCTGAGTATTCTTCTTTTGGCACTCTTCACATGTCTGACAGTGGACCTTGATGTCTTTGTGGACCCCGGGCCAAAAGAAGTGTCGGAGCACGGTTTGGGTCGTCTTCTCCGCTCCTGTATGTCCTGCTGTGAGGTGAGAGTGGGAGAAGAACAGTATCTGCTCCCTGAACGCCATCGGTACCAGAAGTTGTTCGGGGCCTTCGACGTCTCCCTTCCTATATAACAACTCGTCTTTGATCAGGAAGTGGGGAAATGAGGGGGGCTGGTTGTCTTGGGCAGCATGAGCGGCTTCCCATGCATTAAACAGCGTGGGATCGTTCGCTTGGGCGAATCGGAAACTCCTATCAAGCAACCAGGGCTCAGGGGTCGTGAGGGCAGGTACAGGTAGGGCCATGTCTCCCTTTGTGCCCCGACTCGCTCCTCCCTCCTGTATTGTGGCGGAGAATAACTGCAAGAACTGGGGGTTGTCCGTCCCTAGCAACATGTCTTCGGGTAATCCCTCTATCACTCCCACCCGGACGGTGCATGGCTTGCTGTTAGGGGGGGTGAGTGTTACGGCCGCCAAGGGGTAGGGCCTCACGTCCCCATGCACGCACCTGATGTGTACCGTTGTCTCGGGGAGGTATTGGGAGGGATTTACTAGGGCTTTTTGTATCACCGACTGTTTACACCCTGAGTCTAATAGAGCTTTGGCCTTCCTCCCATTCACCTGTACACTCACATGGAATGCTGTTCCCATCTCGGCAGTGTATAAGATGGATCTCGGGAGGTATCCCACCTCCATCGGTTCGTCTTGGACTCGGCGCTTGGGGCACAGTCTAGCGATGTGGCCCCATTCGCCACACTCAAAGCATTGTGGTCCTCTGAGCGGGGTGTAGTCCATTCTCCCGGGCTTGGGTCGGGGAGTTTCCACCACAGCTCGTTGTTTCCTGTCCGGTTTCATGGGGTTGAGTCTGTTGGTTTTCTCGCTATCCCCTCCGGGATTCCTGGGTTGGGCTCGTGAGAACGTAGTGGCCATCTCGATGGCCTGTTCTGGGGTGAGGTGGGGATGCTGTTTCAACCACCTCTGGGTACCATACGGGAGGGCTTCCAGGAACTGCTCCATATATATGCGGTTCAGGATGTCCTCCTTCGTACTGGACTCCGGCCTCAGCCACTTATCCGCAGCCATTTTGAGGCGGAAATATATGGTTTTGGGGTTCTCCCCCGGCAGGCCCCTCTCTCTGCGGAAGCGAACCCTATAGGCCTCTGCGTCCAGGCCTAGATGGTCTAATATAATATCCTAATGTCGGTGTAGGGGGTTGCCCCCGTCGCATTAGCAACCTGGTACGCAGCCTGGGCTTCGCCGGTTAGCAGGGGTGCCAGAAAGAAAGGCCATTTCTCTTCCGGCCACCCACAGGCGCGTGCCGCACGCTCGAAGTTTAGCAAGAACGCGTCCGGGTCGTCCCCGGCCACGTACTTCTGCAGTGAAATCCCTGAGGGTCCCGGGGTTGTTCCCCTGTTGTGGCCTGAGGTGGACGAGCTGGGGTCTTTGGCGAGCTTCTGTAACCCCTCCATCTGGGCTGCTATGGAGTCTTTGAACACGTCCCTGTCGGCCTGGGCCGACGCCATGTGTCTCTCCACAGCCCATTCCAGCTTTTCCTGGCCCTTCACGATGTGCTGGATGAGCGTGTCCATCATTGGTGTACTGATGGATGCTGGCGGAGATCCCACTTCTGACACCACTTGTAACGGGGGTACAGATGGGAGACGAGACCGGTTGTGAGAGGGAAGGCTTTATTTTTCCCAACAAATGTCTCCTTCTCGAGAGGGGGTTCTGTGAGTGAAGGGATTCTTCCTCCTTCCTTCGAGCGGGAGTGATGGCCTGTTCGGGGTGACGTCCGCTCTTGTTCTCCTCGCCTCGGGATGCGGGGGCTTGAAGACTCCGTGGTGAGATGTAAGGGGAGACAAGAATCGGGGTTTTAGGGTGAGTACGATACTGGGCCCATGGGAAAGGGGGTGAGGGGACACCGCACACTGTGTCACACGTACTCCAAATGAAGGTGAGTGAAAGTGCTCAGGGAGGGGGTAGCGGGAAAACGGAGCTTTAAGGACTGGCTAAGATCCCTTGCGCCACTCCTCCTCCCTGCCCAGCCCGTGAAACGATCCCGTACCTTTGTGAGCCACGCTCCTCCAGGAACGTGGCTGGGCGACTCGCGTTGTCGTTGGCCTCCTGGCACCTCCGGATCTCCCTCAAGCTCTGTGGTCCTGGTCAACCCCTCTGTTCTCGGCTGAATCCCTTCGATAAACGCGACGCTCTGCTCCTCAGCTCCCTCCGGCTCACCGGTGGTATTCCACGACGTCTTCCGGGAATCCCCTCCTCTTATGGCGCTGCACGTTCCGACGTCAGAAGGGGGTGGAGTCTCGTCGTCCGGGATATCCCAGTTAAAGGTACCCTCACCATATGTTATCGTAGAGTCGGATGGAAAACGTGGGGATATCCTCCACTCGTCCTGAGGAGGGGAGACAAGAGGGGGGGAGAGGGAGGTTGTTGACCACCAGGCCACCTCATCGGGGAGACTCACCGTTTGAGGCCCCACCTCGCCACAGTCATGCAGGCAATTTTGTAGTGTATCCTAGCCTCATAGAGTAGCCAATTCAGGGATTGGAGGTCGGGTGATATGATCACTTTTTTTTATCCTGTAATGATCCTGGCTGCAGAATTCATAGTGGCCTTAAGCAGTGCAAGTTTGAGTTTCGGGAGGCCCACAAGTGTAGCACTGCCATAGTCTAATTTTGAAAGCATCAGAGCTTGAACTGCTATTTTGTGGTCTGCCAAGGGGGGAGGTATGGTTTAATTTTCCTTAGAGCGTGAAGTTGCAGGTTGGCTCCTCTGGTGGCAACACTGATGTGCTTTGTCATGGAGAGGGTATTGTCAAGGGTAATACCTAAAGATTTTGTCCAGTCAATGAGATGTGGGGTACAGTTCAAAGCAGCGAGATGTGGGAGCTAGTCTTTAATACTGTGGGTGATGGCGGGCGGAGCCTTCAGAAGGAATTCTGTTTTGAGGGCATTGAGTTTGAAGTGGTTGGGAGTCAGCCAATTTTGTGTTTTAGTCTGGATGTTGAGGATATTGATGTCGTCAGGGTAGGAAATTTTCATCTATAGCTGGGTGTCATCCGCATACATGAGGTAGGAGATGTCTGCCAGTTTGAGGATTTCGGTTAGGGGCTCCATGTATGGATTAAACAACGTCGGGGAGAGAGTAGAACTTGTGGTACACTCAGCGAAACAGGCTTCTGATCGGAGAGAACTTAGTTGATTAGAAAGCGCTAAGTTCTATTGTGAAGAAAAGAGGCGAACCATTTTAGCACAGTATCGGAGAGGCCCATTCTATGTTCTAAAAGGTTACGCAGGGTATCATGATTGACCGTGTTGAATGCCACTTACAGGTCAAGTAGGATTAATGGGCAGGATTCATTCTGGTTGAGTGAGCGTAGGGCGTCATCAACAATATGGAACAGGGCCGTTTCAGTGCTATGAACTGGTCGGAAGCCAGATTGACATTGGTCGAGGAGTTGGAATTGCTCGATATGATTGCGGAGCTGTAAGTGCACCCATTTTTGTAAGAGTTTAGCTAGAGTTGAGATGTTGGAGATCGGTAGTTGTTAGGGTCGGACTGGTCAGAGTTGAGTTTTTTTTAGAATAGGAGTAACCAAGCCACTTTTGAGGTAGTCTGAGATGGAGCCTTGGGTGAGTGAGGCATTGATGATCGTCATCCATAAAAGGAGTAAGAGGTGAATGGACTTGTTGCAGAGTTTGGTACAAAGGGGGTTGTTGAAGTGGTTGGAGTATTTCAGAGAAGTCAGAAGTTTTAAGATATCATTTACCTCAAACGTTTTAAAGAAACTCCAGGTGGCGTTGTTTTTGGGTTTGCGTGGAGGGTTTAAGGAGCCTTCCCCCATGTTGAGGGGGTGGTGAGTAAAGAGGAGACAGATGGTAGATTTTTGGTAGTGTTTGAATATCGGTGGTAATTAGCGTGGTTTTCTCAGTAAAGGAGGCAACGGTTTTGCAAGTCGTAGTGTTTTGATGTCCGAGGGTGGTATCCCTAATGCGAGCTATGTGATTTCAAACTGTTTTTTGTACGGTTGCTTGCCAAGTCAAGTTGTTTTTTAAAAAGATGCTGCTTTGGTGCTCCTGATGTTCCTATTATAGGTGCTCTGTTTTTGTCGAAGAAATTTAAGATTGGAACGAGAGGGGGTATTTTTCCATGCTCTTTCAGCAAGTCTGAGGTGTCTGCGTTCATTGTTGAGGATACAATTGTACCAAGGGTTGGATCTTTACATAGTTGCAAGGGTGTCCATGATTTTTGACATGGAGTAGGTGTAGTGTTCAGTGAGATCATGCGTGTCATACATGGATGAGGGTTGAGTGTAGGATATCTTTGCAAAAAGACGCCATAGGGAGTGAGTTAATATTGCGTTTGTCTCGTACCCAATGTTTGACTGTTACAGGTTTGCCCTTACTGGTGTTTGCCTTTTGTGATATTAGGAAGGTAATGCAGTAGTGGTCGGTCCGTCGCAAAGTAGGATGGATTCAATTTGTATAGAATTCTCTTTTGCTATTATTAGATCTAAGGTAGCCCCTTTGTTATGGTCGGGCTGTTGCAGGCTTGGGTAAGGTTGAGGTCCTGGAGGGAAGGATTTAAAGTTGTTTACGAGAGGGTTGCTAGAATTGTTCCAGTGAATGTTGAATTCACCAAGACAAATGTGGTTGTTATGATCGTCATAGTAAAAGGAGATAATTTATATGATCTGGTCGATGAACATATGTTTGCCACCAGAAGGGTGGTAAAACGTGTGAAGAGAGTATGATGAATTGTCGGAGGTTGTGATGTTGATCCTAAGATATTCACAAGATGGCAAAAACGGTGCTGGTGATTGTTTTACTGATGTGTGTTCCTATAGAGACAGGCTAGTCCACCAACTAAGTGGCCTGGATGGTCTAGTCTGATGATGGCATGGCTGTGGGGGACTAGTATGTCAGGAATTGTGGATGAGGATTCGTTCAACCAAGTTTCAGTGAGTTTTAGGATGTCATTGTTAAGTATAAGGTTGGCTATGTCTGCTGCGTGTTTGACAGCAGAGTAACAGTTGAGTAACGAACATTTAAGGGATGTTTTAGCGGTGTTCATATAGATGTGTGAGAAATGGGGACTTGTTAGAGGTTCTCTTTGTTTATGAACCTGGTGCTAGGGTGGGGTGTCTTGAGTGGGTGAGCATTGATGTTTTTTTTTTTAATGAGCATAGCAACGACGGTCAGGGTATGTTTTTTAAATTTTCCGGCGTGGTGTCCACTTTGGGGCTGAAACCGGGGACGACGTCGTCCGGCGGGACGGGCGACGTCGGAAGTGGTGCCGGAGGGGTCGACGTCGGTGGAGGTGTTACAAGATCAACCGGGATCCAGGCCTGGATCCATGGGGGCCTTGCGGCGCCGGAGCCGTCGGCAGTGGAAGGCAAGGACCCCCAGTCGGGCCCGCGGGGCCCAAAGGCGCACCGGCGGGACCCGACGGCCCAAAGAGGCGAGCCATGGCTGACAAAGTCCTGCAGCTGGGCTGGAGTCGCCGACGGACCCGGGAAGGGCGGGTAGGCGGACAGCGACGGCGTAGGCTCCGCCGGAGCCGCGGGGGTGGCACCACCCGCAACCTCAGCCGCAAGGGGAAGTCGGAGATCGACGGCGCTTCTTCGACTTCTTAGAGTGCTTCGTCTTACCTGACCCCGAGTGCGAAGACTTCGATCCCAACGAATGATGGTGGTGGCTCCACGACCGGTCCCTCGACCTCCCACGGGACTGGGACCTTGAGCGGCGCGGAGCCGACTGCCGGACTTCAAGCAACTTTCGGGACCGCTCCCGCAAAGTCTTCGGCGCCATGGCCCGGCAGTCGGGGCACGACTTGTGGTCGCGCCCCAGGCAGTAGAGACACACGCGGTGCGGGTCCGTCACCGACATCATGCAATGACATTCCGCGCAGGACTTGAAGCCACGCATCCCTACGGCACAAGGAGTCGATCAACTAAAAAAATACAGAGACAAAAGCCTCAAAAACTCAGTCAAAAAATGACTGGGGGTACCGCTCTCTCCGGATCTGCGCTTGCTGGCGCGGAAAAAGAAAGAACTGACGTCAGCGCGCAAAAGCGGCGTCTAAGTAGCTGCCGCGACATCATCTCGGCGACCACGACGCCAACGACGGACGCGCAGCCGCACGACGCCACCTTCCGATGCGCAGGGGTACTGCTGACAAAAACTTTCCGGATCCAGTCAGACACCTGGGGATATTCTAAGGTAAGGAATCGATCACTAACTAATGTTTCTTACAGATATATCGTTACTGAAGGTAAGTAACTTGTGCGACAGTGCCAGTTACATTAGGAATGACGGTTGGGGGGAATAAAGAGGGGTCCGGAGATACAACCTATGGGGAAGGGTGATCCACAGTATTGTTATTCCATCATAAAGAGAAGGGCAGCATGTGCAACCCAACGGGGCTCAACTTAAGTACAATGCAATCACTCGGTTTCCTCAGGATAAAGCAATAAATAAGTCCGCAATGGCTGCCATATATTTTTGGGTCTGGAGGTAGGTGGCTGCATTGTAGCATATGTGTGTCACTAGTAGTGTCACAATACATTAAGTTCCGAATCCAAGCTTTCACCGTTGGGACAGTGGATCCACCCCTGTGTAGAGAGACTTGTCTCTTAGCGAGAAGTAGAGCAATGGCAGCGTTTCGCTGAACTCCCGCAGCTAGCGGTTTAACATAGCCCAAAAGTGCCAACAGCGGGGTCAGGCAGAGGTCCGATTCGATAATCTGGGAAAGATGGCGAAAAACGTCCTCCCAGTATGCCAGTACTGGTGCGCAGTTCCATGCCAGATGTGAAAAGTCGCAAAAACAACAGTTGATGGACAGAATGCAGAACAATGTCATACATTCACCCCAGTACAGAGATCAGGGCCTAAATCCATCGTTTTTTTGCTCACCATGCCGTTCCAGTTTGGACCCAGCCATATGCAAATCAGTCTTGACCCTGTGCCTCATGGGAACAGTCCAGCCCGAACTGCCAAGCCAGGTCGATGGATTTAACCCAGATCTTTTGACTGGGGGAGAATGTTTGCATTGTCAGCATTCCGTCCATCATTTGTTTGCTGTAACACTTTTCGCCCTAAGTGGGATGGGTATGCCCAGACGTGGGTCCCTTGCTCACTGTGCCACTGGATTCAAGCTAGCCTGGCTGAAGAAGGGTGACATACCCTGAAACCGGTCCCAGGATGCTTGTTTCCGGTCCAGGGAGGACCTGGCCTGGCAGTTCGGTCTGGACTGTTCCCATGGGGCACAGGGTCAAGACTGATTTGCATGTGGCTGGGTCCAAACTGGGGTGGCATAGTGGGCTAAAGAACGATGGATTTAACCCAGATCTTTAGACTGGGGGAGAATGTTTGCATTGTCAGCATTCCGTCCATCATTTGTTAGATGTGAAAAGTCGGCATGCTCTGTTGCGCATCTAGAGCAACAGTGTTAGTTGGTGGGGTCCATTTTTGCTACCAAGTGTGGCGTTGTGTATGCCCTGTGTAAATATTTAAAATGTAATAATTTATGTTGTGATTGCTAGGTAAGAACCAAGTTTTCTCACAGCAATACACCTATGTCTTGCCCAGCAGGGGGTGACCCAGACCCCTCTCCCACGCTGCCCGAGCCCCCATCTTGACCGCTGGCCGAAGTGTGAGAGAGAAGTGATATAGTCGGGAGACCAAGTGTGCACCACTAGGTGACTTGATAACTAATGTGAATGGGGGTAAATCCGCCGGTTCCCCTGGGGAAGATGGAAGTGTAGTGCGAATGGAATTGCGCAGTCTGTGTAGAATGAACCTGTCCATTTAAGACACATCATGTCTTTCTGATGGGGCTGCTACAGAGCGCGGCTGGGCGTCATGAAAGAGGTCGCCCAGAGTGGGTAGTCCACACAAGGCTAGGGTTCGCGTGGTTAGTGTTTCTGTGGTCAGAGGAAGCCAAGCGTTATCTAGAAGCGGTATGTGAACGGAATAGAGGAGGTTGACGTTCAGATATCATTGTAACTTAACCCAGGCCCAGTATGTGGTTTGAAGTGTTTGTATCTCTGACGGAGTCCTAGGCAGGCCTCGTGGTATGATAGTGGAAAGCAAGCATGGGCGTGCCTGCGACCATTCCAGCTTCAAGTATTGTAGCCTTGCGTCAGGATGGTGTCAATAGTACGCAAAATATGCCTGTGCAACTAAGTAGTACAAAAATCAGGGAAGCGAAATCCTGCGTGCAGGTACGGCATAGTCGATGTTTGCCAGCTGATTCGCAGCTGCCTAATGCCCCAGACTAGTCTAACAAGCATACTGCAGAGTGTGTCAAAAAATCTAGCCGTAAGGGTTATGGGAATGTTGAAGAATGGATTAAAAAACAAAAAATGGGGCAGTACCACCGTTTTGATGATGGCAATCGACGGAGGGAGTTTAATCCAACAATCGATTTGTGTTGATAGTTTATCAACTACGGATCCGTAGTTAAGATAAATAACCTCTGCAGCGTTCCGGTATAAAAAAAAAATGCCTAGGTACTGGGGGAGCGGTGGGGGGTCGGGGGGGTGGACTGTGCACCAGCGCAGAGGGAAATCTAAAGTGAAGGGGGCAGTGGTGTCTGTCAATGGAAATATTTCCGACTTAGTCCAATTTGTGACGTGTCGGGAGAACACCCCGAAGCGCACAATTTCTCAAAGAAGAGGAAAGAGATTGGTTTCGGGGTCCCTGAAGAACATCATCACATCATCTGCATATAACGAAGCCAAAAGAGGTCTGCAGTGAAATCTTAGTCTGGGCTGTAAATGGCACTCCTGGAGATGCCGCACAAGGGGGTCGATGGCTATAATGAACAGCAGGGGCGACAGAGGGCACCCCTGCCTGGTACCTCGTGAAAGTGTAAATTGATCGGTTAAGTCACCATTCACTCGGATCCGGGCCAAAGGACTCGCGTACAAGAGGCGAATAAGATCGGAAAAGCTTGTTGGAACCCCACCTTTCCGTAATGTGGCATATAAAAAGGATCATTCCAGCGAATCAAATGCTTATTTAGCGTGCAACAATATCGCTGCGGGGGATAGATCAGGAGTAATTTGGTCACGGATCGCAAACACCGCATGAAGGTTAAACGAACTGGATCGATTCGGGACAAAACCAGACTGGAACGGGGAAATTATCTTGTCCACAAGTAGGGAAAGGCGAGTGGCGAGGACTTTATAATCTTGATTCAACAAAGACAAGGGTCTGTAGGAAGCACAGCGGTAAGTAGGCTTGTTCGGCTTAAGTAAAAGGGTAATTACCGCTTTGCGCATTGTAGGAGGGGGAGATACGCCCTACAAGGATTCCGCGGATTCTTACAATAAATGGGGAACCAATAAGGACTTATAAGTATTATAAAATATGCCGGATAAGCCGTCAGTGCCCGGGGCTCGGGTACCACTCAGGTCATCGATGGCCTGCGAGATTTCATCAGCAGTAATGGGTGAGGCCAGGAACTGCTTTTGCCCTCCGTAAAGCCGGACCATAGCTACCTCAGCAAGGTAATTGGTAAGAGGGTGGTCGGCAGGGGGCATCGAGTGGTATATAAGCGAGTGTAATAAGAGAGAAAAGCGGCAGTAATGTCCTGATTGCATGTGATTGAGGTGCCATCGTCCAGTTGAAGGTGTGTAATAAAAGAGGATTGGTATTGGGGGTAAAGCAGCCTAGCCAGTGTTCGACCAGGTCTCTCACCCTCGCCATACACCCTCGCTCATGCGTGCCTGCCGAGATAGTTTACCTCACGTGACGCAAGGTCATGAAAGTCTGAGAGGAGTGTCGCTCGTCGGTGCATCGAAGGAGGGGGTCGTCGGTTAGAGCTCAAGCATCTAGCTCGTTCAGTGCATTCTCAATAGTTTTGAGTTTCAGGCGTATGGCGCGGAGCACCTCAGCTTGCTTGGCGATACATATCCCTCTGATAGCCTCCCAAAGTGTAGCATAACTAGATACTGTACCGGTATTGAGCTGAAAGTCCTCAACTATGGCATCTCTGACTTCACTTTGAAATGCATCATCTAGCAGTGTGTTTGCTGGGAAGTGCCAGGGTGCGCATGATCACACAATATTGGGCATGCAAAGGGTCAACAGTACCGGTGAATAGTCCGATAGTGTGCACGGTAGGTGCTCAACCGCAGTAACCGCTAGGATAAACTTGCAGTAAAGATACCAATGGTCTATGCGACCAGGATCCTTGTGGAGCTGAATAAAAAGAATATCCCCTATCAAGGTATTGTTGAGCTCGCCAAGCATCCGCGAGGAGAAAGGTCTGCGAAAGGGAAGTAAGTGCCCGCACCAAATGCGGCTTAGTGATCTGTCCAGTGCTCGTCGAGGGTAAAGATGGATCAAGTGTAAGGTTAAAATCGCCCCCCATTAGTATAGTATCCGCTGATAGTTGGGAGATATGTGTAGATATGCTAGGGAAGAACTCTGGTGAGTCTACATTTGGGGCATACACATTGATCAGGAGGAGGGTTTTAGCCCCTAGGGCGCCGGCAACCTAGAGATAACAACCTATCGGGATCAGTAGTCACATCCCACACACGGAACGGGACTGCTTTGTGGATCAGGATACATACCTCTCTGGAGAAGGTACCATAATTTGCAAAGAATCGATTGTCCCCCCAATTCAATACAAACCGATTGGTAGAGTTCGGGGCATAATGGGTCTCCTGTAAAAATGCCACTTAGACAGCGTGTCTGGTGAGATAGGACAATACGGTCCGGGTATGTTTATAAGTGTCTAGGAGGGTGAGTAAGTCATTGTTTGGTAGCTGACTGGATAGTCTGTTGGTTCGGAAAGAGTGGTAATTTGGTCTGAATCTTCAGCAAGGACGTTATTCTGGAGGTGAGTTGTCTGTGATGTCAGCTTGTGTTCAAATTTGGAGCTTATATGGGTTAGATTAAGGATGTTCACCCTAATCAGCAGCAGTTCTGATTTTATAGCGTCGTGTGGTGACGGTGTAATGACTCAAAGGAGGCTCCTGGCTGGGGGAAGTCTTGTAGTTTTGAAGGCGAGACAAATCAGGGTAGTTGGGGGAGCCGGCAACGTTGGGGACAGCCAGCATAGTCTTGGTAATAATTGGTCTGCAGTTAAAGACTTGGGCCTGGTTGGTCGCGAAGATGTGGTGTGTGTAATAATACTGTTGATGGAAATTTGGGGCCGAAGGCTAATGGAGAGTGGGAAGTAATGGTGCTGGATAGTTGTCATCGAGGAGAACCAGGATAGTCGCTGGTAGAGGGGGTGTATTGTATTGTGGTAGTGCACGAAGTACAATTGGTGTCGACTTAGGGGGAGAGTAGGGGTGTGAGGTGAGGTGGGGGAAATGGGGTAGACCAAAGGGGAGGAGGCAGAGTATCATTGGGAGGAGGCTGGTGAGGGGAATCTGTGTCTAGTTTGTTCTTGAGGTAGGAGAAAATATCGATGAAGAGTTCAAGATTACAATCTGAAGATTGAATGAGCATGTGCCTTTGTTATAGATAGAAATAGTGGCAGCTGCATTGTACAGTGAGGAGGATGTGCTCATGTGGAATTTTCTTGGTGTTTGTTGTATTGAAAGAGCAGGATAGGACTTTCCTCCATTGAGCACATCCGTTTCTGGTGAGGATGAGGTCATTCTGTAGGGTGTCCTTGTTGTAGCAAGAGTAGGGGTCAGTTATAAGTATTTCTTTGTTGAGACGAAGGATTTTATGTTTGAGGTTTCTCATGGCGTTTTTGGTTAAGTTGGGGGGGAGGGGGGGCTAGTTTATTAGGTATGAGACCTTTCCAGCAGGGGATAGCAGGGGATTCAGCTTGCTTACATGGAGAGGATTCTTGTGGGATGATGTTGGTAGGATGGGGCTATAATTTCTTCATTGCCCCCCTCACTTCCTCCTGACTTATCTCCCGTTTTAAGTCTGGCCCAAGCCTCGGCAGTGAGTCCTTCCTAAGCCAGTTTTCTATCTGATCATCCGAAACCTCTAGATCGTCTGTGTATAAATCCTGAAAGAAGTTTGTGAAAGCCTGCTCCATGTCTGTGTCATCAACACACCATTTACCAGTCTGTAGGAAGCTGGCTCTGTATAACCTATACCAAAGTAAGTTATAGTGTGCACAGAGTCCGGTGGCTCCCCAGAGGCTTACAGTGGCTTAAGTAGATAATACTAAAAGCTCTATTTGTGGTATTGTGGTCGAGCAGTTAGGCTTGCCAGAGGGCTGTGTTAAGCATTTGTTGTACACACTCAGGCAAGAAATGGTTACACACACTCAAAGACTGAATCCAAGACCTATTGTTTTGTAAAAAAAAAAAAGTTATTACTTTATTTTATTTTAGAACCAAGAGGAACTCAGTTGCAGGTACATAACACTTCAAGAATAGCAATAATACTTTTCAAGATGCAGTAGCAATTGTCTTGCAAGGCAGTAAAAATGCTCTACAGTACTACAAATACTTTGGTATTGTCAATCAGCAATTGTAGAACTTGGCATTTGTAGAAAATGGACATTTGAATGCAATAGGAGAAGTGCAATGCAATCCTATGGGAAGAAAACAGTTTTATGCATTAACAGGTAAGTATGCGACTTACTCTTCCAGTCTTCGAGGCTTTGAACTAACACTTGGCAAGGGTCAGATTGAGGTAGGTACTGCACCACCAGCGGCACTAGGGCAGCTGGGTGCAGAGGTCACTGAGCCCAGTTTTAGTCAATGGAGACTCTGGGCACCGAACAAGGTGCAGATTGCAGGTAGGTACCCCCGGTTTCATTGCACAGGCCCTTGTGGGGGGGGGGGGTTAAAGCAAGTACAAGGGTGGCCACAAGGCTGCACCAACCTTACACCACCAGCGGCACAGGGGCTGCTGGGTGCAGGGTGCAATTCATCGTCGGGTGCCCAATGCAAGTGGATGGGGATCTCGGTCGCACAAAGAGGCTGCATGCTCGGACCAGAAGGCTGGATGAAGGTGACCACTGGCTGGACAGGTAAGTTGAGATGTCTGAGAAGGCTTCGGCACCGTCGGCTGGGCTTCCCAAGGTTGAGGGGCTGAGGATGCAGGGGTGCCTTTTGGTGTCGGATTTTCTTTACCGGAGCTGGTCGCGATCAGAGGAGCCGTTCATGAAGTGGCTGCAGGCGTCTTCGCGGAGTCCAGGAGAGGTCAGCCAACGCTGGATTTGAGGTCCGGTGAGCCGCTCGAAATCGGGCTGTGGGTGTCGGGTGCAGAAGTCACGGTTCCTGCTGGATATTGAGTCCTTGTAGTTGGATTCTTCTGGACAGGGCAGCTGCCCTTGGGAGACCTGTTTTTTTTTTTTTTTTTGAAGCATGTGTAGTTTTCCTCTGGTTCTGAAAGGCGCTGGAGACAGGACAGGCTTCGTCTTCTTCACAGGGTCTTTGAGAAAAAGACAGGCCTGTAGGGCTGGGGCCAAATCAGTAGTAGTCTCCAGGCTCAGCTGCACTGCGTCTTCTTCATCCTTTTCTTCTTAGGTCGCAGAAATCTAAAGATCAAGGTGCATGGGTGCCCCATAATACTTAATTTAGGGGCGTTACAGGTACTGGCAGATGGTAGCTAATGGGCTACCTGCCTTTTAGGGTGACTACACCCTTTGTATGTTCCCTCCCTTTGGGGAGGGGGCATCCCCTAACCTGATTGGCTAAAATCCTTCCATTCAAGATGGAGGATTTTCTAAGGAGGGGGTCACTTTGGTACAGGGCACCTTAGGGGGTGGTCCTGGCAGAGAGGGCACACACCTCTCCTGACTGCTAATTTTCCTGCAGACCTTGCTGCCAAAAGTGGGGTTTGGTCAGGGGTTGGGGCATCTCCACTGGCTAGAGATGCCCTGGCTAGCATTTCAAAGGGCAGGAAGCCTTTGAGGCCCACCATCCTGAATGCTGTTCCTACTTGGGTGCAGATGTGAAGCACCTCCACCCCAAACAGCCTTTGTCCCTGACCCACGAGTGCACAAGGGCTCCCACCTCAGAGGGTCAGAAACATGTCTGTATGTGGCAAGGTGGTGCAGACCAGTCAGCTGGACACGACGGAATTGGTTGTTTTTCAGGGGGCATCTCGAAGATGCCCTCTTAGTGCATTTTGCATAAAATCCAATACTGGCATCAGTATGCGTTTATTATGCTGAGAAGTTTGATACTAAACTTCTTAGCATTCAGTAAAGCCATCATGGAGCCGTGGAATTCGTAATGACAAACTCCCCGCCCAGGTACTCAATATGGCTTCACTGCACTTAGAATGTATCAGAATGGACTTAGACACTGTAGAGACATATTGCTCTGGCAGGTATGCCCTCACCTGTGGTATAGTGCACCCCGCCTTAGGGCTGTGTGGCGAGCTAGAGGGGTGACTTACCTATGACACAGGGAGTGTTGGGTAGGCATGGCACACCGGGATGTGTGCCATGTCGACTTTTAAGTTTTGTCTACACCAAAACCCACAATCTGCAATGGCAGTGTGTTTGTGTTGGTTGTATGTTGGAACAACGAGTTCCACAACCACGACTTCCCTAACAACGAGGTAGCAACCACGACCTCGTCTAAACCACGACTTTTTTTTACCACGCATTCCTTTACCACGTTTTTTCGTGGTAAAGGAATGCGTGTTAAAAAAAATGCTTTCCATCTAGTACCCCGATCCCCCCCCACCCCTTAAAAACTAATTACACCCACCCTAAAAATACCACAGATATTAAAATACATACATCATGATAAATCGTATGCCCTGTTGGGCATTGTACCCTGTGTACAGTGACAGCGTAACGGAGAGATAAAAATAAAACCAGTCAGATCTGAGGTCACACCTGTCGCCTCCAGATTACTTGACACAAAACCTTCATATCTGGCCCCCAAACGGTGCTACCTTTTCTATTTTTAAAAAACAGGGCAGCGTCAAGTGCATTTCACAACCGTTCACGCGAACCCCCCACTATGTCAGTCTAAACCTTATAACTTTCAACCTCTCACCCCGCCCTCACCATCAGAATCTGAAGTCATGCACTGTCCATCTAATTTGCTAGAATCAGGGAAAAAAGAAGCACAAATGAAGAAAAATAAACGGGTTCACATAATTAGTGCATAGATCCACTTGCACCAAAAAAAACAGCTAGCCAAAGCAGGGGGTGAATGCTTTATGCGTGTGACACATTACCATTCTGTCGATTTATAGAATAATAATGAACCCTTACTGGAATATATCTTAAGGTTTTCAAAAGTCACCTCTGGGTTCTGTGCCTAGATCAAGCGTCACCCAGTGTCTGACGCTGACAAACAGCACCCCAGAGATGCGTAAACAATCATGTAATAGAGGTTTAGGGATACCCTTGTTAGTTTGCAGTTTTTCGTTATATAGCGCGAACTCGACCCGAAGGTATTGGAGCGCTTTTACACGAACACCATTTACAATACACGAGGACACATTCATTTTTAGTAGGCACAAGGAGATTAAGTGATTTGCCCAGAATCACAGAATGTTGAACCGACGCCGAGACTGGAACCTTACGTCGCCCCCCCCTCCCCTTGTCTCCATATATTATACTAAAATATTAGTATCACGTGGACCAGTCTTATGTAAAAAGTAACATGTTAATGAAAACAATAGAAATTTCAGCATTAACAGCAATTACCATATGGAACAAGGTGTAAAGGTAAACGTGTTTCTGTTGCTATCACACCTATCTGGTTGAGAACAAAAACAATTATTATTATTACTAATATTACTACTGATGTTACAAACACAACAGTCTTCGCCTTGCTGCACTTTGCATCGATGTCGTGCCCTTCAATTTAATTTCAAAATGTATTTAATAAAAAACACTAATGTCGTACTCTGGAAATGTTTTTTAAATACAATTACGTTAACGCTTAAAAAAACAGGGACACAAAAGCGAGCTACATAGGACAATGAGCGTCACCTTCACACCTACACCTGTGTGGGGGAATTCAGTGATGATACAAGCATTATTACTCCAGCATTAATACCACTAGTCAGTTAATACTACCAGTGAACGCTCGCACTAGTGTCTTGTTCCGAACAGACATCAACTTCTCGGCGGCCGTGGACGGTATTTCAATAATTGTGACAGTGTGGAGTTTTGTGAAGGTTTTACACAACATGCTGAGAGCACACACCCAGAAGACAATGTTTAGTGTTGGGGTCTTGCTTTAAATCACTGCATCACATACATCGATGCTGCGATGAACTCCGCCCTGCCCGAACACTAGACCGACTCAGCCTTAACCACGCACATGCGTGGTTAAGGCTGAGTCGTTGTTCGGACAAGTCGTTGTTCGGCTTTCGTGACTCCGGAACTCGTTGTTCCGGAGTCGTTGTTCAGGATGTTTGCCGTTTGTGTTAGGTGAGGGATCTCTGAGGGTGGCACAGTACATGCAGCAGCCCTTAGAGACCCTCTCTGGTCACAAGGCCCTTGCTACCAGTGGTACCTTTCACAAGGGGCTTACAGTGGGCCAGAAGTGTGCCAATTGTGGAAACAAAGGTACACTTTTGGGAAAGAACACGGGCACTGGGATCCTTATTGGCAGGAACCCAGTGCCAACTCTGTCAAAGTGCATCATATATCAGGCAAAAAGTGGGGTGGTAACCATGCAAAAAGGGGGACCTTCTTACACAGTCTCTCTATCTTCAATTCCCTTAATGGTGTTTCTTACATTCGCCATCTTTATTTTCCAGGCTAATAGTTCCTGCATCCTTCACCATACTCGTAATGGGCAAACTTACTAGCCTCCCATTTCCCCTGCAGAATTCCTAGCAAATAATCAGCTAGTTCACCTCTAGCCTCTTTGATCTTATTGTTTAGAATAGTCAACTCCTGTGCTTCACAATGGCTATCTACGTTTTAATAAGGATATCTTTTTTTTGCTCATTGATAAAGGTCTTTAAATAACTATATACAATAAAGATTTATTATCACAGTGGGTATCTATTTCTCTCTGTATTTTAACAATTTTCATCTCTAGATACCGAAGTCTGTGCTTGGACTCCTTTTGCTTATATGACTGACTGACTGACTGAAATATTTGTAGAGCGCACTAATGCCGAGACGTCTTGGCGCTGAGGTAATAGCCGTCCACCTGGTTGGCAGGCCTAGAGCTGGGAGAAGAGCCAAGTTTTAATCATCTTTCTAAAAAGAGTCCTGCTGGGCTGCAGTCTCATGTGGATTGGGAGGGAGTTCCACAATTTAGCCGCTTGGTAGGAGAACCCCCTTCCGCCCCATCTAGCTCTTCTTATCCTAGGGAGAAGGACCAGTCCAGTGTTTGCCGACCTGAGGCAGCGTACAGGCAGATATCGCGGGAATAGGAGTTGAATGTCTGCCGACCCTCCTCCATAAAGGGCTTTATGGACTAGGCAAAGAGCCTTAAAATCTATTCTTCGGCGGACTGGGAGCCAATGGAGGGATCTTAGGCTTGCGGATGTTGGATGGTGTTTAGGTAGCTCTAACAGTACTCGTGCTGCCGCGTTTTGTAGAGACTGTAATTTAGAGTGCTGTCTAACACCCGCGCCCAGGTATAACGCATTGCAGTAATCTATTCGAGACAAGACCAGCGCTAAACCTATAATCCTCCCTCTAATAAATGCTTTAAAAGCACCCCAAATTATTTGCAGGGGAGCCAATCACTTGTTAATTTCAAAGAAATCTACTGTGTCCTTCCTAAAGCTGGCTGACTACCGCCTGATCCAATAGTAGTGTCCTATCTAAAGACCATCTGAGAAGATCTAGTTCCTTTTACAAGAGAAAATCTAACTTCACTGCGGAGTGATCTGACTGGTGCTCGGGAAGGTGAATTATCCCTTTAATCCTATTGGTCAGTCTGGAGTTTGCATGCTGATGCATTGTGGATTTCCATAGCGTCATTCTTTAAACCGAAACTCAGTTCTTGAAGTAAACAAGCTGTAATATTCGATCCCAACACTAGATGACAGGATGGTGCAAAGCGTGTGATCTACAACACAACAAGATGCAAACAGTTTTTGCAGGTAAGAAACATTTTCTTTATTGGCGTGGTGATTGTTGGTGACGCTAAGTAAACTGGCACAAGTACGTTAACTGATATGAAAACTGGTTTAAGCAAAGTACAATTTAAAGTTTAGATTTTATGTTACTAATAGAAGTTTAATATCATACGTTATCTGAAATAAAGCAGTTGAAATTCACATGAGGGCTGGCAGCAGTGTTGTCCTCTTTAGATACCGCAATATTTAAAGAAATCATTTAGCTGCCTATTGTAGTCATAGATTATTAATATCACTTAATTTGAACCCAATTTTCAGAAATATTATGGTATAGATTTAGGTAATTTGATTTCGTACTTCTCAATTCAATTTATTTTCATTGTCCCGGATTTGATTATTTCATTTTGTTGCAGGGACCCCGAGCAATTCAGAGTCCGATACAGAGGACTCCGAGGAGGAAGAGGAGGAGGAGGATGATGACGACGATGATGATGATAAAGATCCAGAGGAGTCAGATACAGATACAGAGGGAGAGAAAACCCCATTAACACTAAATAAAACTATGCCCATAGAGAAATGTTCTTCTACAGGCCTCTCACTTAATTCTACTCCGCTTAACCTCAAAATTACAAATACTCCAGGATCTGCGCCTGCTGCCTTGTGCACTGAATCTCAGTCATTGGACTATATCAGCAATTCACCTCCACTAACTGCCAGTACACCATGTGGTATTTACAGTATTATTTTGTCATATTATTTTGAACAAAGTTGTAGTGTAGAGTAAAGGCATGCATAATTGAATCTTTTTATTTTGTGTATGTGTACTTCGTTTTTCTATTTTCTTTATAAAAGTTTACAGCACACTGGTATATATTATAGCTGATTTACTGATGAAAAATATATTCGTGCAAACAATACATATGACACATTTTCATATTTTATTGAAAACCTTGAGGTTTATTGAACTGTGAAAAATATTTTCTTTAATATCCTACTGCATTGGCTTTGCCCATATTTGATAGTTGTCAATCATTTTCCTTTAAAGGTTCTTTGAAACGGAGAAGATTACTAGATGAACGAAGTTTGCATGTTCCTCTACAATACGGGTATGGTGTACAGTATACATTTTTTTGTTTACCCTTTGGACGTTGGAGTACATATAGTATGATGTTTTCTCAGAAAATTCTTAATAATGTGTTTGTGCGTGTGCATCAATATATTGTCAGTGAAAATAAATGTGGCCCATTCAAACATTTTGTTCGGATCAGAAGTTCTAATATATTCACTCCTTTATTGCTACAGTGCAGTGGTCAAACTCGATGTAATTGTTAAATGGCACAGCCTAACTGTTGGAAAGTGGATTATTGGTAGGGGCAAATGTAGGTCTGCCACTGGCAATAAGGCCACTACCACAGTATAGGACTCAGAATAGGTCTTAGAAAATTATTCCTATGCTCAACTCTTGGTAACGTGGCTGCGAGCAGGCAGGCTTAACTTCAAAGACAGGTATGTAAAGCATTTAAAAACACAAATTCAGTAAATAATTGAGACACAACACAAAATAAAAATCCAACACCAATTTATAAAAATAGGAAATATCGTTATCTTTTAAATGACACCAAACTGAAAAAAATCCACTGTAGGGAACCAGAGATATGAATTTTTTAAAGATTAGTCACTTTCTAGTGCTTAGAAACCAACAGTGCCCCTTTTAGTCATTTCGTTTGCTCTGACAGGGACACATTCACCTTTAGCAATTGTTCTGGAGGATATCTCACCACTCTTGTGCAGCCTCCTCCAGCAGGCTGGGTCCAGTTAGAACTCCTTCCTGAAGTTCTTCTTGCGGGTCCCAAAGTATCCAACACACAATCCAAGGTTCTGGAATCTCCAAGAGGGTCCTTGAAAGTGTGAGACTTCAATTCCTGCAATCCACTGGTAGTACTCCAGGCTGGGGATTCTTTGTGGTGATGTCCAGGTGAGCTCTGTTAACCTGTAGCTTGCAGGGAGTCCACTCTTTAGTCCTTT
This sequence comes from Calotriton arnoldi, assembly GCA_963921515.1. NCBI lineage: Eukaryota > Metazoa > Chordata > Amphibia > Caudata > Salamandridae > Calotriton > Calotriton arnoldi. Next base: position 2,810,510 of record CAWUFW010001149.1, on the reverse strand, counting down.
TGAAGCAGGTTTGATCCACAGGGCTGTAGTTTCAAATGTTGCAAAAAGGCGCAATCTTCACAGTTCAGGCCTTTGGAAATGCACATCAAACTCTTCAGCGCAGACCCTTCTGATTCTCTTAAGTTTCAAGCAGCAGAACTGAGGGGCTCTGCCCTTCTCAGATACTTATTCAGTGTTCTCCAGGGTCAAGCAGGAGGTCACTCCTGTCCAATGAGCTGCAGGGTTTCACCCAAAGGTCTGACCACTTCCTGCAGAGTGGCCAAATGCTAACCCAGAAACCACTATTCTTCCAAAATTCAATATGTCAGAATTTTCAGCAGGCAGATAAGACCTGGCTAGACACAACCCTAGGATGGCTATTCTCCATAGCCTCTCCCCCTTGCATCTGCTCATTCCTTCCTTAATCCTAGCATCTGGCTGTAGGCCAACAGTTAAAGGTGTAAATGACACTGAGGCCTTCTCTTTCCTTTGAAGACCTTGGTTTACGACTCCTCCCCCTGCTCTGGCATTCCTATGCCCAGCAACCTCTCCTCCCCGAGAGGCTTCCTAACCCCAGTGGTCATTTATCACTTCAAAGCAGCCATGCTCACCCACTTATCTCTGACCAATCAAGGCAGAGCAGTACAGGGTTGAATTTTGGCTTACAGACAAAAAAAAGTCTTATAACCTCTTGTCTGTACATTTTACAATAAATTCAACAATACCATATTGTTGGATTTATCATTACCATTCTACGGAGTCCTTTAATCCTACTTTAATGGCTTTTCTTTCTCCAGTTATTAACTAATAACCTTTTCCAATGTTAACCTATGGCATGGGATTGGCAATGGGAAAAGTGACTTGGGCCGTTTTTCCAGCACTAGGGCGTATAAAAACATATTTTATAAGTACACTACATATATCTACCGGACCCCCACCCCAGGAACACCTAGGTGAGACTTTAGGGGTTCTGAATATGTAAAAATATTGCAGATCCTCCCTCCACAGTGCTCCTACCACCAAAGTCGATTTTGGGCAGCCCTTTATCACAATGTGGGGAGTGACATGTGCAATTTCACTTTACCCAGGGCATATAAAACTCATTTTATAAGGGTCTACCTTATAGATACCTGACCCCCCACCCCTGGGACACCTAGGGGAGCCCCTAGGGGTACCTAATATGCCCAAACATTGTAGGTTAACCCTTTTTAAGTGCCCCAAACACAAAAGTCGAGTTTGGGCACAATTTACTTTTTAAAAGCAGTCCTGCCACACAGAGCCAGTTTTAAAAATACCTCCGGCTTCAGCAGTGCACACATGCAAGTGCAGAAAGGTCTGCTGGCCTCTAAACTACCATGCCCTATTATATACTCGGGACTGATAAGTAGTTTCAATCCCCCTGCCCTAATATGTACTAGGGCCCTATGGGGTAGGTCATGCCAGTCACAGGGGTACCCCAACCCTTAGTATACCCTAGTGTATGTAGGTGTTTTCACTGTATTCTAAGTGTTTTCAGCATAGCACTGGCCCTGGGCCTAGTTAGGCAGTGCCCTGGGTCAGTCAGAGTCAGTTACCACCAGTACCAGTCAGCAAAAAGTTGGGGGGTGCCCAGGGCACAGGATGACTTTGCAACACTAACTAATTGCATAAATCAAGATTACAGTTCCATTTTACAATCTCTTTACGGAGAAAAATAAGTAGGCTACCACTCAAGCCCATTGAACTAAGTTTTATATCACTACAGAAATGTATCCCATAGTTCCATGATTCTGGTTTAAAAACTATGCATACATTCAATTATTAAAACATATGCAACTCGCGATTGCAACTTGCACCGAATTTTGCATTATGCAACCCGGTCATGTGCCTGTTCCGGGTCCAGCAGCAGCTCGCAGGGCAGAGTGGCAGCCTCTGCCGATCCATTCAGCTAGGATCCAGGTCTTGAGAGCTCTGCTGTGAGCCGTAGGGAAGGGGTGGAGCGGCGTGCGTGTGGGAGGTGGCAGAGGGGTAGGCGGGAGCAGGAAAAACCGAGGCTTCTGGAGCAGCAGCAGGCCTCGGGCTGTGCCGGACCATGGCTGCGGTCGCTGATACACAGCTGATGCGGACCGTTGGAATTATCGGTAAGGACACTTGGCGCCCCTCAAGCTGCTTTAACTAGTAGTTAAATGTTGCTTTCCGCCGTCCGTTGTCGCCCATAGCTCTTTCTTTTATGTTTTTATTATTCCGTTAGGAGCGCTTTTCACGAGCGCTTCCCCTTAGTCCGGTGCTGTGCTATCTGCATTTTTTGCGTTTATTTTGCTAATGGTTTTTGGGAGGAAGCGTGGGGAAGCAGCGTTTGTAGTACAAACTCGACGTTGCTGGACACAGGATTATTTTTATAACTCCGGTAGGAAACAACATTATTCTGCTGTGCAGCCACTCTCCCCGCTCGCTGCTGATCTAAAAATAGGCTTCAAATAGTTTTTTTGGTGTGGGGCTAATTACGCATGTACCAGGTAACAGTCGCTACTGCCCTTCAGGCACAAGCGCTATGGTGGTTACGTTATGCCTGGTTCACTAACTCGTTTTAGGCATTTTAATATTGTCTGCCTCAGGGGTTCACTGCTGTGGCCCAGGACGGGTCACAAGGGCTAAACAAACTTGGAAAAACTAGGGACACAGCAGGCTGGCCGAGTTTAGGTGGGAGAGATTGGCCCTTAGAGGCTAGGTGTGAGCAGTGGGCTCCACCCATTCTCACATTTTACACGTAAACGCCCAGTTAGACCGTCATGAGGGAATGGCACATTAAAATGACATTTTGGCAGATGTCAAAACACCTACTGGTTTTCGAAGCTGTATTTCAACTCCAGGGATTATTGACTGGGGCTGCACAAAGTCTCAAGGAATGTTATTACAATCTCAACTCACATCCGGTCCCACTGCCTCACTCTTGAGAATTAGCAGATGCTGAGGAATTCCCAAATATCTTATGTGAGATCTGGACTGGCCTTCCTGGTGCCCTAAAATTCAGCAACATCATTCTAATTTCTCACTGCAGTGAAGTGAGAACATCTCAAATGCTTCACAGCTGTGCATTACATTCTACGTGACCGCAGGATCACATTTCATCGGCATAAGTGTAAACAGGATTAAAATCTCCTGGCTGATTGTGACAGTACAAAGTCTAGCGTGCTAACGTAGGGCATCAATGCATCCTCAAAATAACGGGACTTTCATGTCAACAAAACTACAACTTCATGTAATGGGTGGTGGAGGGGAGCAGGAGAGTGAATCACAGGTTTTTGGGGACCTGTTGAGGGAGTTTGATCAAGCTATGTCAAACCGGTTAAGATAGAATAAATTGCCTGGAGTGTGGTAGTTTTTGGTTTGTTACTCTTATTGCTTCTTAGCGACAAAACCCCCATCAGGCTCTTACCTGTGCTTTATAAAATGCATAACACAACATCACAACACCCAAACTAGATTCCTCATGTCGCACAGAAACAGAACATCACAACAAGCATTTGCAATGCAATAGGTCTCGCAATTTTGAAACTTTGGCCTATTGGTATCGGAAATGACAATGCCTTTTATTATTGCAGGTTTTTTGTCAACACAAAAATAAAAGGCATTGTCATTTACAATGCCAATAGCTCAAAATATCGCAATTGCGAGACCTATTGCATTGCAAATGCTTGTTACTTTTTTGTTCCTGGGTATCTGATGCCTGGTGGTACCCATGGCTGACTCACCTTTCAAAAATAATTCCTCTTTCAGTCCTTGTGCCTCCTGTGGTGCACAGATTAAGGCAGGTGGCTAAGAGATGCAGAATTTGTAAGACTTTGACCTCCAGACGTCTCAAAGTCTGAGATGGCTGACTTCATGGCCTGAAAGCTACCTCTCCAGGTAATGTCCCAGTGAAACATGTGCCCCCTTCTTCCAATGTGGAGGAATGAAAATTGGATCTCGTTTCTTCTAAGTATCTGGTTAGAACCTTTTCCTCTTCTAACCCTACAACTCTAACTGTCTGTGTCTGCCCCAAAGGTGCAGCCGTCTAGTTCTGGATTCTTTCCTCTTAATTAAGACCAAGAAACCAAAGCTTCAGGGCTCTTCTTCTAAGGCTGTATCTCTGCTCCTGTTTCCTGCAAGACCAAACACCTTGGTCATCAGTGACCATCAACAAGCCTTCCCTGTCAAGGGACCGCAGGGTTGACCAACATTTCGTCAGCAATGGAAACATTGATTTGTGTACCAAGTCCTTTCTCAGCAATAATTCAATTTTTCCTATCATGAGTAGGCAGGAGGCCAGACCACAAATCCTTTGGGATGTTCTTCCAGTCAAAGAGATGAAGAATTCAGTGAAGATGGAGTAAGTGAGGATGATGATGCCAGAGGAAAATGCCGATCTGTTTGGAAGATCACGCCTCTCAGGGCTGCCCTCAAGTAGAAGGCCTAGTGAATTGGACATCCAGATTGTGCCTAGTGGTTCTGCTAGGCAACAAATATTGCACAAAATCTTGGATAGATTTTGGCCTCACCACCATTATTCTTAGCCAGGCCTGTACCAGATGGTGTTTCATGCTCTGCAAAGAGTATCAGATAGAGCCTTCTAGCTGCAGATGCTTTACCTTTGAATATCCCAGGCCTCAGATTGGATCTGCTATCTTTTGCGCGAGCAGTACCCCTGCGTGCCTTCGGGTCGCTTCATTCGGCTCTGCGTGAAATAGTTGGTGTAGTTTGTGACGTCGCAGTCACCTATCTAGGCGCCACCCAGGCACGCGTACGTCAGTTCTTTTCTTTCCGCGCCAGTTAGTGCTGATCTGGAGAAGAGCTACCCCTCTGTCTATTTTTCACAGACTTTTTTCGAAGTTTTGACGAGATTTTTTTTCTTAGACTTCATCTTGTCTGAGGAGACCCCATCAGGCTCCACGCCGACTGCTCCGGCCTCTGCACTGGTGGGGTCTCATGGATCCGATTCCAGGTCGGCGGCGGTCATGCCAATGCGACCTCCCCGGTGCCATTTCTGAAGTTGCTTCTCCCGGTGCCGCCAGTGGCAGCCCCATTCCGATAACCAATGACTCTGATTTGGATCGACGTTGGGCGACGTCTACTCCATTGCTGACGGAACCCAGAGGTTATGCATTTTGTTGCCTGTTCATTTTGAAGAGGTTTCAGGCATGGGAGAAGAATGGTAGGGGTCTCTGTACCCTTTAGAACACCAGTTGGATGCTCCTTGTGAGGAATTTTACTGGTATGAGGAGCTTGCAGAGGCCAGTGATCTGGAAACCTCTCCAGATGCTGGTATTTTCTCTCCACCCACTGTGGCTACAAAGAAAGGGGCATCTTCTGCTATGGTGGTGAAGAGGGCAGCGTAGCACGTCAAGACTGATATTTTGCTTCAACCTGGGGCTTCTTCATCCGAACCCCTTTTGCCCTTTAATGAGGCACTTACGGATGTCCTTCTAGGCACTTGGTTCAAGCTCAGCAGAAGGGCCCCTGTGAACAGGACAATAGCACACCGCCATCGCCCTGCACCGGGTGATCCAAGTTTCCTCAGCCAACACTCCATCACTGATAGCTTGGTAGTTCAGGCTTCAACTTCCCATGGTGCTTTTCCTTCGGCTCCCCTAGGCAGGGAATCCAAGAGTCTGGATACACTTAGGCAGGGAATCCAAGAGTCTGGATACACTTGGGAAGAAGTTTTCTTCTACCAGCCTTTCGGTTGGTGAACACTACATGCCTATTAGGCTGTTTCTCGCACATATCTTATGGGAAACGGTTGCGCAAGTGCTGCCACAGGTTCCAAAGGAGTCCTGGACTGTGCTCTCCCGGGCAGTGAAAGATTGGAAAGATGCGGCAAAGTTCACTATCAGGTGTGGTCTGGATACGACTGACTCGCTGGGCAGAGTGGCACCGTCGACAGTGGCCCTACGACGCCACGCCTGGCTGAGACCATCTGACTTTTATGGGGATGTCCAGGCCAATCTTACGGACATACCCTTCGATGGGACTCGTTTTCTTTGGAAAGAAAGCAGAATCGGCACTGGAGTGCATGAAGGACTCGCAGGCTGTGGCCAGGTACTTGGGCCTCTCGATAACACCTCGCTCCCAGTCTGCCTTTCGCCCCATTCGTGGCAATGGAAAGGGTTTTCTCCTGCGTCAGCCATACCACCGCCCTGCACAGACTCCCCAAGTTGTGCAAGGACATGGACGCTGTACATTCCGACCTTGTGAGAATGATAGCCAGAAGTCATCTGCCACCCACTTCTCAGCAGTTGGAGCCTCCAAGCCTTCCTTGTTTGGTTCTGCAAGACCATGCCAGTCCAGTTGAAGTGAGAATTAAACATCATCTCCCATGCTGGTGGTCCTTACCATCGGGCAAATGGATCTTGCATATCATTCGGGATGTCTACTCTCTTCCTTTTCTGTTTACTGCCAACTGAAGACCGGCTGGCGGAGGATCATCTGTTACTGCGCTGAGATGAAGTTACAGCTCTCCCTGCCAAGTGGGCTATAGAGAAAGTTTTGATTTCAGAAGTAGGCAGTGGTTGTTACTCCCACTACTTTTTGATACCAAAAAGAACAAAGGTTTGTCCTATTCTAGGCCTCTGGTTCGTCAATCTCTTCCTCAAAAAGGAGAAATTCATGATGCTCACCTTGGCTTAGGTCTTGTCTGCTACTAGACCAAGGAGACTGGCTGGTAGCTTTGGACTTGCAGGATGCGTATTTTCACATCCCAATTCTGCCAGCCCACAGACGTTACCTGCGGTTCAAGATAGGCCATGAGCACTTTCAGTTCACTGTGCTAACCTTTGGCCTTACCAGCGTGCCTCGGGTGTTAAGCAAGGTAATGGCGGTGGATGCAACTCATCTGCGCAGGTTAGGGGTTTCAGTCTTCCCCTACCTCGACGACTGGCTGTTGTAGGCATCCTTGCCCCAGACTGTCGTCTCCCGCCTCCAGACTATGGCAGATCTCCTGCATTCACTGGGGTTCACTATAAGCGTGCCGAAGCCACACCTGACTCCTTCTCAGATGCTCCCTTTAATCTGAGCTGTTCTGGACACAGTGCAGTTTCAGGTTTATCCTCCCAAGCAGCGAGTCCAGGATATTCATGTTATGTTACCGATGCTTCAGCCTCTATCCTGGATTTCAGTGAGAGTGACTCTGACTGCTGGGACTCATGGCCTCCGGCATCCTGTTGGTAAACCACGCCAGATGGCATTTGCAGGCTCTGCAGTGGGACCTGAATTTCCAGTGGGCCCAGCATCAGGGGAATCTCTCAGACATCGTTCAGCTCTCAGAGAGAACTGCAAAAGACCTGTAGTGGTGGTTAATGAACCACGATTGGGTCAGAGACAGACCCCTCTCCCTTCCCCAACCATATCTCATAGTAGTGACAGATGCGCCACTCCTGGGAGGGGGCGGCCATCTGGGAGAGGTGGAGATCAGAGGACACTGGTCTCTGGCGTAGTCGGGGCGCCACATCAACTTGTTGGACCTTTGGGCGATCCGACTAGCATTGAAAGAATTTCTTCCCTCTGTCAAGGTGAAGTTGGTACAAGTGTTCACTGACAACAAGCCGGCCATGTGATACTGCAACAAGCAGGATGGTGTTGGGTCGTGAGCCTTTTTTTATGCCTCTGGAAATGGCTGAAACAGCAGGGCATGACCCTGGTGGTACAACACCTGGCATGTTCTCTGAACACCAGGGCGGACGAACTCAGAAATCGATGCCTAGTGAATCCCGAATGGTGTCTCCAGTCGGAGGTGGTGCAAGGTCGCATTCAACAGTGGGGAGAGCATTGGTTAGATCTGTTCGCCTCTGAAGAGAACGCGCATTGCCAGCAGTATTGTGTGCTGGAGTTTCCAATGCAGCTATTGCTTGGTGACGCTTTTCGTCACGAGTGGAGCTCAGGCCTTCTGTATGCCTTTCCACCCATAACACTTCTGCCCAGAATTCTCAAGAAGATCAAGAACGACCGGGCCCAAGTCATTCTTGTGGCTCCGTACTGGGCACGGAGAGTCTAGTATCCAGTTCCTCTTTGAATGAGCATCGATCCTCCGATCAGGTTGCCTCTTCGGGAGGATCTTCTGCTGCAGCAACAGGGGAGGGGCCTCCACCCGAGCCTGTCAACTCTCCACCTACTTCCGTGGAGATTGTGCGGCGACAGTTGACCGCTTTTGACCTTCCTCCCGAAGTATGTAGTGTTATCTTGGTGGCCTTCCACCAAGACTGTATATGCCCCAAAAATTTGTGCCTCATTCCTTCCTCCTCTGAATCCGTCTAAGGAAAAGGAGCATCTCTATCAACTGGACCCAAAAAGAGCTTTGTCGTTCTACTTTCACCGCACAAAGGAGTTCTGTGTGGATGACTAACTGTTTGTGGGTGACGCAGTGCATAAACGAACCATTTTGCGTTTGATCGTTCTCTGTATTAAGATCTGCTACGTCCTGCAGAGGAAGCAGCCTCCTGAAGGTATATGAGCCCATTCCACCAGGGGGAAGGCTGCGACCCAGGCATTGGCTCATGGACTACCAGTCCTGGACATCTGCCAGGCTGCAATGTGGACTTCACTGCACATGTTTGCAAAGCACTACTGCCTGGATAGTCCGGTCCACAGGGACGGGCATTTCGCCCTTTTGGTCCTGCAGGACTTTCTAGTCTCGTAAACCTGTCCGCAGCCCACCGCCAGGAAGTATGGCTTGGCCATCTATTCAAAGTTAAGGAATCTGCAGCTAGAAGTCTCTATCAGATGAACAAGTTACTTTCTTTCGGCAATGCATTATCTGGTTGAGACAATATCTTGTAGAAGATTCCTTACAGACCCACTCATGCCTCCCGCTCTGCTGACTCATTTATAGGGCTAGGGTTGATCCCCTTTATAGGGCTCTACTTTTGACACACACTAATCAGTTCACTTCATGGCTCTGCGCCTCTGGCGTGGAAAAAGTGAAAAGTAACTGACATACGTGTGCCTAGGTGGCACCTATTTAGGTGTCCGCGTTGTCGTCAACGATGCCGGCGACGTCATGCAGAGCCGAGCAGAGCCACCCGACAGCGCACAGGGGTACTGCTGATGCAAAAGATTCTTGGATCTAGTCTGACACCTGGGAAATTCAAAGGTATGGAATCTGCAGCTAGATATTGTCTCTGTCAGATAATGCGTTACGGAAGGTAAGCAACTTGTTCATTACCACTTCTCATCCTCTTCAATCAGACCCGGGTCAGCCTGTGCCTCAGGCATCACAAGAGATATCATCCAGTCCCTGGAACTCAGCTGCCAGTTCTGTCTGTGCCACATCCATCTAAACCTGTTCCTCCACCACAACAGACCCTTTGCTTCTGTGCTCCAGAATGAGAGGAGCAGGAAGAATCGAAAACTAAAGGCAGATGGTGATGTTCAGGAACAAGACAGCGCCAATGGAGATCAAGGGTAACAACTCCCAAAATGGTTGACTATTTGACTTCATCCAAGTCCTTATCCTGCCCCGAGTAATTCTCCTCAGAACAACATTCATGATTCCATAGGTTGGTTGACTGTGCTTCCCGTAAGGTTAGCATTTTTAGCAACCATCATTGTCTTCTTCCTCTTTGATATTAAGGACCAGTTTAGAAGATCAACCTGGTCTTTCCTATGCTGGATCATTTATGGGAGGAAAGTCCATCTTGCATGCAAACCCTAGCAACAGGGAATAATTAAAAAGAAATGCAGTCCCCCAACTTATTTCTGCGGCTGCTCAGAGGCAGTCACACAATCATTCCTCATCATGTATTTTGCTCCTGGACCACGAAGAAAGTCAGCTGGTACCTACAAAGGAAGAACATTTGTTCGTACTTCCACCAAGGTGGCAAATGACCGTGCCATAGAGGCCAGATAGGAGCGACAATTATGGCATGAGATGTCACCCTTCCTGGGCTAGTTTCTTGATAATTGTCATGCTCAAGCAAAATCCATTTTGGATGCCCTATCAGTGCCTCTCTGGATGTGTCCAGTACGAGTTTGCTACCGATGGCCATGATGCGGACATGCGTAGGTGCAGCTGGCTGAGGAGTACATCCTTCCTCCCAGAAGTCCAATCTAGTCAAGAGGTCTCAGTGTGCCCTGAAACGACTGTCATCTATTTGAGATACATTTTGACGATGCATACAGGCAACTAGCACTAATATGGCAAGATCGCTCCGCACACTTATTCTTCCTGGCAGACACAAGGAGATGATGGACGGAGCGCTGAAACTTTTCAGACACTTACCCCCAGTCCCAGATCTGGGTTGAATTCATCATCATTCTTTAGCTCACTTCGCCCCCCTAGTTCAGACCCAGATATATGCAAATCAGTCTTGACCCTGTGGCTCATGGGAACAGTCCAGCCCTAACTGCCAAGCCAGGTCTTCCCTGGACCGGAAACCAGCATCCTGGGACCGGTTTCGGGGTAACGCCCCTCATTAGCCAGGCTAGCTTGAATCCAGTGGCAAAGTGAGCAAGACTTATTCTTCCTCCCAGTAAGTGAAACAGAGACAATCAGGAAGCCAAAAGCAACAAAGAAGCATATGCTTCCCTTCATGAATGAGCCAGTAAGACGTCTGATGCTCCTGATTCCTCGGGCCGCTCTCACAGCACGTGCCTGTGGTGGAAAGATGAAGGCTTTCTTTCCAACTCCGCATCATATCACCTCAAATCTCTGGGTAATGGACATCATGTGGTAGGAGCTTGCAATAAAATTGGTCTCCAATCTACCATTGAAGCCAGTTATAAATTCTTAAACTTATTATCTGAAAGAGACACGTTAGTGACAGATTCCTTACCTTAGAATATCCCCAGGCGTCAGGCTGGATCCGGAAAGTTTTGCGTAGCAGTACCCCTGCGCGTCGGTATGCGGCGTCGTGTGGCTCCGCGTCCGTCGTCGGCGTCGTGATCGCCGGGATGACGTCGCGGCCAGTACTTAGACGCCGCCCATGCGCGCTGGCGTCAGTTCTTTCTTTTTCCGTGCCAGTAAGCGCAGATCCGGATTGATCAGTGCCCCAGTCATTTTTTGAGTATTTTTTGTGACTTTTTGTCCAAGTTTTTCGAGTCGTTTTGACTCCAAGGTGTCAGTAGGGATGCCCGGCTTCAAGCCATGCGAGACCTGTAATCGCATGATGTCGATTACGGAGCCACACCGACAGTGTCTCTTCTGCCTGGGGCGCGGCCACGACCCCCAGTCGTGCCCCAGTGTCGGTCCCTCGCCCCGAAGGCTTTGCGGGCGGTCTCGAGCAGCTTCTCGAGGCCCGGCACTCGGCTCCGCGCCGCTCGAGCTCCCGGTCCCGGGAGAAGTCGAGGGGCCGGTCGCGGAGCTGTCGTCGGGGTCGAAGTCTTCGTCTTCAGGTAAGGTGAAGCACAAGAGGTCTAAGAAGCGTCGCTCTAAGACCTCCCCTCGCCGGTCTCACGACCCGGCCGAGGGTCCAGATGGTACCGCCCCGCGGCTCCGGGGGTGCCCGCGCAGCCGACGCCGGCCTACCCGCCTGTTCCGGGTCCTACGTCGACTCCGGCCGACATACAGGAGTTCCTGTCGGCCATGGCCTGCATCTTCGGGCCTAAGGGTTACCCCGGTGCGCCTTCGGGCCCCGCGGGCCCTAGTGGGAGTCCTCCCTCGGCACCACCGGCGGCTCCGGCGCCGCAGGACCCCCTCGGATCCAGGCCTGGATCCCGGTCGACGCCGGTTGACCTAACGACTCCTCCACCGGCGCCGCCCTCACCAGTACCGTTCACGGCGCCGTCCGAGGCCCCGGACGGCGCCGTCCCCAGGTTCTCCCTGGCACCGGACACGGAGCCGGATCGACGTCGCTCGACGCCGATTCCGACGCCCGATGGGACCTTTCTTCCCTCATGTCCCTCCTCCATACTTTTCACCTGTTTTGGAGGACGAGGAGGACTGGGAGGGGTCGGAAGACCCTCTCACAGCTCAATGTGAGCCTTATCAGGACTGGGCTGAGGAACTGAGGGATGCCAGTGGTCTGGACACCTCTCCTGACCTTGGCATGCTATCTCCTCCTTCCGTGGCTACGGAGGAGGGAGCAAGTTATGCAACGGTGTTGCGTAGGGCGGCTGAGGCCCTCCGCCTCGAGCTCCCTACAGTGGCTGTCAGGACTAACCTCCTGACGGAAGTGCTTCAGCCGGCGGCTACCTCTTCGGAGCCACTGCTGCCGTTCAACGATGCACTTTCGGACGTTCTTTTGGGCACCTGGTCCAGGCCCACCACAGGGGCTCCTGTGGACAGGAACGTAGCCCGACGCCATCGCCCGGCCCCGGGCGACCCTCTGTTTCTCTCCCAACACCCTACCCCCGAGACCTTGGTTGTCCAAGCCTCTGCCTCCCAGAGCGCCTTCCCTACGGCTCCGCCGGATAAGGGAATCCCAAAAACTGGACCAATTTGGGAAGAATGTTTTTTCTTCCTCCAGTGCTGGCTTGCGGTCCGTGAACACCGCTTGCCTTTTGGGCCGTTACTCCCACTCTCTGTGGGATTCGGTGGCGCAAGTGCTGCCCAAGTGTCCAGAGGAGGTCCAGGCACTTCTCTCCCGTGCTGTTGCGGAGGGGAGAGACGCAGCGAAGTTCACTATCAGATGTGGCCTAGACACCGCTGACTCGCTGGGCAGATCGCTTGCTACGACAGTGGCGCTTCGCCGTCACGCCTGGCTGAGAACCACTGGTTTCTCGGGCGATGTCCAAAACACCCTTATGGACATGCCCTTTGATGGTGTCCGCCTTTTTGGCAATAAGGCAGACAGCGCGCTGGAGCGCTTTGAGGACTCGCGGGCTACGGCCAAGTCCTTGGGCCTCGCGCCCTCCCGCAGCAGTCTGCTTTTCGCCCCTTTCGTGGCCACGGAAGGGGCGCCCAGTCACGTCCACTGCCCAGCCACCGGCCCGCGCAGCAAGCGCCTTCGCGCGGCCGAGGGCGTGGCTCCCGCCGAGGCGGGTCGGGTAACCAGCGAGCGGGTCAGGCCACCACCTCCGCCCCGTCCGCGGCCTCCAAACCCTCCTAGTCCATCCTTTCCAGTCCACAGCACGCCAGTGAGGGCAGGGTCCGCCATCACCTTCCCCACTGGCGCACCATCACATCGGACAGGTGGGTTTTTGGACATTGTCCGAAGGGGCTACTCCCTCCCCTTCGAGACTACCCCTCCAGCCATGCCACCTCAGCACCACCGCATGTCGGGGGACCATTTGGTACTTCTTCGACAGGAAGTTGCGGCCCTCTTGGCCAAGGGGCCATCGGCGCGTTCCGACCCCAGAAGTAGGGCGTGGTTGTTATTCCCACTACTTTCTGGTGCCCAAAAGGACAAGGAGTACATGCGTCCTATCTTGGACCTCCGGAACGTCAATCGCTTCCTCCGGAAGAAGAAGTTCAAGATGCTCACCCTAGCTCAGGTCTTGACTGCCCTCGACCCTGGAGACTGGATGGTAGCGTTGGACTTGCAGGACGCATATTTTCACATCCCCGGCCTACCGGCGTTACCTGCGGTTCACGGTAGGCCTCGAGCACTTTCAGTACACCGTGCTTCCCTTTGGCCTTACCAGCGCCCCTCGGGTGTTCACGAAGGTGATGGTCGCAGCTCATCTGCGCCGGTCAGGTGTTCCAGTCTTCCCTTACCTCGACGACTGGTTGTTGAAGGCGGGCTCGTCCCAGGCAGTCGTCTCCCACCTCCAGACTACGCCCGGACTCCTGCACTCGCTGGGGTTCTCCATCAATGTGCCGAAGTCGCACCTGGTTCCTTCTCCACAGCTCCTTTTCATCGGAGCAGTTCTGGACACATCGCAGTTTCGGGCCTATCCTCCCGAACGGCGAGTCCAGGATATTCAGGCTATGATTCCGATCTTTCAGCCTCTATCCTGGGTTTCGGTACGGATGACCCTGAGGCTGCTGGGCCTCATGGCCTCCTGCATCCTGCTGGTCGATCATGCCAGATGGCATATGCGGGCTCTGCAGTGGGACCTGAAGTTCCAGTGGGCGCAGCATCAGGGGAACCTGTCTGATTACGTCCAGATCTCGGAGGGAACTGCACGACAGTTGCAGTGGTGGCTCTCGAACCGGCAATGGGTCACGGGCAGATCCCTCTCCCTTCCCCAGCCAGAGCACACAGTTGTGACGGATGCGTCCCTTCTGGGATGGGGCGGTCACATGGGAGGCGGAGATCAGAGGCCTCTGGTCTCCGGCGGAGTCCCGGCTCCATATCAACCTTCTGGAGCTCCGGGCGATCCGACTTGCACTGAAGGCATTCCTTCCCTCTGTCAAGGGGAAGGTTGTGCAGGTGTTCACAGACAACACCACCGCCATGTGATACTGCAACAAACAAGGCGGGGTGGGGTCGTGGACCCTTTGTCAGGAGGCTCTGCGTCTCTGGACATGGCTGGAACATCAGGGCATATTCCTGATGGTTCAACACCTGGCAGGTTCCCTGAACGCCAGGGCGGACGAACTCCGCCGCAAGTGCATGATGGATCACGAATGGCATCTTCACTCGGAGGTGGCGCAAGGACTCTTTCTACAGTGGTGAGAGCCTTGGTTAGATCTATTCGCCACCGAAGAGAACGCGCAATGTCGGCAGTTCTGAAAGTTGGAATTTCCAAGGCGGCACTCGCTCGGCGACGCTTTTCGTCGCGAGTGGAGTTGCGGTCTGTTGTACGCCTTTCCGCCTATACCACTTCTACCCAGAGTGTTGAAGAAGATTCGGCGCGACCGGGCCCAAGTCATTCTTGTGGCTCCGGACTGGGCTCGAAGAGTTTGGTATCCCGAGCTACTCAGTATGAGCATCGATCCCCCGACCCGTCTGCCTCTTCGGGAGGATCTTCTGTCGCAACAGCAGGGGACGGTCCTCCATCCGAACCTGTCCAGTCTCCACCTCCTTGCATGTAGATTGAGCGGCGGCAGTTGATTCCTTTAGACTTGCCTCCTGAAGTTTGTGATGTGATTCTGGCAGCCAGGCGTCCCTCCACTAAGGTGGTATACGCCTGCAGGTGGAACAAGTTTGTGGCATGGTGCACAGCAAAGGCTGTGAATCCCCTTTCTGCCCCTCTTTCTGAGGTTCTTCTGTTCCTTCTTTCTCTGGCCCAACAGGGTTCTGCCCTGGGTACTATCAAGGGCTACCTTTGTGCAATCTCTGCCGTCCTCAGGCTTCCTGATCAGCCCTCCCTTTTCAAGTCCCCTGTTGTTAACAGGTTTCTTAAAGGCATTACACACCTTTTCCCTCCTGTTCCGTTTGTTGTGCCTCAGTGGGACTTGAACTTGGTTCTTACCTTTTTAATATGCGCTCCCTTTGAGCCTCTCCATAACTGTCCTCTTCGTCTTCTCACTCTGAAGACAGCTTTTCTGGTGGCTATCACCTCCGCTCGGCGGGTGAGTGAGCTCCAGGCTCTTGCTTGCAAGCCCCCCTTTCTGTCTGTCCATCCAGACAAGGTTGTTCTTAGGACGCGTCCGTCCTTCTTGCCAAAGGTGGTTACTGCCTTCCACATTGGGCAGACCATCACTTTGCCCACCTTCTTTCCGCTTCCGCATCCTTCCAGAGAGGAAGAGAGGCTCCACCGTCTGGACCCAAAGCGTGCGATTTCTTTCTATCTGAACCGCACACAACAGTTCCGGGTGGACGACCAGCTCTTTGTTGGCTACGTGGGCGCCAAAAGGTCGGGCGGTACACAAGCGGACCATCTCCCGCTGGGTTGTCTTGTGTATCAAAGCCTGCTATTCTTTGGCTAAGAAGGAGCCCCTGTTGGGCTACGTGCCCATTCCACCAGGGCGACAGCCGCCACCACGGCTTTGGGACGTGGTGTCCCATTGCAGGGCATTTGTCAGGCAGCTACGTGGGCCTCGCTGCACACGTTTACCAATCATTACTGCCTTGACCGCCAAGTCCGGAGAGACTGCTTCTTTGGCCGTTCTGTTCTCCGAGACTTCCTCGTCTGATCTTTGTTCGCAGACCCACCACCGGGGTTGGTATTGCTGGGGTATCTATTCTAAGGTAAGGAATCTGTCACTAACGTGTCTCTTTCAGATGCACAAGTTACTAACTTGTGTAACGATATATCTGTAAGAGACAGTAGTTAGTGACAGATTCACTACCGCCCACCCATCCTCCCCGTTCTGCGAACTGATTTCTAGGGTTAAGGTCATCCCTTTCAGGGCCCTAGTTTTCAGACACCAGTGTCAGTTTCTTGCATGGCTCTGGGTTTCTGGCGCGGAAAGTCGTGTACAGAATTGATGCCAGCGCGCATGGGCGGCGTCTAAGTACTGGCCGCGACGTCATCCCGGCGATCACGACGCGGAGCCGCACGACGACGCCGCCTACCGACGCGCAGGGGTACTGCTACGCAAAACTTTCCGGATCCAGCCTGACGCCTGGGGATATTCTAAGGTAAGGAATCTGTCACTAACTACTGTCTCTTACAGATCTATCGTTACACAAGTTAGTAACTTGTGCTGCAAGCATACTATAAGGCTTCTGCCAAAAGTTTAAAACATCTGGTGTTCTACATCAGGTTGTTACTCATTTGCAAGACGTCTGAAGAATAGCGATTTATCCTGGATCATCGAGTGATCAACAGATTCCTCACACAGGGCTTCAGGATGGTCCCCCTCCAAGCACGCCCTCCAGTCCATCAATACAACAGATTTTTTAGCTTCTTTAAACCTGGAAGATGTTTACTTTCACATCCCCAAATGATCAAAGGTTAAACTTGCCTGGTCTGACCTCGGTAAATGATGGGCCGGAGTTTAGTTGTCACTTTTTTATTCTTTATTATAGTATTGAACATTCTTATAGAATGTCATGTTGAGGGCCATAGAGACCGAAACCTAGATTCCCAGTTGCCTCAAGGGTTGGAACCTGGGAAGGAGATCAAGGGGACTGCTGCTGTATTCTGAAGTTAGTTCTCAATTACCTTGTTAAGTAGAGAGAATGAACACCCTAAGTATGACTCCGTCCTGCTTACAGTATCTCCTATAATGCCAGAGCCTCTAGGTATGCCTCCAACCATTGGATGATGTTTGTTTGAAGGGTAAAGGGCAGGAACAAGTACCTCCTCTTTATAGACTGGTCCTGCCCTTTCTACCAGCCCAGCACATGTTCGATATGGTGCAGCATCTGTGTCAGGCCTGGAACAGTGGTCATGCCCCTTCTCCCTCACTCTGTTATAGACTTGTACTCTAATAGGTAATTGAACACCTGATGGCGGAATGTGGTCTGACTGCTTGCCTACAAAACATGTTTGAGCTGTGAGTCAATGTAGTGTGAAGGTACTGTGTCCCTGTAGGAATGCTGGCCATAGGAGACCCCACACTGACAGTATATGTAGAAACTCCTTTCACTGCTGTGTGAGGACCCTGTGGTCACTACTGCTAGACTCATGTGGAGGGAATACTGAGGGCCTCAAAAAACTTTTACACTGGGCTATTGGAAGTGCCTTTGATTTATGGTGGATGGTCAGCATTTCCAGTTCAGTATCTTGCTGGTTTGTCTCAGATCAGCCTCAAGGTGGTTCACCAAGTGCTTGGGATACGAGACTTTCAATACTTTGAAAGATAGCTCATTATGGCATTTACGTTCTATCAAGCCACACTGGCGATTTGCACAACATGATGCCTTTTGAGCAGACTAATGTGAAAACCACAATGGTTCCAGAAGAAATTATTTTACAAATATGTAAAAAAAAAAAAAAAGAAAACCAGGTGCCTACAGAGGAAATTTCCAAAACAGTAAAAATTACGTTTTTTTCCTCAAAAAAATAACACACTGCAATATAAAAGCAGACAAGTTGTGCTCACCATTTTACACTAAACAAACATATACAGACAATGTACAGTGTAAACAAAAAACGTCAAAATGGCAAAGGGACTTGAAATTAATAAAGTTGTCCGCATTAAAACATAAAAAATCGGAACAAGATGCAATCAGTGCTTTATACCAATTTGCCAGAGGTGCGTCTACAGCTTTTTGACCCTTGCAATTTATTGGGTCTTCATCAGGCCAAAGAGATACTTTTAGAGCAACCACAAGACATAAAATCTGATTTATATATATAAGTACCAACTAATGGTGGATTGGTGAATCAAAGTTCAAGTACTCACATTAATGACCGCTGGACAGACCACATAAGACGTCTCGGGTATTTCAAGAGAACAGGAATTTGAAGAGACCAAGGTTAATTCACCTATGTCAAATTAAAGGACAGTCACCACATGTACATCCAAGGAGCCACATTTTGCTAATTCACTATCCAAAATGAATAAAACCACAATCGGCACTGTGATCTCATCACCCGTGTATTAAGGGAGAGATACAACCTACCACTAAAACAAAACTAAACAAACATGTGAGATTAAAAATAACAATTCAACCAAACCAGCAATATTTACATGAAAAAAAGAGAAAAGGAGCATCCTAAACTTCTTAGATTACCCAAAAAAATTAAATAAATTGAGAGATAAAATGCCACTCACTTGTAGCGTGGTTATCTCCAACCATGTGGGAGATCAATGGGTTTGAAGACCCCGAAACAAAATAAATAATTAAATACATTCCGAACACGGAGTTACAGAGTGGTAATTCTGTTCCTAGAAAAGTCACCAATAGCCTTTTCAATTTAGGCAACCACAAAATTTAGAATTGCCTCAAAATGTAATAGAGAAATTAATTGGAGACAATTACAAAAAGAAGGGTCGAAGGCCCTACGTCCACACTTAAGCCATATCTTTCAGACTACCGGGGAACAAAGTTCTCCTCTTTTTCCAGCACCATCTCGCTGTCTGGCAGCATAAGCGGAATGCTGTATTACGGTCGGCGTTTTTAGCTGCACTGATGGTAATGAAAGGGAAAGAAAGACTACCTGCTAGTATAGTGTGCCCAAGAACAATTTAACACGTATGTCCCGGGATAGGGACGCTACTTCCTAACTACTAATGACAAACATAGCCACATTCAAGGTGCATTAAGTAGCATCAAGCGGCACCTCGCTAGACGGTAAAGAACAAGCCATATTTGCGTGGCAGGGACTTTGTTTCTCAACTAATAATGACAAACAGAGCCATGTTCTGGGTGTATTAAGTAGCATCAAATGGTACCTCACTAGACGGTAAAGAACATATTCCTTAACCTGCACAAATGATAAAATAACCAATTGTGCATAGGGAGACTTTAAAAAATGAGCCACATTCTCAACCAGACAACATAATTGTAAATGAGCTCCACTAAATGGTCCCAAAACACCAATTATGCATGAAAAGAACATCTATTTGCCCCACACCAGAGGCTTGAAAATTAAAATTAAAAAAGCTGCATTTATCCGCTTCTAGCTGTATAGTACATACCGACATATCTCACCAGATAGTGAAAAAGCCATACCCAGGGACATTTATCCAGGACTTGGCCAGTGATTTCACCATAGAAAAACAATTGAGAAAACCTACGATGGACAAGATTAGTCAGCAATTGGAATCCAGGAATGAGTAACACAGTACAATTTGTGTACGGGAAAGATAGGTCAAAACATCTTATGTGACAGCACAACACGACATCCTGTTACCTTTTTACACTATGTAGGTACCCCATAATTGAATGTAGTCAAAAGGTTATCTCAGTATTGCAGGTCACAAAAAAGAGTTGCAGGGGCAAAAGTATTGTTGAACAATGAAATAGTAAACAAAACACTACTTTCAAATTGGCTTTGAAATCCGTATACTTCATTGATAAATACAATCAAAGGATAGAGTAAAGCTTGAGGTAATACTTAGATGAAAAATGGGAATGAAAGGAGAGCCAAATGTTACTGGAGTATGCAAGTGAAACTCGGTGTAGTATTACCAAATTAAATTCCTCCATCGTGTTGAATCCTGTATTTATGCTGTCACATTTGAGGATCATGCGGCATTCATCCCTATTCCTGATCATCTGCCTATCTCCCACCGAGGTGGTTTCTTTATTTCTGCAATGATCTGCCACCTGATGTCATTAGTTGAATGGTTAAGTTCAGTGAAGTGGGATACCAAAGGTGCAGAAAGAGTCTTGCAGCAAATACGAGTCTTAATGCTGAGAGAATCGTGATTTGACCTTTTGCATTGTCTGGGCCACATAAATTAAATTACAGATGCACCAGATAGCATAAACAACATTCTCGGAGCCCGACTGAGTTTGTTGAGCAGACTAGGCCTCCCTCTTGTCTTAAGAAAAGCCATTATTTCCCCTAGGTAGCAGGCTTTATTACCTGGTGTGCACCTTTACACATGCACGTTAAAAGCTTGTCCCTCCCATTAGTGAGAGGAGAGGCTTCTAGCACCGGCATGAACCATCCATACAAAGAAGCTCATTACAGTTCTCAGGTACAAGGTCTTTCTGGAGATAATGACCTCCTTTATTCCTGTGGTCTCAGTGCACTTTATGGCTGCAAAAACATCAGCCAAATAGCCAGTGGCATCAGGTCAAGGGCCGGTGGAATGTTGGTTATTACCTTGTGGATCATTACATCGGTAGTCATTATTTCAAGGTAAGTAAATCAGGAGTACCTTTACAATAGGAGTTTTTTGCCCCGGGAGTGCCTTTACTTTGCATCAGTTAAGAGTAAGTGCTTTTTAAAAGAAATTCTACATGTCAATATATATAACCATATTATTAAATATGTATGTCTATATGCAATTGTTTTTATATAAATATGTACATTTTAATAGTTTCTTAAGTGCTGTTGAAAATAATTTATTTTTTTAATTAATTTAAATTATAATCCTAATTTTGAATTGACTAAATTTAAGGTTTCATTTTATTTATGCTTTTATTTTTAATATTACCTAAATGTTAACCCCTTCCCTGCTCATGATGAGCTCAGCTCGTCATGCTGCGCGGTCGGGCTGTGCGCATGACGAGCTGAGCTCGTCACGACCACGCCCGCGATCGGAATGTCCAGCACCTGGGTGGAATTCCGATCGCAGCGAAGGCGTTAATAATATATTGCTAATAATGTATTAGATATAATAAATTTTATGTTTTAAAATAATTAATTGTACTGTAAATAATGAATTTAAAATTTTACTTTAATTGATGGTACTTTTATTTTTTTAATTCCAAGTCTAAAAATATAACATTTAACTATTACTTAGTTAACATTGTTTTACAAATTGTTTAGTTGTTTAATTCTTTCCTTTAT
Source organism: Calotriton arnoldi (assembly GCA_963921515.1). NCBI lineage: Eukaryota > Metazoa > Chordata > Amphibia > Caudata > Salamandridae > Calotriton > Calotriton arnoldi. The sequence goes on along the minus strand of CAWUFW010001149.1, from coordinate 2,789,393 downwards.
AAGTATCCTAAAAAAACAAAATCTCCTAATCACTACCTATCCCTGAACCCTAAATCAAACTTTGCTCAGAATCACTACCAGCCACTACCCTGTACCTTAAAAAACCCTGAATCCTCAAATCCATACCCATCCCTTAACCCTAACCTCAAAACACTCAATAAGCCCTTAGGATTAAATAAAGTACATTTAATTATAAATTAATTTTTATGTTAATTACATGACATAATTGTTAAACTGAAATGAAAGATTTAATTATATATTCAAAATAATTAGATATAAAACATGTTTCAATACTTCATTAATATTAATAATACATCATTAAAAAACAATATTTTCTTTAATTTTAACTAAGTATATTACAAACTACTATTAATTTTGTAACATTACATTATAAGCTTTATCCTTAAACATATATATCCATTTATATGTGTATGTGTGTGCATATATATGTATTCACTGAAAAAAACAAAGGTTACAGGGACGTTATAGTTGGGTTCAGATTTTACACACACAAAACCTGTAACCTTTGTTTTTGTCATTGAAATTCTAAGTTTTTTAAAATTCCGTTTCCTAATTTAATGTCCCTATAACCTGTTGAATTTCAACGGGTTCTAAATGGTATTTCCTAACTATACCATCCCTGTAACCTTTCGTTTTTTAGTGAATATCACAATTTTCTTATTATAGATTGTACTACGATTTGACCCATAAATTCAATTTACTAATATATGTTTTCACAAATTTCTAAGTACAATTTATTCACACATTCACATTATATATTTTAAAACTATAAATTTAGGCTTTCTGTAAATGCGATGCACCAAGTCTCTATTTTTTAATTTCATTTTATTGATCTGCGGATCCGTCGCGAATCCTTGGACAAATAAGAGGTCTGTCGGTTATGTTGCACTCATTTAATACATAAACAACACATTTAATACAAACATTTGTAATTGTAATTACTATAATTATATCACTTCCTGTGAGTGGGTGCGTAAGTGTGGGTGTGTGAGTGGCTGTATGGTAATGTGTGTGGGTGTGGGAGTGGCTATTTGGGTCTGTGAGTGGGTGTGAGTATTTTTTTGGGGTGTCTGAGTTGGTGTGTGAGAAGTTGTGTAGGTGTGTAAGTGTGTGTGAGTGGTTTTTATGGGCCTGTGACTGAGTGTGTGGTTGTGTGAGTGGCTGTCTGGGTGTGAGTGGGTGTGTCGGTCTGTGATTGTGTGTATGTTTTTTTAAAATTGGGGTCTGGATCCGCAAATCCATCCGAATCCGTGAGAATCTAGGTGGATCCTCGCGCGCTAAAAATCCAAACACTTTTAGATAATTTCTTGTCCTTGAGGGGGGTCCCTCACAGACGACTCCATCAGTTCCCTGGAGTCAGGGTACCTCTACTCCAACCCCTTCTATCACTTTAGCATTTTATTTCCCCCCCTTGGGAACCTGGCCCGATGCACAAAATGTTTGCTGAACCCCCCTCCCCCCCACCCCACCCTTTTTTTGACCTCGCTTGATGGATCACTCTGAAACTTCCCAGACAGTAGCTGAAGTGATTGGCAAACTAGTTTTGAAAACTTCGTGAAGATTTATCAAACGGTGCCAAAGTTATTTGCAAAATTAAATATTTTCCTATGGTGCTAGGTCCTAACTATAACTACCTCTGAATGCCTATATTATATATAAATATATATAATATAGAAATACTGTGGATTACATGCATTTTAATAATTAAATCTCCAACTGATTTAAAGGTAGTGTAACTTAACTGTGATGTAATGGCTCCCGATGTAATGCAAACGATGTATTGTTTGCATACTAAGCCATTTGGGTGCGTTCGTGGTGATCACTCCAGAATCCAATAGGTTACTGAAATGGTCAAAAGAGGAACAGTCCGTATTTGCAGGGTAGGATCTGTATAGTCATAGTCATAAGGTTTTATTAAGCGCACATATCACCCGTGGGTCTCAAAGCGCTGGCCAAAGCCCTAGGGCGGGAAGGAAAGAGGAAGCCGGAATGAAGAAGAAAGATCAGAACAGCCAGGTTTGTAGATTTCTCCGAAACCTTCTGTGGTCGGTTTCCATACGTAGATGCAGTGGGAACGAGTGCCACAGAGTAGGGGCAAGGTATGAGAAGGATCTGCCGCCATTTCTGGCGGTATGAATCTTAAAAGGGGTGAGAAGATATTTGGTTGAGGACCTAAGGGTTCTGGTAGGTTGATACCAGATGAGTTTTTTGGCAAGATAGCATGGCCCATTCCCATAAATGGTATTGTGAACCAGACAGTTGATCTTAAAATGGATGCGTTTCCTGATGGGAAGCCAGTGGAGTGTATGCAATGGAGCCTTCATTTTAACTCACCACAAATGCATCCCTCCAAGGGTGTGGTGCTCATTAGTAAGATCATTCCATTAGCAGTGTCTGAGCAAAAATCTGGAGCTCAAGTCAGTCAGACTCACTCTAAATGCCTTCTTTACTGCACTGTCTCACCAAGAGGTACTACACAAATCGGACACTATGACTACCATCCACTACATTAGAATGCAAGGCAGTAAAGGTCTCGGTTACTGTCAGAGGAAGCACAACATCTGTAGCATTGTCCCTTGTAGCACAGAATGTCTCTCAGTTGACTGTGCCCATCCCAGGACTGCACAATGTTGTCACAATTGGCGGTTTAACACAAGGCAAGTACATTTAAACTTTCAGAGGTGGGACACAACCCAACTGGATCTCTTTGCGCTATCAGAGAGCAGCAGATGCCAGTCATTCACCAATGGGAAGCACTTTCTATTTGGTGGTCAGGGATTTTTGCTTACACTTTTCCACTGACTCCTCTCATCCTGTGGGTCTTGAGCAAGCTCAAAGAGAGAGCCTTTCAAGCCTATCGTGATTGCACCAGCATGAACAAGAGGATTCTGGTTCACGGGTCTGTAGGGTCTCTCTGTGGACATACTGAGCACATTCAAGTCAGATGCCTACCTCCTCAAGGGGAACTGGAGACAAAGCATCCTAGTATCAGGTTACACCTACCACCCCTTGAGCCCAAAAAATCTTTCTGCCCCCTTGGGGCAAGGGGAAGGGCGAGAAGCAGAAGACACACTCTACAACATGGGTAGTATTGCAGAAAGCACCCTGGGAGCATAATTAGCATTTGCACCGGCTCTTTGTACTCCTAAGGCAGATACGTATTGTAGTAAGGGTTGCAGTAGCTAGTCTGGCCTCATCAATATTATGGATCATAATGGCCAACATCCTGCGCCAGAACGATCACAAGGCAGTGTTTTCGTTATTTTCATGGTGTTTTGTCACATGCAAACGAAGCAATATTTTGCCCTTGCGCTGTATTATCGATGTGCCACAAAGGCAAAAAAAAGTCAGGAGGCCTACTGACTCTGTGCTGCATTGAGGTTGCACCTAGTCAGTGCTCCCCCTGGGGGATGAGCACATGGGCCCACCAGGCAGTCCCAATCAGACAGATGCAGTAATGCACTACACTCACTTGCATACTTTGTGCCCTTTTCGTTCTTCGAAGACAGGCTGGTCTGCCTCCATAAAAATACTGAAAACTGCAACCATCCCCATGGTAAGTGTGTAGGAATTTTGATTACTTGGGCTGCCCCCTATGCTGTTTCTCACTTTTCCCTTATGGCTCTCTGACTCCCTCTTCCCACACCCAAAGAGGATGGGCAGATGGGAGGCTAAACAGCCCAGTCTGACCACCAAACTACCAGGGTAAAAAAAAAAGGGAGGAATGGAATGGAGCGCTGGACCATCTTCGAATTGGGACCCACAGCCAGGCACCAGACAGTATTTCTGCCCATAGGGATAGGAAGAATGGTAACCCCCTCTCTGTATTTCCAAATGTTAACACTGTGCCCAAATAAATCCAAATTGCCTCTCCCTTGCCATGGGTAATGGCTGCGGTGTTTGGGCTCTAGCTCAGTTGGCACCCAGGGAACCCTACCAACCCTGGACATTTCTGAAACATAGAGACCCAGCTTTCCTTGATACCTATTTTTCCTTCATGCCATCATTATAATCTGCAGCGTGGTGGATGGCTAATGGGTATCATTTGCTTTTGGATTATCACCAAAAATGATATGTTCCTGTGACTGTAAGAGTCGCTCCGACGTAACAGTACATTACTTTTGCAGACCAACCATCGGAGTAAACAAATGGCAGATGAAATCACTGTCACCTATTTCTATTTTTTGGTACTTACTTTCATTGATTTTTTATTTCATTGATTTGTTTCTTTGGGGGGAAAAAATAAGTGGGCTACACCAACCTTGCTGAATTTAGACTTTTGTCTACTTTTCAGTAGTATACTACTTTCCAGATTTATCCTTGGGTTTCACACTTCTTCTCCCATATCCTTGAGAGTAGGTAGAAACCACAAGAATTGGAATTATTGAAAACTACTTAGAAAAATTTAAATACAATTGTGGTTTGTTTCTTTTGTTAATTAATTCATCCTGTTCTGAAAAGGTGGGAAAACAGAGATCTTAGCATACCAAACATCTTATTGGTGTCATTTGTTTTAACGCATTCTGGTAATTTTCTGTTTCAACCCATGGAAATCCCCAAACCCTAGGTACTTTTAGAATCCCCAACATGTGGGGGAATAAATATATGCAAATCTGGCATAAATAGCTTGTATGGGGAAAAATAAGTTATGAACGCTTAAGTTTGAGATTTGCCCCAAATGTTAAAAGCCTCAGCACTAGGTTGTCGGGGATGCCTCAGCACTTAGAGTTAATAATATCCCAAGGTATATTAACAACTTTTATGCAGTATTGTCGCTGTTGTTGATGCTTTCTCACTTCCTCTCCACACACCTCGATGAAATATGGAAAAGTATTAGGAACTGACATCAGCGCACCAGGTGTCTTCTTGTATACTTCAATGCCATCTTATCCCGGACGTTTGAAGACGAGCCTGAGGCCACATGGCTCCACCTAACAGCACTGGAGAGCTATTGCGCGGGAAAACATTTGTGGGTCCAATATGGTACCTGAGAATATTCACAAAGTGGAGAAATCTGTGAGAAGATAAATTATCCTGTTCCTATGGGGAGAGGGGGAGGAAGGAAAAGGGTGGGGATACCAGGTGTTCCCAAGGGAAAGAAGAGGTGAAGGTGGAAGTGAAATAGCTCCAATTAGGAGCAAGAGACCTCACACACCCCGAGGGGTGTCATGCTTCATCATCGGGCAGCTCCTCATTGGGCCGGCGCTGAAATGCCCAACAGGCCCCGCAAGGGGGCTCTTTGCTGGAGATCTTCTCTTTTTGCCGACATGAAGCTACAAAGTAGTAGTGGGGCGTATGTGTAGTGAGTAGAGATGGGAAGAAAGTGCGTGTGGATTATGAATAGCTATCGGAATCCCACAGAATATTTCATTAGCTGGGTTCCTATGCTATGAGTAAAAACAAACGACTGAAGAGTCGTAGCTGAAGAGGGGAAATTATACCCACTTGAGCTTAAGATAATGTGTATGATGTGAAAGTGGTCAACATGTTTCATGCCTTGTGTCGTTCAAAGGATCTTGGCACTTCATCAGGACCAGGAGATCCTCATCAACTCTAGTGGGGACGGTGTGGGAATGTATCTAAAAGGTCCCGTCCCCTACAGTCCCTGGTGACAGTCAGACGCGGGTAGATCCTGCGCTTCATAGGACTTCATTTGAAGTTCTTCTTTCGCCACATTACGAGTACTCTGGACGTCACTGCTGGGGCTAATAGACCCCCCCCCCCCTTTCTAGGTGTTTTCCAGAAGGTACACATCAGTTCTTTTTTTACTTTTTCACTTTCACACAGGACTTCCACACGAGTCCAGAGCTTGTGGGGGACGGGACCCTTTTAGATACGTTCCCACATCGTCCCCACTAGAGTATATGAGCATTTCCCTGTCCTGATGAAATGCCAAGATTCTTTGGATGACGCAGGGCATGGAACATGTTGACCACTTTCCCATCATACACATTATCTTAAGCTCAAGTGGGTATAATTTCCCTCTTCAGCTACGACTCTTTAGTCGTTTGTTTTTACTCGTAGCATAGGAACCCAGCTAATAAAATATTTTGTGGGATTCCGATAGCTATTTTTAATCCACACACACTTCCTTCCCATCTCTACTCACTACACATACGCCCCACTACTACTTTTTAGCTTCATGTCGGCAAAAAGAGAAGATCTCCAGCAAAGAGCCCCCTTGCGGGGCCCGTTGGGCATTTCAGCGCCGGTCCAATGAGGAGCTGCCCGATGATGAAGCATGACACCCCTCGGGGTGTGTGAGGGCTCTTGCTCCTAATTGGAGCTATTCCACTTCCACCTTCACCTCTTCTTTCCCGTGCGAACACCTGGTATCCCCGCCCCTTTTCTTCCTCCCCCTCTCCCCACAGGAACAGCATACTCTTGCTTTTGCCATAGCGACACGGGGCTCGTATGCTGGACCTACCAAGCCCCAGCCCCTCCTTTTGTGATGAAAAGATAAATTATCCACCATAAATATTGTTACCAAAGGTAAGTAACTTTTTCTTGCGCATTTTTAGGTTTTCACCAGTTGCTTTCTACCCATAGAGAAATGAGGCGGAGCAGTCTATAATAAAGAGCATCACAGACCTGCATTAAATAGTGGTGAACATTAATAGTATAAGCTCACTGATATCATTCTAAATGTAAATGCTGATGGATCCTACTAACTGCAGATTCCTCTCCTTAGAATTTTCTGTAGGTGCCAGACTGGGTCTGGTGACTTTTTGTAGTAGTGCTCCTGGTGCTTGGTGGCATTGTGCAGCTCAACTTTGGCTCCATGCTGCCACGGAAATAACACAGCAGAGCAGCCTATAAGCCCCACTCCTGCACATTGACGTCAGTTCTTTTCTTTCCATGCCGTCTGACATCGACTGAAATGCCGTTCCCAAATTTGTTAAGTTTTCTGACAACTTCCAAACTTTTTTGCAGTGTGCTAAGGAACAATTTCCCCAACAAAACAAATCAAGCCATGCCATAATTAAGAAGCAGATATCAGTCATGTATCAGTGACATACCTGAATAAGGTGCATTTTTGGTGCTTGGGTTTGGAAAACAACCAAGAAATCACTGCCTTTGCATAGAGCTTGCTTTAAAGTCACAGGCTGCAACTTGGTCTCTCTCATGCAGTTGTTAACACAACAGTTCCACTCAGTCTTCCAGTAAGTCCAATTCCGAATTCAAGAGGGGGATGTGAGGATGTGAAGATTCAAGGCTCACTCTGTTGAGCTCACCAGTCACAGAGTCGATTTTTCAGTTGGTCCCAATGTGTCTCAAGTTCCCTGGGCCATGCCAACCCGCAGCAAACCTGGGCCTTCAAAGAGGCCATATTGCAGAAAATTGGTATAATTCCGTCTCCTTCAGACATGCCCTTGGGCTCCACAGACCTTCAGGATCCTCCAGTCAGATTGCCGCCAATGGGTCCTTTCCCAATGCCGATTATCTCCTTGATACATGTTACCAAGCCCGTACAGACTCCGGTAAAGACTGCCACTCATGTGCCACTATCCATTCCTGTCCCTACCATCCCAGCGCCAATGTAGGAGTGTAAACCAACATCTGTCCTAGCTCGACTGATGTTGCGCTATGAAATTACAAAATTGCAACCGGTTGTCATGGATCCTGAGACTATCCCTATGTCTCTACCTCGTTGCAGCTACAAGAAGAGGCTTCATTATGTTTTTTGTTTTGACTCTGATCCGGTACCAGAGTAGAGTGCACCCTAGGATGTTGATAATTATGGTAAGTGGGTGGTGGCTTGCTCTCTCCTCTTTACTATGAAGATTCCTTATACCTTTAGTTACAGAATGACAGTGGGCTTGATACCTCTCCTGAGATAGAACTTGATTTGCCACATGGGCCACCATGGGAAGAGAGTACCTCCTTTGCAGTGGTGGTTCAGAGGGCAGCTGAATTGGTCAGATGTCATAGACTGGTACCTGGTGACGCATATTTTCTCACTCCAGAGAGACTTAATATGCGGGTCTCGACCTGTAAGGTGAATCCTAACTCATTTCCAACCTCTCCTTTGGATATAGAAACCAAGAGGATTGATGCCTTTGTCAAATTTACATTTTAGTCTGCTAGTTTGGCATTGTGTTTTGTAAATGCAGTCAGTCTGTTGGCCCGATAAACTCATGCCCTTTGGAAATGACCAGCCAGATCTTGATGGCAGTCTCAGAGGATCTTAGGATACATGATGTGCAAGATGTTGTCAAATATGTTATGCTTGCCTGATTGAATACCATAAATGTTCCTTGGCAGGGTTGTTGGCACCATTGTGGTCCTTTGTAGATATGCCTGGATAAGTGCCACTGTATTATCCGGCATTCAACAGTCTTTGCTGATGGGTATATCCTTTGATGTGTTCCACCTCTTCAGCTGGGAGACAGATTCCACTTTGGAATGTTTTAAGGACAGCAGAGATACAATGCATTCCCTGGGGCTGTTGACCACTGCTAAAGAATTATTGCATCAGTTTAGGAAATTTATGGGTTACTCTAGAGGGGTTGCTGATGGGCAAAGATAGCCTTCCCAACTAGTGATGCAGGAGATAGTGAAGTATTTTCAGGGCCACGTCCGCGGATCCAGCAGGGGCACCATTGTTTCAGCTCCTCCTCCCCATCTGTTAAGTGTAACAAACTGCATTAGTTTGCCCTCAGCTGCACACAACCAGCCAGTGGGAGGCAGGATCCAGCACCTGCTTCTGAGTTGGCCTTCCATCATGTCTGACAGAGGGGTCTTGCAAATTATTCAAAAAGGTTTTGCCCTATGTTTTCTCTCCTCCCCAACAAATTCCCTCCTACCCCAGAACAGATTTTAGAAGATCTTTCCATCCTGTTACAGGAGGTATGCCAGTTGCTCTCCAGAGGTCCCATAGAAAAGGTACCAGACTCGGAAAAAGGCAGGGGTTGTCACTCTCACTATTTCCTTATACCCAAAAAGGGATGGGGGCTAAGACCTAACTTTGACCTCTGTGCCCTTAATTTATTCCTATTGAAGGACCAATTTAAAATGCTCACTTTGGTCCAGATTGAATCTGCTTTGGACCAGAGTGACTGGATGGCGTCCTTAGACTTTGATGCATATATTCATGTCCTTCATGCAGTCCCATAGATGCTTCCTGTGATTGAAGTTTACAGTGCTCCCTTTCGGGCTCACCAGTATCATTTGATTGTTCATGAAAGTGATAAAGATGTTTGCTGCCCATCGTTAGGGGTCAGGATTTGCTATCTTCCCGTACCTCCGTGATTGGCTGGTGAAAGCAGGGTTGCCTCAGTCAGTTGTGGATCATGTCTGGACAATGGCAGGCCTTCTGACGTTGGGTTTCACCATATATGAACCAAAGCCCTATTTAATTCCCTCTCAGAGACTTCCATTTATTTCTGGTTACGGTAGAGGTCAGGACTTTCCATCCACAGCAGTGAGTCCAGAATATTCAGGCCATCATCCTGGTGTTTGAGGCTCTCTTATGGATTCAGGTGAGGGTGGTTCTCTGACTTCTTAGCTTCATGCATCCTTCTTGTCAACCATGCCAGATGGCACTTGTGAGCCCTACTTAGCTCAGCATCAAGGTTGCCTTTCTTACATCGTTCAGATCTCTATTCAGGCAGCTCAAGATTTGCAGTTCTGGCTCACAAACAGCGGTTAGTCTGGACACTAGCCATTCTCCCTTCCCCACGCAGAGCTAACATTGGTGTGGTGGCAGACACATCTGAAAGAGACACGTTAGTGACAGATTCCTTACCTTAGAATATCCCCAGGCGTCAGGCTGGATCCGGAAAGTTTTTTGCGTAGCAGTACCCTTGCGCGTCGGTAGGCGGCGTCGTGTGGCTCTGCGTCCGTCGTCGGCGTCGGGATCGCCGGGATGACGTCGCGGGCAGTACTTGGACGCCGCCCCTGCGCTCTGATGTCAGTTCTTCTTTTTCCGCGCCAGTAAGCGCAGATCCGGGAAGAGCAGTGCCCTAGTCATTTTTTGACTAAATTTTGGGTGATTTTTTCACTGTTTTTCTAAACGAGTCTCTCGACTCCGAAGGTGTCGGTAGGGATGCCCGGCTTCAAGCCCTGCGACGCCTGTGGTCGCATGATGGTGATCACAGACCCGCACTTAGTGTCTCTACTGCCTCGGCCACGACACGAAGTCGTGCCCCGACTGCCGGGCCTTGCACCCGAAGGCTTTGCGAGAGCGGTCTCGAAAGCTCCTCGAGGTCTGGCAGTCGGCTCCGCGCCACACCAAGCCCCGGTCACGTAAGAGGTCGAGGGGCCGGTCGCGGAGTCCTCATCGGTCGTCGGGGTCCAAGTCTTCGCACTCCTCCGGTAAGTCGAAGCATAAAAAGTCTAAGAAGCGTCATTGCTCAACGGCTCGCCTCGCCGGTCTCGCGACTCGGCTGAGGCTCCTGTCGGCACCGTCCCCGCGGCTCCGGGAGTGCCTGTGGAGCCGCCCCGCATTACCCGTTCTTCCCGGGTTTGGGGGCGACTCCGGCCGAGATACAGGAATTCCTGTCGGCCATGGCCCGCCTCTTCGGGCCTCAAGGTCCCCCGGGCGCCTTCGGGCCCCGCGGGCCCTGATGGGGTTTCCCCGGCGCCGCCGGCGACTCCGGTCCCGGCGCCGCCTGTCACACCAGCCTCAGTCTCGGCTTCGGCCCCGGCCTCGATCCCGGCTCCGGTGCTGCCGCAACCCCCATCGACGCCGGTTGACCTACCTACACCTCCGCCAGCGCCGATGTCTCCGGTGCCGTTCCCGACGCCGCCCGGGGCTCCGGGCGGCGTCGTTCCCGGGTTCTCTCCAGATCCAGACACGGCGACGGACGGACGTCGCTCGACGCCGGCTCCGACGCCGATGAGACCTTGGGTCCCGCGTGTCCCTCCTTCTCCTTATTTTGAACCTGAGGAGGACGAAGAGAACTGGGAGGGGTCGGATGACCCTCTCACACAGCAGTGGGAGTTCTAACGACTGGGCTGAGGAACTTGGGGATGCCAGTGGTCTGGACACCTCCCCTGACTCTGGCATGCTGTCTCCTCCTTCCGTGGCAACGGAGGAGGGAGCAAATTTTGCAACAGTGTTGCGTAGAGCAGCTGGGGCCTTACACCTCCAACTGTCTACGGTGGCTATCAGGACTAACCTCCTGACGGAAGTGCTTCAGCCGGCGGCTACCTCCTCGGAGCCACTGCTGCCGTTTAATGACGCGCTTTCCGACGTTCTTTGGGCACCTGGTCCAAGCCCGCCACAGGGCTCCTGTGGATAGGAACGTGGCCCGACGCCATCGCCCCGCTCCGGGCGACCCCCTGTTCCTCTCCCAACACTTCTCTCCTGAGAGCTTGGTTGTCCAAGCCTCTGCTTCCCAAACCGCCTTCCCTACCGCTCCTCCGGATAGGGAATCCAAACGCCTGGATCAATTTGGGAAGAAGGTCTTTTCTTCCTCCAGTGCTGGCTTGCGGTCTGTCAACACCGCTTGCCTTTTGGGCCGATATTCCCACTCTCTGTGGGACTCGGTGGCGCAAGCTTTGCCCCAGTGTTCTGAGGAGGTCCAGACACTGCTTTCCCGCGCCATTGCGGAAGGAAGAGATGCGGCTAAATACACCATCAGATGTGGCCTTGATACCGCCGACTCGCTGGGCAGATCGATTGCGACGACAGTGGCGCTGCGCCGTCACGCCTGGCTGAGAACCACTGGTTTCTCGGGTGATGTCCAAAACACTCTTATGGACATGCCCTTTGATGGGGTCGGTCTTTTTGGGAACAAGGCAGACCATGCGCTGGAGCTGGGGCTACGGCCAAGTCCCTGGGCCTTTCTGCTGTACGCCCTCCGCAGCCATCTGCTTTTCGCCCCTTTCGTGGCCACGGAAGGGGCGCCCAGTCACGTCCGCTGCCCAGCCACCGGCCCGCGCAGCAAGCGTCTTCGCGTGGCCGAGGATGTGGCTCCTGCCGTGGCGGGTCAGGCAACCAGCGTGCGGGTCAGGCCACCAACCCCGCCCCGTCCGCGGCCTCCAAGCCCTCCTAGTCCTTCCTTTCAGGTGCACAGCACGCCAGTAGGGGCTGGGTCCGCCATCACCTTCACCACTGGCGTGCCATCACCTCAGACAGGTGGGTCTTGGACATTGTCCGAAGGGGCTACTCCCTCCCCTTCGAGACCACCCCCAGCCATGCCACCTCAATTCCACCGCATGTCAGGGGATCACTTGGTGCTTCTTCAGAAGGAAGTTGCGGCCCTCTTGGCCAAGAGGGCCATCGAGCGCGTTCCGACCCCAGAAGTAGGTCGTGGTTGCTACTCCCACTACTTTCTGGTGCCCAAAAGGACAAGGAGGACATGCGTCCTATCTTGCACCTCCGGAACGTAAATCGCTTCCTCCGGAAGGAGAAGTTCAAGATGCTCACCCTAGCTCCAGGTCTTGACTGCCCTCGACCCTGGAGATTGGTTGGTAGCGTTGGACTTGCAGGACGCATATTTTCATATCCCCGTCCTGCCGGCCCACCGGCGTTACCTGCGGTTCACGGTGGGCCTCGAGCATTTTCAGTTCACCGTGCTCCCTTTTGGCCTTACCAGCGCCCTCGGGTGTTCACGAAAGTGATGGCGGTGGTCGCAGCTCATCTGCGCTGGGCAGGGTTCCAGTCTTCCCCTACCTCGACGACTGGCTGCTGAAGGCGGGCTCGTCCCAGGCAGTCGTCTCCCACCTCCAGACTACGGCCGAACTCCTGCACTCGCTGGGGTTCTCCATCAACGTGCCGAAGTCGCATCTGATTCCTTCTCCACAGCTCCTTTTCATCAGAGCAGTTCTGGACACGACGCAGTTTCGGGCCTATCCTCCCGAACTGCGAGTCCAGGATATTCAGGCTATGATTCCGATCTTTCAGCCTCTATCCTGGGTTTCGGTACGGATGACCCTGAGGCTGCTGGGCCTCATGACCTCCTGCATCCTGCTTGTCGATCATGCCAGATGGCATATGCGGGCTCTGCAGTGGGACCTGAAGTTTCAGTGGGCGCAGCACCAGGGCAACCTGTCCGATCACGTCCAGATCTCGGAGGGGACTGCAAGACAGTTGCAGTGGTGGCTCTCGAACCGGCAATGGGTCAGGGGCAGATCCCTCTCCCTTCCCCAGCCAGAGCACACAGTTGTGACGGACGCGTCCCTGCTGGGATGGGGCGGTCACATGGGAGAGGCGGAGATCAGAGGCCTCTGGTCTCCGGCGGAGTCCGGCTCCATATCAACCTTCTGGAGCTCCGGGCGATCCGACTTGCACTCAAGGCATTCCTTCCCTCTGTCAAAGGGACGGTAGTGCAGGTGTTCACAGACCACACCACCGCCATGTGGTACTGCAACAAACAAGGCGGGGTGGGGTCGTGGACCCTATGTCAGGAGGCTCTGCGCCTCTGGACATGGCTGGAACATCAGGGCATATCCCTGATGGTTCAACACCTGGCAGGTTCCCTGAACGCCAGGGCGGACGAACTCAGCCGCAGGTGCATGATAGATCACGAATGGCGTCTTCACTCGGAAGTGGCGCAAGGACTCTTTCTACAGTGGGGAGAGCCTTGGTTAGATCTATTCGCCACCGAAGAGAACGCGCAATGTCATCAGTTCTGCGCGTTGGAATTTCCAAGGCGGCACTCGCTCGGCGACGCTTTTCGTCGCGAGTGGAGTTGTGGTCTGTTGTACGCCTTTCCGCCTATACCACTTCTACCCAGAGTGTTGAAGAAGAGTCGGCGCGACCGGGCCCAAGTCATCCTTGTGGCTCCGGACTGGGCTCGAAGAGTTTGGTATCCCGAGCTACTCAGTATGAGCGTCGATCCCCCGATCCGTCTGCCTCTTCGGGAGGATCTTCTGTCGCAGCTGCAGGGGACGGTCCTCCACCCGAACCTGTCCAGTCTACACCTACTTGCGTGGAGATTGAGCGGCGGCAGTTGATTCCTTTCGACTTGCCTCCCGAAGTTTGTGATGCGATTCTGGCAGCCAGGCGTCCCTCCACTAAGGTGGTATACGCCTGCAGGTGGAACAAGTTTGTGGCATGGTGCACAGCAAAGGCTGTGAATCCCCTTTCTGCCCCTCTTTCTGAGGTTCTTCTGTTCCTTCTTTCTCTTGCCCAACAGGGTTCTGCCCTGGGTACCATCAAGGGCTATCTTTGTGCAATCTCGGCCTTCCTCAGGCTTCCTGATCAGCCCTCTCTTTTTAAGTCCCCTGTTGTTAACAGGTTTCTTAAAGGCATTACTCACCTCTTTCCTCCTGTTCCGTTTATAATGCCTCAGTGGGACTTGAATTTGGTTCTTACCTTCTTAATGTGCGCTCCCTTTGAGCCTCTGCATAACTGTCCTCTTCGTCTTCTGACTCTGAAGACAGCCTTTCTGGTGGCCATCACCTCCGCTCAGCGGGTGAGTGAGCTCCAGGCTCTTTCTTGCAAGCCTCCCTTTCTGTCTGTACATCCAGACAAGGTTGTTCTCAGGACGCGTCCGTCCTTCTTGCCAAAGGTGGTTACTGCTTTCCACATTGGGCAGACCATCACTTTGCCCACCTTCTTTCCGCCTCTTTCTAGAGAGGAAGAGAGGCTCCACAGTCTGGACCCAAAACGTGCGATTTCTTTTTATCTAAATCGCACACAACAGTTCCGGGTGGACGACCAGCTCTTTGTTGGCTACGTGGGCGCCAAAAAAGGTCGGGCGGTACACAAGCGGACCAGCTCCCGCTGGGTCGTCTTGTGTATCAAGGCCTGTTATTCTTTGGCTAAAAAAGAGCCCCCTGTTGGGTTGCGTGCCCATTCCACCAGGGCGACAGCCGCCACCACGGCTTTAGGACGTGGTGTCCCTTTACAGGACATTTGTCAGGCAGCTACGTGGGCCAAGTTGCACACGTTTACCAAGCATTACTGCCTTGACAGCCAAGTCCGGAGAGACAGCTTCTTTGGCCGTTCTGTTCTCCGAGACTTCCTTGTCTGATCTTTGTTCGCAGTCCAACCACCGGGGTTGGTATTGCTGGGGTATCTATTCTAAGGTAAGGAATCTGTCACTAACGTGTCTCTTTCAGATGCACAAGTTACTAACTTGTGTAACGATATATCTGTAAGAGACAGTAGTTAGTGACAGATTCCTTACCGCCCCACCCATCCTCCCCGTTCTGTGAACTGATTTCTAGGGTTAAGGACATCCCTTTCAGGGCCCTAGTATTTTTCAGACACCAATGTCAGCTTCTTGCATGGCTCTGCGTTCCTGGCGCGGAAAGTCGTGTACAGAACTGAAGTCAGCGCGCAGGGGCGGCGTCTAAGTACTGCCCGCGACGTCATCCCGGCGATGCCGACGACGGACGCGGAGCCGCACGACGCCGCCTACCAACGCGCAAGGGTACTGCTACGCAAAAAACTTTCCGGATCCAGCCTGATGCCTGGGTATATTCTAAGGTAAGGAATCTGTCACTAACTACTGTCTCTTACAGATATATCGTTATACAAGTTAGTAACTTGTGCTACAGGGCCTCTAAAGGTGGCACAATAAGTGTTGCAGCCCTTAGGGGCGTTCACTGGTCACAGTGCCCTTGGTACTTATGGTACCTTTTACAAGGACTTACGTGTGGCCAGAGAGTTGCCAATTGGGTTTTGCAAAAGTACAGTTTAGGGAAAGAACATAGGCCCTGGGTACCTGGTTGGCAGGAAATCAGGGCACACTCAGTCAAAGTGCATCAACATTAGGCAAAAAGCGGGGGCCACCATCGTTACACAAGTTAGTAACTTGTGCATCACTGCTTGGTTCGGGGGAGTCTCTTGGTTGAGGTGGCGAACAGAGGACTCTGGTTTCCATTGGAGGACTGACACCACATCAGTCTACTGGAACTGCATGCCATTTAGTCTAGCCACCAAGGGGAGGCTGGCGCAAGTTCTCATGGACAGCGCCGTTGCCATTTAGTACTGTTATAAGAAGGGCATAGTCCTATGCCAAGAGGCTTTACATCTCTGAAGGTTGCTGGAGCTTCAGGGAATCTTTCTGGTAGCTAATTAACTTGCTGAGTCCATGAAGGCCAAAGCAGACTAACTGAGCAGGGTCGCGAGTCATGTCTACATCCCGAGTTGCCGCAGGGCGTCTTTCGCCAGTGGTGGGAACTCTAGCAAAAACTCTTTGCCACTGACGAGAATGCGCAGTGTCAGCAGTTTGGCACGTTGGCATTTCCACACGGACACTCATAAGGTATTCTGGCTGGAATAGAACAAGGGAGTCATTTCCGCCTTCCCCCCACTTCCTCTCTTGTCCCGAGTTCTGAAGATGATCAAGAACAACTGGGCACATGTCATTCTGGTGGCCACGGATTTGCCCAAAAGAGTGTGGTACCTGCTACTCCTGAGCATGAGGATCTGTCCTCTGATCAGGCTACTACTGTGGGAGGACCTTCTGTCTCAGCAACAGGGCAATGTCCTCAACCCAGATCTACACAATTTACGTCTCCATGCGTGTCAGTTGAGTGGTGGAAATTGACTGGGTTCGATTTGCTGCCTGAGGTGGTAGATATCATGTTCACCGCAAGGCGCCCCTGCACAAAATCCATTTATGCCGGGACAGATTTGTAACCTGTTGCCGTTCCTGGGACACAGACCTCTTACAGGCAAGGCTGTTGGGTTTCTTTTTACTTGTCTTTAGCCCATCAGTGCAGTAGACGCTATAAAAGGTCGGGCCTTTCAGCCTTTCTGCGTTTGCCAGACTATCTATCCTCAAATCACCTGTTGTGATCAGATTTACTAAATGGTTTATTCACGTTTTTCCTCCAAAGCTGTTTGTGATGCTACAGTGGGAACTTAACTTGGTCTTGACATTCCTCATGTGTGCTACCTTCGCGCTGATTCATAACTGCTCGCTGTGTCTCCTGACCTTGAAGACTTGTCTTCCTCCTTGCAATTATATCAGCGCATCACGTGATGAACTACAGACACTTTCAGTGCAACTGTGCTACACCACCTTTTTTCTGGACACCTTCCACTTTAGTCAGTCTATCTCTCTTCCAGCGTTCTCTGCTTCGTCTTGTCCCTAGAAACAAGAAGAGCCGCTCCCTCAGTTAGACCTCTAAAGGGTTTTCAGCTTTTTAACAGATTTCATTAAAAATAATCGAGTGGACAGTAAACGTTTTGTGAAGTTCACTGGAGCAAAGAAAGAGAATGTTGTGCTGAAAGGACTTTGTCGAGGCGGACACTGCTCTTCTTTAAGATCTGCTATGCCCTGGCCAAGAAGCAGCCCCCAGGAGGTCTTAGAACCCATTTCAGCAGGAATAAGGTTGTCCTTGACATCTAGCAGGCTGTGACGTGGGCGTCCGTGCATACGTTCACAAAGCGCTGCTCCTTTGGCAGCCATCTTCGGTAGGAAGGACACTTTGGTCGCTTGCTTCTGCAAGACTTTTTGTTCAGGGTCCACTCCGCAGGCCCTGAACAACGGGGA
Organism: Calotriton arnoldi; assembly: GCA_963921515.1. Classification (NCBI taxonomy): domain Eukaryota; kingdom Metazoa; phylum Chordata; class Amphibia; order Caudata; family Salamandridae; genus Calotriton; species Calotriton arnoldi. Next base: position 2,771,970 of record CAWUFW010001149.1, on the reverse strand, counting down.
CATACTGCTTTGATATCTATTTTAAATTCAGAAATCTGTGATTAGAAGTATCCATCAGAAGAACAAGTTACTTTACTTTGGTAATGCTCTTTCTGTTGGATGCTCTATCTAAGCTCTGATTCCTTGCTGCTTTCCCACCTCCCCATTCTGTTGAGTGGCCTTATTGTAACATATCTATTGTAACATTCACTAGAAGAACCTTTACCTAAGGTACGTAACATATTCTTTTAACCTATGGAAATTGGTGCCTCAAGGAGTTTTTAGTGCAGTACTTGTATGTTTTGCTAGTGGAAACTATACAATGGAAACTGGCAAGCAGTAGAGCAGTGTGCCTTACAGATGAAAAAGAATGATTCGGGATCATGTAGAAGCAGGGAGGAACATCTATTCTATATGGGGCATGGATGAGCTGTAGCCTCTCTATAAACATAGGATAAGGTGTGCCTTGAAATAATGTATTTACAGGTCTTTTCTGAAACATGAAAATGAAGAAATGAGTCTTGTTGTTCCACATTCCTCGTATGTAACTTTAAATGCTTATTTCCTGGTTTGCATCTTTTAGCCTTGTTATTTCAAACCTGCCCTTGTCATAGCTTCAAGTTTTGCTTTGACTTTGTAAGATGGTGAGTTTGTGCGCCATACACAGAGAGCAGTGTAGGTTGTTATTGCTTTGTAGGAGATGCAATTTTTTTAAAGTGATACAATACTTTGAAAACATGTGTTTTGTTTGTGGTCCAACGTTTCTTGTAATCGTAGAAAAGCAAACATCACCTCTCTGTAACTAACGTTATGATTGGAAAATGATTTAGGTAATATTTGGCCCTTGAGTACACTTTTTTAAAATCTTAAATGTACTGTGAACTCTTGTATTTCTATTCATGTTATGATTTTGTTTATCCGTATTTGGAAAATGATTATTTTGTAACATACAGTAATCGATTTCATATAGATGGCAAAGAGAAACGAGGATAAGGAACATCAATGAGCGGTTTCAAGGAGAAGTGTCCTACATTACTCCATGTGGAAAGAAACTTAAGCAATACCCTGAAGTTATGAAGGTAACTCATTTTCTAAACCAGTCAGCCTTTTGATAATATGTGCACTCGATTAGGACATCTTTTGCTGAAATGTAGTCCTTTTAAATAAAAAAAAAAAATCTTTGTGGTCTCTTTAGTAAATCACTGTCTTTCAGAAGAATGTCTCTGACACATGAAAAACATTTCACTTATGAGTATAGCTGTGCTACAAAGATAGTTGTAAATATTAAAGCCTGAAGTGGAAAATGTGATTTTTTCAGTATCTCTGCAGAAATGGAATTATGGATATCTCCAGGCACAATTTCAGCTTCAGTGCAAAAGTAAGAGTGGGTGACTTCTATGAAGCCAGAGATGGACCACAGGTATCCACATTTAAAACAAAGTCAATCCTTTGATCTAAAGAGTATAATATTTATAGAATATCATCCCCCAACTTTGTAGAGGTTCATTTTACTGAAGGTTGTTAGTTATTAAAAGTGGTGAATATCAATGTATGGTGAGCATTTCCTGAATCAAAACACGTTTACCTGAATGCTCTTGAGTATTTTTTAGAGACGTTTTTATCTTGTCTTATATATTTTCAGAGCAAAATGTTATCTGTCTGGCATTTTAAATGCTTTTTGGTTCATTTACCTGATTATTAGAGTACTCCTCTAGTGGCCACATAATGTAGGTAAAACAGCCATTGCATTCAACCAGATTTCTGATATTTGCTTTATTGTTTTTTTAAGAGACTGTCAGTCTGCTTGAAAATATGGTTGTTTTCATACTCAATCATAGAATCATCAATTCTGATCAAAGTCTTTACTACTGCCAAAAAAGCTGCTAGAGGTTCCAATTGAGTTCAAAATATACCCTCAACATTCATTGCAACAGCTTTTAATATCATCTTTATTTTCATACCAGAGACTTTCATTTATCCACACAATATACAGGTTCCCATGACTACTTATTGCATTTCTCAGTATAGATTTTAAAATATTGTTTGTAAACGGAACCCCCCCCCCCCACACAGATTCTTTATATGAAGCTTTTACACAGGCGTCGGAGTACACCCTTAAAATATTTTGCTGCTGATTTCTTCTAACCGTAGATTCCTCATCTTTTGAATCCCCACCAGATGGAATCTGGAAAGTGTTTAGCAATTGCTCCTGCATGCAGATTGGTGGCACCATCGAACTTCAAGCTGGCTTTGTTCCACCTCTACATGCGATTACATGGAGTCGTAATTAGGCCCCACCACTGCACTCTGAAGTCTGTTCCTTTTTTTCATCTCACTTTGACACAGATTTAGCGCTCCGGCCCTAAACTTTGTTGCTTCTTTACCTACTTCCAAAACATCCTTTTTGTGACTGTCTGCTAAAGAAATCTCTCCACCGAAGACCACAGGCTTCAAGTCATGCCATGCCTGCAGGAAGCAGGTGTCAGTTATGGAACTCGATAAACACAAAGGGAGGGAGAAGCAATAATAACCCGTTCGGCTTCTCAGTCAAATCATTCAATAAACAACAATTAGAACGGATCTTCCACCTGTTTTTATCTTGGCTATTCAAGTCTACTCCTTCAGTCTCTTTGACGTTTTAGAAACTTGGAACCCACAGGGTGTTTTAAAAGAACCCTCACTCACCTAACTAGTAGGTGATATGCTTCATCATTGGGTTCTTACCCTGGTTGCTGAATGCTCCCAGGGTGTGCTGCGACACCTGATTACAGCGGAGCTGGTTGTTTTGGGTGATCCAGTGACTATGAAATAATTATTAAAATTGGCTCGGGAATCCCTTTTATCAGAAGTGCCATGTAAGTACCCACTACAAATGCCCCTGTCTTGCATGTCTATTAAGCGTGCAAACACTATAAAACTGGTCCTGAAGAAAGCCACGTTGACCTAAATGGGCAATCTTGCTCCCGTGCTAACTGTCTTTTTACTAGCCCTTCTAGAGTATCACCATCTCTGCTCCCAGAACCTGCCCTAGGATCTTCCACCTCGTCGATAGGGCATGATACTGGCAGTGTGTCTGGCCTACCTGCATCTTCTGAAAGTGTTACCGTGGCTGAACCTTTGCTCCTTCATGTGCAGGGAAACGGCAGCACCACCAAGTCAGCGGCCACTCATCCCTCAACCGGAGGAACTAGAGCAGGAGTAGGAACTGGTGCCAAAAGAAAGTGTTCCTTGTCCGGGGGAAAAGCTAAGCGCCGGAGAGCTGACGGCTCGCAGCAAAAGGCAGATATGGTGGCTATGATGGAAACTTTTCTGGGCTCCTAACTGGCTGCAATGGATCTGAAAGTAGACCCACTCATGCAACATCTAGCATCCATAGAATTGGTACTTCTTAAACGTAACCAGTGTATCACAATGGGGGAGGACGCACCTCATGCTGAATCCGCGGCACCAATTGGCTGTACCAGCATTGAGGCTTGTAATCTAGGTGATCAATGTATAAGGAGAAAGGAGCAGTCACCACCACAAAAACCCATGTTGGAGAGTACCACTCATCCCCCACCGCTCTCACGGCCCTTACGGAATTCAGCATACCCATTATTAAGGTCAGATGGGGGGGGGTCCTCATCGGAGTATCGTAGGTTGAGAGACCACCATGGGATTGTCAGGCATACTGGGGGGGGGGGATATCAAAAGGAGGAGAGTAGAGTTTAAGCCAGGGGGGATTGGGTTCCTCAGTTACTTTACATCTTCCACCCGAATCCACACCGTACGTAGTGGTTTTGGGGAACGTACCTGTGCTTCCACCGGGTGCTTCAGAAGACTTTTCCCAGCTGAAGAACAACGTTTTGCCCTGGCTGAATTGCAACACAATATTGGGATTCAGGGTGGAAAGATATATTAATATGGTGCATAGAGTTAACTGGGTAGGGAGGTCCAAAAAGAATTGTGAAGATGACTGCATCATTATCAATTTTAACAGACCCCATGTTGCTAAAAGGATCCTCTCCTCTACCATCTCAAGTACCCCCCCCCCCGCCCACCCCACCCCTGGCCTGCTTTTGACTATTGTGGCGCACCCCCTGGGATTCTTTTTAAAGACCTTCGACTACCGGAAGGATCACTATGAGACACACAAAACCGGTTTAGCATGGATGGCAGACGGCCGCTTCCCCTATACCCCTCTTTAACAGCTTTGCACCACTGGGTTCCCTGGATAATTGTGATTGACTGCTAGGGGCAGTCCCTGCTGAGTTAGTATTACCTACTAACCAGAGTGATCGTGTCCCGTTAGGCAGTGGTTCCTCGGACGGGAAGCACTGCAAATGTATTTCGGGGAAGATAGCTGGATTGGCAAATACGTTTTCAGATCCCGTATGGACTGTCTATAAAAATGTTTGATGTGATCTCTTTACAGGAAATGTGGGCCACTGAGAACAATTTTTGTATGGAGGGATATAGGTCCTTTTTGTACCTGCCATCCCTTCGAGGTCAGGAAGACCAAAGGGAGGTTTGGTTGTTTGTCTCTTTAGCAGTACAATGCAGAGCTGTCGTGTTGCCCACCGCTAATTCTTGCCTGCAAGCTCTGTCAGTTTGTAGCGGGCCATGCAAATTGGTGCTTTTGAATTTTTATAATGCCACTTCCTCTCTTCCAGATGTTTCAAATATATTTATGTTGGGCTCCTTTTTAAGAAACCAGAGTTTTTTAAATTATAACAACTTAATGACTGCTGTAGATTTTAATATTCATCTGTGTGGGGACCCAAGGGGGGCGGGTTTTAGAGATTTGGGTTGCCCACGTCTGACGTGAATTCACTTTGAGCATACCAACTAGGGAGACTCCCTTAATGCCTTAGTGAATAAGTTTGATCTAACCTCGGCCATGTGTAAATTATACCCTGGCAGGAAGGTCATCAACCCCTCTTTTTCAGGGAGGGGATGTGGCTAGTTTATTGATTTTATCCTTGTTTCAACCCCTCTTTTTTATTTGATTTCATATTTCTCTATTGAGGCAAGTATATATAGTGATCATAATCCTCTGAGCACTATAATTAGCTGGCCCCTACTAGCTAATTATAGGCTAAAGGGGGTAGGAGATGGGGGTATTGTAAGGTACAGATGGGGGTAGACGGTTAAAATGGGCACAGATAGCTCCAGAATCCTTTTATGAGTCATTATCTGCTATGTGTCAGAAGGAGTTAGCTATTTGTATAGCCCCGCAGGCGGTACCAAGTGATGTCATAGAGGCCTTTAAGGTCATCTCTTGTACCATAACAGATCTTCTTAAGGACCCGGTTCGTTGATTCTCTGACTTGGCCCCCAGATGGTTTGACCCTGCTTGCTCTCGTGCATCCAGGAAGCTGAAGGAAGCACTGGGCCATAGACCAAGGGATCCCTTCTTAGTAAAGACCTGTCGAAGTTTTTACAAAGCCGAAATAGCAAGATGTAAGGCTGTGCTGAAGGAGGAGGCATGGAGCGAGCTTATTGAGGCAAGCACCTTAAAGAGAAGTTCCAAGTTTTGGAGCATTATAAATAGCCCCCTCTTGGCAGTAGAAGCTGGTAATGCCCTTGGGGCCCATATCACAGAGGATGAATGGGAACACCATTTCGAGGAAATGTTCCAGTACCCTCCTGACGAAAGTGTAACCAATGGAGTGGGTGAAGGGAAATCTGCCCTGGTATTTTCAGCTGGAGAATTTAGGAAGGGCATTGCTGGGCTGTCCAGAAATAAGTCACCATACCAGACGGGATCCCTCCCGATCTTTATATTTCCAATTTCCAATACCCCGAAACTGGTCCCAGGATACTTGTTTCCCGTCCAGCCAGGAAATGGTCTAGCAGTTCGGGCTGGACTGTTCCCATGAGGAGCAGGGTCAAGACTGATTTGCATATGGCTGGGTCTAAAGTGGAGTGACATAGTGCGCAAAAGAATGATGGATTAAACCCAGATCTCTTGACCGGGGGTGAATGGTTGAAAGGTTTCAGCACTCCATCCATCATCTTGTGTTTGCGACATAAGTAATGAAAGCAAGGAGAGATCCTGGCAATCGAAGGAGCTAAAGAGATACTGATCTAAGTGGAAACCAGGGTTTCTAACTGAAGAAACAGCAGTGGGAGCCAACTCTCAAGGCCACCATATAGAAGATCAGATTGAGGTGCATTTGCCAATTACCAGAATAACTGTTTTGTCAGTATTAATTTTAAGTAAATGTTGTCTCATCCAAGCTACCATCCAGGAGAGACAAAGATCCAGCTTGTTGCTGAGAAGAATCAAGTGGATAAAAATGTGTGTATTGTCAGGAATGCTACATAAATGAGAAATCAAATAAGCGAATAAGAGCAGCTAAGTGGGTCACAAACATTTAATAATGTAGGGCTTAAAGAAGAATCATGGGGCACATCATGAGTGGCTGGCAGAAAAGGCATTGTCCCTTGCAAAGAATGGTAAAGTGGTGGTGACAGTTTAGGGCTATTTGCCTACGTGTTGTAGCCACATCATCATTCCCAGTGTAGATCTCCACTAGTGGCACCATTTGCTCTGTTTTTGTTCCCTCCTACTTCATTTATTGTTCCTCCGTGCGATTTGAGCCTGGTTTTGTCTTTCTTGATGATATCACCATTTGCGCCAATGCACAGTTGCTCTGTTCAATTTCGTACCGTGAAGAGTCTGTGCATAGGTGAGAAAACTTAAGACCCTGTCAATTTATCCACCCTTTACAGTTTTCTTGCCAGATAAGTTGGTTTTTTGCAACTGCCTTTCCTTATTACCTTTGGTGGTTTCTTTATTTCATATGGCTTAATCTATTACTCTTCTGTTTTTCTTCCCTCTTCCACATCCAAACAAGGAGGAGGAGTGACTTCATAGAATGAATAAATCCCAGATTTGGTGTGTCTTACTACATTGACCACACTGGTCAGATCAGAGTAGATAATCATCTCTTTGTGAGCTTTCCCAGAGCTAAACAGGAAATATGGTGACCAAAAAAAAGATTTCGTGCTGGGTCATCTTCTGTATCAAGATCTGCTATGGCCTGCCCAAGAAGGACCCATTGGAAAGTGTTCATGCCCACTCCACTAAACTTATGACTACCTCCATGGTCCTCTCCAAAGGCGTCCTAGTTGCTGACATGGGTCATCTTTGCATACTTCGGCCAAGCACTACTGCCGCTCGTCTCAGCTATGCAGAGACGGGTACATTGCCCAAGGTATGTTGCATGACTGTTTTCTTGGTTAACTGGTACTACTCTCTCCCACTTCAGCAGGAGATATTGCTTTGGGACTTATTTCTAAAGTAACGAATCTGGAAGATTATTCGATCAGAAGAACGCTACTTACTTTAGGTGATGTTCTTATCCTAGCTTGTGTTGATGTAGATACACATGGTCTGTACACTATCTAGTGTAGGGTGTGGACATTTGCAAGTAGTTTTTGTTTGAAGAACTTTGTTCACAAGATGTCCTGTGGCCTCTCCTTTCACCAATCATGCACCAGGACAAAGCCTCCACTCCAGATTGTTTTTTGAACTACCGGATTGGGACATTCAGCTTAACATCTGGGATCTTGTGGAGAAACATTGTCCTCTCAAAAGTAAAATGCACCTTTTGTTAATGTGAATGTGTAAAGTAAGGAGAAATACATGCGTAACCACTTTGAAAAAGTCAGTTATGCATGGTAAAGGATCTGATGACATAAGAAATACTTCTTGGACTTCCAATATCAGAATGGAGTCTGCCGAAATAGGAACCACAGCATAAAATCTGGATTCCTTATCTCAAAAACAACTTGTGTTGTTTCGATTTATCTAGGAAAGGGCCCCCCCCCTCTCTTCCCCAGATAAAGAGCCCTTTGCCTCAGATTTTGAGTTCCGCCTGCATGCATATTTTTATTAGATGATGAGAAAGATCAAAGATTGCTAAGCTGCTGTAATGCTTATTCATCATGGACAGTCGAATCGTGGTTCTTGGATCTCAGAATGCTTCTGCTTCACCAGGACTTACTTTCAAATAATTATCATGTCCATTGTTTTTAAAGTGTGAGCCTTAGAGATTAGAAATTGTAGAGCTAGACTTCTCAGATTAAGTATTTCTACTTGGAAGGAATTTTGTTGGAAGTGGAAAAATGTTCTGATTGTTGGTCAGGCTACAGTTTGGGTATTTAGTCTTCCTAAATTCAATTTGTTCTGCAGTCAGCTAAGCTTTAGTTTGAAATATTTAAAATACCAATATCATACTCTTTTTGAGTATGATCTAAAGATATTTGATTTGCTTAGTCACAGTTCAAAAGCTGAATACTCAAATTTGCACCAAATGGAAGATAATGTCAAGACTTGACAACGTCCATGTTTAAGCGATATGAAATATTTTGTCTCCCTGTCCCCCCTTTCCCAGTTGTGAAAATTCTTCTATAATTGATCACCACTTCCCTTTTCATCGCCAAAACCTTGCTTCAATCTCTAATGCTACACTCTTTACCAAACCATTCTCTTGACTAGACGTAAAAGGTAGGTGCTAAATAGGCTAAATTGTCCTTCCCATAGTTTTTTCTTTTTCGTACCGATAGTTTTTGAGGATAAGTTTAACACCTTCATTTTTCATTTGCTGTAAATGTAGGTCTTCTTTTTTACATCTGAACATTTCATATTTCTCATATTGTTAGTGTGAGTTCAATAGGGCTCTCAAGCTATCTAATATAAATTGTTTCCACCAATGCAGGCATCTCAGTTGTTCTAGAGCTCTTTGAGGAATTTTAAAACATAAACACAAAATGTAATATTTTTACTTAAAATACAATTTGCAAAAATTATTTTTGTAGCCTTGCAGGTTATTTACCAAGAGTGGTAACCAAGTTTCAAAGATACACATGTAGTTTATATTCTGTGATTGATTATTGAAGGATAATATACTATCTGAAAGAGACACGTTAGTGATAGATTCCTTACCTTAGAATATCCCCAGGCGTCAGACTGGATCCGGAAAGTTTTTCGTCAGCAGTACCCCTGCGCGTCGGTAGGTGGCGTCGTGCGGCTCTGCGTCCATCGCTGGCGTCGTAAGCACCGAGATGACGTCACGGAGACTACTTAGGCACCACCCATGCGCGCTGACGTCAGTTCTTTCTTTTTCCGCGCCAGCAAGCGCAGATCCGGTTAGAGCACGTACCCTAGTCACTTTTTGACTAACTTTTTTTGGGGACTTTTGTCTCTACTTCTTTTGAGTCTTTGACTCCTGGTGCACCGTAGGGATGCCTGGGTTTAAATCCTGCGGGGCCTGCCACCGTACGATGTCGGTGGCCGACCCCTATGGTGTCTGTCTCTGCTGTTTGGAGCGCGGTCATGTTCCGACTGTCTGGCCATGGCTCCAAAGGCTTTGTGGGAGCGGTCCCGAAAGCTGCTGGAGGCCCGAAAGTTGTCTCCGCGCCGTTCGAGGTCCAGGGGTCGCTCGAGGGACCGACCGCGGAGCCATCATCATCGCTCCTCGGGGTCCAAGTCTTCACCCTCGGAATCGGGTAAGAGACGTCACAAGAAAAAGTTGAAGAAGCGCGTACGCTCTCCGACCTCCCCCCGTCGGTCTCCGGACGCGGACGAGGGGGCCAGGGGTCCTTCCCCCACGGCTCCGTTGGAGCCTGAGAGTCCCGCGGCCTACCCGCCCTACCCGGGTCCGTCGGCGACTCCGGCCCAGGTGCAAGAGTTTCTTGCCGCCATGGACCGCCTTTTCAGGCCTAGGGCTCCCGTCGGCGCGCCTTCAGGCCCCGCGGTCCCTATTGAGGGCCCTTGCTTGCCGCCGGCGGCGGCTCCGGCCCCGCAAGGTTCTCCGGCGGCGACCCCGGCGCCGCAGGGTCCTCCGCCAGCGGCTCCGGCCCTGGCGCCCCCTGCGGCTCCGTTCCCGGCGCCGCACTGGGTTCCGTTCGTCCCACCTCCGCCCTTGCCCGAGTTTCCGGGCAATTTTGCTCCGGCTTGGGACCCTAATTGGGACATGGAGCCGGATCGGCGCCGACCGGCGCCGTTGGAGCATTTGTTTTTCCCTGTGCCTCCGCCGCCGCTGCAGCCTGTGCCTCGGGCCGTGGTGGAGGGGGATGACTGGGAGGGGTCGGAGGACCCTCTTGCACGGGAGTGCGAGTCCGAACAGGAGTGGGCGGAGGACTCGGAGGATGCAGGTGGCCTTGACCTCTCCTCTGAGCCTGGGTTTGTGTCTCCTCCCGCTGTCATGAAGGAAGGCACCACATACACTGTGGTGCTCCGTAGAGCAGCTGAGGCTCTTGACCTTGACCTGCCTACTGTTACCCTCAAGACGAACCTCCTTACTGAAGTGCTTCAGCTGGCGGCAAGCTCTATGGAACCTCTGCTTCCGTTCAATGAGGCCTTGACGGATGTTTTGATGGGCACCTGGTCTAGGCCAGCCACAGGGGTTCCTGTGGATAAAAACGTGGCCAGGCGTCACCGCCCGGCACTGGGTGACCCTGCCTTTTTGATAAATCATCCGACACCGGAGAGTCTGGTCATTCAGGCCTCCACTTCCCAAACTGCATTCCCTACCACTCCGCCGGATAAGGAATCGAAAAAGCTGGAGCAGTTTGGCAAGAAGTTGTTTTCCTCTGCCAGCCTGGGGCTGCGGTCAGTCAACACCGCATGCCTCTTGGACCGCTACTCTCACGCTGTGGGACACGGTGGCGCAAACTCTGCCCCAGTGCCCGGAGGAGGTTCGGGCTGTACTTTCCCAAGCTGTTGCGGAGGGGAAGGATGCCGCGAAGTTCGCCGTTCGGTGTGGGTTGGACACCGCAGACTCTTTGGGGAGAGCCATCTCCACGACGGTGGCCTTGCGTCGCCACGCCTGGCTGCGGTCCACGGGGTTTTCGGGGGATGTCCAGAGTTCCCTCATGGACATGCCTTTTGATGGTACTCGCCTGTTTGGCGCTAAGGCAGACAGTGCGCTGGAGCGTTTTAAGGACTCTCGGGCTACCGCCAAGTCCTTGGGTCTCTCCACCACACGCCCGGCCACGTCTACCTTTCGTTCCTTTCGTGGCCACGGAAGGGGCGCCCCTACACGTTCGTTCAGCCAGAGGCCTGCGCAGAACCAGCCTCAGCGTGGCCGTGGGCGTGGGAGCCGCCGTGGCGGCACAGGGGGCCAGCGTGCGGGTCAGTCCACCTCCGCTCCCGTAGCATCCGCCTCAAAGCCTTCCTAGTCCGAGCTTAGGGGTGCACCCCACGCCGGTGGGCGGCAGGATTCAACATCACCTCCCCCACTGGCGCTCTGTCACTTAGGACAGGTGGGTGCTGCAAATCGTCCGAAGGGGATACTCCCTCCCCTTCGAGTCTGCCCCCCCGGCCATGCCACCTCAGTTCCACCGCATGTCGGGGGATCACTTGGCGCTTCTCCGACAGGAAGTCACGGCCCTCTTGGTCAAGGGGGCCATCGAGCGCGTTCCTGGGCCAGAAGTAGGACATGGATGTTATTCCCACTACTTTCTGGTCCCCTAGAAGGAGAAAGGGGGCCTGTGCCCCATCTTGGACCTCAGGAACGTCAATCGCTTCCTCCGGAAGGAGAAGTTCAAGATGTTGAATCTGGCTCAGGTCTTGGCTGCCCTCGACCCTGGAGACTGGATGGTAGCGCTGGACTTGCAGGACGCATATTTTCACATTCTCGTCCTGCCGGCCCACCGGCGTTACCTGCGGTTCACGGTAGACCAGGAGCATTTTCAGTTTGCTGTGCTCCCCTTCGGCCTTACCAGCGCCCCTCGGGTGTTCACGAAAGTGAGGGCGGTGGTCGCAGCTCATCTGCGCAGGTCAGGGGTGTCAGTCTTCCCCTACCTCGACGACTGGTTGTTGAGGGCGGGTTCGCCCCATGCAGTTGTCACCCACCTTCGGACTACAGCCGACCTCCTGCATTTGCTGGGGTTCTCTGTCAACGTGCCGAAGTCGCACCCGAGTCCTTCTCAGAAGCTCCCCTTCATCGGAGCGGTTCTGGATTCGACGCAGTTTCGGGTTTATCCTCCCGAGCAGCGAGTCCTGGATATTCAGGCTATGATTCCGATCTTTCAGCCTCCATCCCGGGTTTCAGTCAGGATGACCCTCTGGCTCCTGGGCCTGATGGCCTCCTGCATTCTGCTAGTGCAACACGCCAAGTGGCATATGCGGGCTCTGCAGTGGGACCTGAAGTTCCAGTGGGCCCAGCATCATGGCAACCTGTCCGATCATGTCCAGATCTCGGAGGGCACTGCACGACAATTGCAGTGGTGGCTCACGAATCGCGATTGGGTCAATGGCAGATCCCTCTCCCTTCCCCAACCGGAGCACACAGTGGTGACGGATGCGTCCCTCCTGGGATGGGGCGGCCACTTGGGAGAGGCGTAGATCAGAGGCCTCTGGTCTCCGGCGGAGTCCCGGCTCCATATCAATCTTTTGGAGCTTCGGGCGATCCGACTTGCACTAAAGGCATTCCTTCCCTCTGTCCTGGGGAAGTGTAGTGCAGGTGTTTACGGACAACACCACCGCCATGTGGTATTGCAACAAGCAGGGTGGGGTTGTGGACCCTATGTCAGGAGGCTCTTGTTCAACACCTGGCAGGTTCTCTGAACGCCAGGGCGGACAAACTCAGCCGCCGGTGCTTGATGGATCACGAATGGCGTCTGAACTCGGACGTGGCGCATGGTCTCTTTCTGCAGTGGGGAGAGCCTTGGTTCGATCTATTCACCACCGAAGAGAACGCGCAATGTCATCAGTTCTGCGCGTTGGAATTTCCAAGGCGGCACTCGCTCGGCGACGCTTTTCGTCGCGAGTGGAGCTGCGGTCTGTTGTACGCCTATCCGCCTATACCACTTCTGCCCAGAGTGCTGAAGAAGATTCGGCGCGACCGGGCCCAAGTCATCCTTGTGGCTCCGGATTGGGCACGAAGGTACTGGTATCCCGAGCTACTCAACATGGCGATCGATCCCCCGATCCGACTGCCTCTTCGGGAGGATCTTCTGTCGCAGCAGCAGGGGACGGTCCTCCACCCGAACCTGTCCAGCCTCCACCTCCATGCGTGGAGATTGAGCGGCGACAGTTGACAGCTTTCGATCTTCCTCCCGAAGTCTGTGATGTCATTCTGGCAGGCAGGCGTCCCTCCACTAAGACGGTGTACGCCTGCAGGTGGAACAAGTTTGTGGCATGGTGCACGGCAAAGTCTGTGGATCCCCTTTCTGCCCCTCTTTCTGAGGTCCTTCTGCTCTGGGCACTATCAAAGGTTATTTTTCGGCCATCTCCGCCTTTCTCAGGCTTCCAGATCAGCCTTCTCTCTTTAAGTCCCCGGTTGTTAACCGTTTCCTGAAAGGCATTACACACTCGTTTCCTCCCGTGCCTTTCATAATGCCTCAATGGGACTTAAATCTTGTCTTGACCTATCTGATGTGCGCTCCTTTTGAGCCCCTTCAGAACTGTCCTTTACGTCGTCTTACTCTAAAGACTGCTTTCCTGGTAGCTATCACCTCTGCCAGAAGAGTGAGTGAGCTCCAGGCTCTTTCTTCTAAACCTCCTTTCCTTTCTGTTCATCCGGACAAGGTGGTTTTAAAGACCCGTCCTTCTTGCTTGCCAAAGGTTGTCACGCCCTTCCACATCGGGCAGACCATCACTTTGCCCACCTTCTTTCCGCCTCCGCATCCTTCAAAAGAGGAGGAGAGGCTCCACCGTCTGGACCCAAAACGTGCGCTCTCGTTCTATCTGAAGCGCTCACAACAGTTCCGTGTGGATGACTAGCTCTTTGTTGGCTACGTGGGCGCCAAAAAAGGTCGGGCCGTGCACAAACGAACCATCTCTCGGTGGGTCGTTCTGTGCATTAAAGCGTGTTACTCGTTGGCTAAGAAGGAGCCTCCTGTGGGGCTGCGTGCCCATTCTACCAGGGCGACGGCAGCCACTACTGCCTTGGGTCGCGGCGTTCCCTTGCAGGATATTTGTCAGGCAGCTAAGTGGGCCTCGCTGCACACGTTTACCAAGCATTACTGCCTTGACAGTCCAGTCCGGAGAGACGGCTTCTTTGGCCGTTCTGTTCTCCGTGACTTTGTGGTGTAATCTATTCGCAGACCCACCACCGGGGTTGGTATTGCTGGGGTATCTATTCTAAGGTAAGGAATCTATCACTAACGTGTCTCTTTCAGATGCACAAGTTACTACTTGTGTAACGATATATCTGTAAGAGACATTAGTTAGTGATAGATTCCTTACCGCCCACCCATCCTCCCCGTTCTGCGAACTGATTCTAGGGTTAAGGTCATCCCTTTCAGGGCCCTAGTTTCATGGCACCAATGGTCAGTTTCTTGCATGGCTCTGCGTTCCTGGCGCGGAAAGTCGTGTACAGAACTGACGTCAGCGCGCATGGATGGCGCCTAAGTAGTCTCCGTGACGTCATCTCGGCGCTTACGACGCCACCTACCGACGCGCAGGGGTACTGCTGACGAAAAAAATTCCGGATCCAGTCTGACTCCTGGGGATATTCTAAGGTAAGGAATCTATCACTAACTAATGTCTCTTACAGATATATCGTTACACAAGCAGTAACTTGTGCTTTAGTGTGATCTTTAATATCCAGAAAATGCATTCTAATTTATTTATTAAAACAATGGCATATAGAAAGTATTAACAAACAACCGTAAAGAAGGTAAATAACTGACAGCAGGTATTTCATTTAAAACGTGTAAACATTTCTTGTCTTCATTCTGTGATCTGTTCCAAATTCTCCTTCAAACCTTCCATTATATTTACTTTTATTTCTGTCTGAATCCCTTCACCTGCTCCATTTACTACAGTCATTGTTTCGTAACCAATTCTTTATATAACCAACTACTTTTCAGTCTGAACCATGGCATGTTTCTTAATTAAAATGTAAAGTTTTCATGCTTAAGTTTCAAAGATACATTTGGCACTTTTTTATACTTTGGCTGTACCTTAAATTGTTCTATTCTTTGCACCCTTTTGCTCCTGTGCAGCTCCTTGTAGTGTGGTAAATTTTACACTTGCAGGTCAGAAGATCTTTGTGTCCGAGTGGATAAAACAAAAATATTTTTAAATTAAATGAATGGAGTATTTCCGTGCTAGCCTATAAAACATTTTGTGAAAGAGAATTATCATGGTAGCCTTTAAAACATTTTGTGTAAGAGTTTATTAACAATTTATGCCTTTTAAAGGCTATTTTAGTTATGTCCGTCTTAATTATCAATTTTGCAATATGTTAAAGCTAAATGGACCACAGTACCATATTCTGTTTATACATTTTTATTATTTATTTGTCAAATATATCTACAAAAGGGTTTGGAATGGTGTCTTCTAAATCAAGAGGAAGTTATTCCCCGGATAAGGGCAATGGAAGGGCGCAGAGGAAGACCACCAAATCCAGAAAGGCAGCGTGCACGTGAAGAATCGAGACTGAGGCATCGGAAAGGTCGACCTCCTAATGTTGGCAGCTTTGAATTACTAGGGAATAATGATGCAAAAATGTTAAGAAAGATACAAGCGCAAGGTAAACATAAGTAGATATATATTTTGTATGTTATTGGTTGTACTACCTCCTTCTTAATAGAATCGCAGAAAGTCATTTTCTACAATTCATGGATTTGAATTTTTCATCAAATCACATTCTTTACCCCAGTAATCAAACTCCCTGCCTTCCAATCCCCAATGAACTGCCGAATAGCATTTTTCCTTCGTCTCTTTTCATGTCTATAAGTGACTTTAACATCCCATTAGAGGCACTGGAATGCAGTTCTTTTGAGCAATTATCCTTTGCGCACAGAAACCTATCTCCTATGGCATAGAACTGTTCTCTCTTATATGATCGGTCATATGATAGTCTTCAATTTATTTTGCTGCACTCCATGTACCACAAGATTTTATTCCCTATTCTAAACTAATTATATGTAAGAGTTGTATCATTTCAAGTAGCTAGAAAATACTTCACATTCATTAATGTTTTTATCTGTTAAAATAGCACAGTGTGACTGAAATTCTTGTCTCATGTAAAGTATACTTACAAATGATGCAGTAGCTAAGAAAGGGTTCTAGTCCATTGCTTCGTATGTCAATAGATTAAAAACACTACATTGCAGCCCCACCATCAAGAGTACGTTTGTTGCAGCTTTGCTGGGAGGATTTTATATATATGTAAATAGATGTGTGTGTTTGTATACAGTATATACCTATAAACATACATGTGTAATTTTGAATCAAAAAGGTTTCATTTTATTTTAACTAAGTTTAATTAATTTTTAAAGTTCTATATTTTACATCCTATACCTTTTAATTTTAAAAATATTTTAGTGTGTGTATATATATATATGTGTGTGCTTTTATGTACATATATTTATGTATAATGTTTTTATTTTTATGCATCTTTGTAAATATTTCTATATATTTCTCCTTGTATATAAAATACTAAAGCTCCTGGTTGGGCCGGGGCATGTGCAGACATTTAATTTAAAAAAAACAAAACGGAGGGGGGTCACAGGCCCCCCATCTAGGGCATTTTTATACCCCTGGGACCACCACCTCCCCGGGTCTTATGTATAAATTATTGTGGGGGAGCCGCGTGGACCTCCCTGGGGACCACCACCTCCCCGGGACTATAAATACAAGTATTTGCAATGCAATAGGTCTCGCCTTTACGTGAGCTTGAGCTATTGCCATTGTAAAAGACAATGCCTTTTATTTGTGTTGTTTTTAAAACCGATAAATAAAAAGCATTGTCATTTACAATGCCAATAGCCCAAACTCTCGCAAATGCGAGACCTATTGCATTGTAAATGCGTTCGGCACCCATGCTATAAAGATTTTTTTTTAAAGCATTAGGAGAGGCATGACAAATTTATCTGCGAAAGTAGGTCTCGGAGGCTGTAATTAAAGCCTACCGAGTAACAAAACACGTAACTGGGTGTCCTAATGGGAGGTTAAAAAATAAGACAGCGTGGCACAAAGGAGGGACTACTAAGCATATTGACCAATGAAAAGCCACAGTTTACTGTGGACAATGACACAAGCCAATAAATATGGGCAGAGAGTGGGCGGAGCTTCAAGTCCATACCTGAATACAGCGTGCCTCACAGAGCAGCACATGCGCCTCCCAGGCTCGACCTAAAAAAGAATAGGAGGGGCCGCATGGACCCCCTGAGCCCTAGGGACCACCACCACCTCCCAGGGGCTTTTTAAATTATTTTTTTAAGGAGAGGGGTTGCGCGGCCCCCCTCCTGGGCCATTCTCGGCCCCGGGGACCACCACCTCCCCGGGGCCACCCGTGCTGGACTTGGGGTCACTAGCCCCTTTTGACCTCACCTCTGGACCCCATTTCCTAACAGGATATGCACCAGGAGGCGTGACTGCAAACTTAGCCCGGGGGTTGGGGCTATTACCCCAGCGCTAAAAACGCCTCTACTATCCCGCCGTTTGGGACAATACACTACCTAGACTTGGGTCACTAGCCCCTTTTAAACCTCACCTATGCCTATGCACCCCAATTTCCACCAGGATATACGCGGCAGGAGGCGCAACCGCAGAACGGATCCCAAGGGGGCAGGGCCATCACCCCAGTGCTAAAAGCGCCTCTGATATCCCACCGTGTGGGACAATACACTACCTGGATTTGGGGTCACTTGCCCCTTTTGACCTAACCTGTGCCTATGGACCCCATTTTCCACCAGGATACGTGACAGTAGGCATGACTGCGGAATGGAGCCCATAGGGGCAGGGCCACCACCACAGCACTAAAAGCGCATCTGCTATACACTGTCAATCAGAAGAGGAGGCCACAAATTTAAGAACCATTAATGGAAAATGTAAGCTTAAGTGGCAGATGTTCCAATTTCTCTGATATTTCTTTACACCACAGTTACTTCTTGGTACCCTTCTGATCTGGGATGCTCAGTGGAGGACAGACAGCGGGTACTCATGTAAGGTGGACCAGGGATCCTATACAGGAATGCAAAACACACAAGATGATGGACGGAATGTTGCACATTGGCAAACATTCACCCCCAGTCACAGATCTGGGTTTAATCCATCGTTATTTTGCTTCACCACGCCACCCCAGTTCAGACATAGCCATATGCAAATCAGTCTTGATCCTGTGCCTCATGGGTACAGTCCAGACCGAACTGCCAAGCCATGTCTTCCCTGGACCGGAATCAAGCATCCTAGGACCGGTTTCGGGCTTTCAGCCCTCATCAGCCAGGATAGCTTGACTCCAGTGGCGTAGTGAGCACGGGACCCACGTCTGGGCATACCCTTCCCACTTAGGGCGAAATGCAAAACACACAAGATGATGGACGGAATGTTGCACATTGGCAAACATTCACCCCCAGTCACAGATCTCGGATTAATCCATCGTTATTTTGCTTCACCACGCCACCCCAGTTCAGACATAGCCATATGCAAATCAGATCTGTGACTGGGGGTGAATGTTTGCCAATGTGCAGCATTCCGTCCAACATCTTGTGTGTTTTGTTATCCTATACAGGAATGCCACATCTGCCAATTCATCACAGGGTCACCTCAATTTGTTGACCCCGTTCCTTTCCCTGGTAGGCTGTTCCGGGAGAAGTGGGATAAGAAATGGTGCAGAACAAGTGCACCCCATGTCCCTTACCCTGTTGAGATCTGGAGACCTTCCTCATGCCCCCTCCATAATACCCTCAGTCCTCACAATAGCGCAGGTCTGCAAGTGACTTTAGAGAGGCACTCACTCATGGGAGGGCGGGGGAGAGGTCAATGAAAGAGAAGTGTGGCCTCACAAGACGGCAGGTAAAAACCAAAAGGGTGCTGTTGACATACGTTCTTGAGGACATCTTAAAAAGAAGCACTTACCTCATATAGTTAAGAGAAAGTATCCTTATTTGGTGGAGATTTACCTATTTGTGGTCTTGGTATCTTCTCTATAGGAGATTTCATATTATCACAGATTTATGGATAAAGATGCACAAGGAACAATCACATTGCCGAAACACACACAAGGTCACTTGAGACATTTGCACGTGGTCTATTACACAGATGTAATGTAGAATACTCACTGGACATTTAACCAATGAGGTCGTTCTTAGTAATTAACCAAAAGAAAGTACTCCTGTTAGGTAGACATTTTGTTGAAAACTGTGTTCTCTTGTAGGATAAAGGGACAGGTGAGGTTCCGTTCTGGTGTAGTCACTCACACAGCTACTGACACTTCCACGCAGACACGCGCACACACACCCATTCTGCCACTCTCCTATCCACCTACAGATCCATACAGCCACTAACATCCACTAACCGATCCATATACCACTGACACACCCACCAAACCACTTATACACCCACTTACAGACCCATATTACAACTCACACACCCACTCACAGAGCAATACAGCCACACACACACTAATTGACCTATGCAGCCGCTCACACACCTACTCTCAAATGTCACATTTAGCAAATAAAATAAATACAAAACTTTGAAATTCTCAAAAACACAAAGGTTTCAGGGCTGTTATAGTTAGGAAATAGAATTAAAAAACCTTAGGCATTCACTGGAAAAAACCAAAGGTTACAGAGACGTTATAGTTAGGAAATAGAATTAAAAAAAAAAACCCTTAGCAATTCACTGAAAAAACCAAAGGTTATATGGATGTTATAGTTGGGCTCAGATTTCACTCGTGCAAAACCAGTGAAATTCAGCAGTTCTAGTTTCCCAAGCTAACTATAACTTATGCCCCTGCAATGCACTTCTTAGGAGCTCACATATTACATCACTCATAACATGGTCAGTGACATTACTGATGACATCATCAACAGAATCATTCACACTCTATGCAACCTCTCAAACAGCCACTCACTCACACACCCACATACATAACCGTTCACAGACCCATACAACCACTCACACACACACACACACACACACACACACACACACACACACACACACACACACACACACACACACACACACAACCATAGAGCCACTCACACACCCACTCACTCACCTATAAAGTAACTTGCACAACCACTCACTTACCCATACACCTTCTCACACAGCCACTCACCCACCCAGCTACTCACACACCCACTTATTCACCCATACAGCCACTCATAACCCCACTCACCCATACAACCTCTCAGCAGAGCCACTCATTCACCCATACAACTACTTATGCACCCATTCACACACCAACGCAAGCACTTACATACCCATTCACATATCGATACAAGCACTCACATGACCACTCATTCACCCATACATCCTATCAGACAGACACTAACTACCCAATACAGCCACTCACACAGACACTAACTCTCCAATACAGCCACTTACATGCACACTCCCTCATCTATACAACCGCTTATACACATTGACTGTGCAATACATCTAGCCACATACCTACTCACCCATACATTCACTCAAACAGCTACTCACTCACCCATACATCCACTTGCACACCCAGTCACTCACCTATGGAGCAACTCACACCGGCGCTCACTCACTGATATAGCCACTCACACAAACAAACACCCACCCATACAGCTACTCACACAACCACTCACCCACCCATACAGCCACTCACCCACCCATACAGCCACTCACCCACCCATACAGCCACTCACCCACCTATACAGCAACTCACACTCACTCACCAATAAAACCATTGACACAGGCACTAACTCACCCATACAGCAATTCGCACACCGACTTATTCACCTATACAGCCACTCAGAGAACCACTCGCACACAGATTCAGACAGTCTCAGTCTCTAAGATGACATGTTAGAAATAGTATCAATCAGTTGTATAAAAGAATAGTATTTAAGTTATGCAGTAGCTTAGTACGTATCTTTAAAACTCAAACGTTTATAAAACACTTACACTCACTGGATGATGTCATCAGCTATGTCACTGACCATGTCATGAGTGATGTATTAAGTGAGGTCATAAAAAGGCATTGTGGGTGCCTAAGTTATAATTAACTCTGGTAACTCTGCTAAATTTCAGTGGTTTTGTACTAGTGAAATCTGAGCCTAACTAGAACATCCCTGTAACCTTTGGGTTTTTCCACAGTTAACTTCTAAGTTTTTTTAAAATTCTACTTCCTAACTATAACGTCCCTGTAACCTATATATATATATATATATATATATATATATGTGTATATATATATATATATATATATGTGTGTATATATATATATGTGTGTATATATATATATATATTATGTATGTATGTATATTTACATATACACACACTCTAATTCCATCTGTATATATATGTTATTATTTTCTGGGGATTGATCTCCATTTTTCTTGCAATGGGAACAATATGTCAATAAACGTGTGCACATATACAAACATGCATTTTTAATTGCTTGCTTTTCTTTTATCATACCTTAGTTTACTTTTATTATTAAAGCAGTATAGTTAACAAATAATACCTTTTTATCTCTAAAGTATATATAATATTGATATATATGAATGCTTTAGATGTGTATATATACATATTTATGACACAAATGTACATATTTATACAAGTCTATATATATCTATCTAGCTGTGTATACATATATATGTATATATATTTTTTAATATCTATTATGTACATATTTATACATAAATATATATGTATAACTGTTTAAATCTGAATACATCTGTCATAAAGGTGAAATTAAGCCATGGAAGATATAGATATAAGTATATATCTATCCCACCAGAGAAGATTGCAGAATCTCCAAGCCGTTTTCCTGCTGCGAGTTTGTGGCGGGTAGTGAAGCCCTATACACACAAAGTTTCCTATCTCCAATCAAATACCCTCCGTTCGCGGGGTAAGAATGAGACGGGGCGCAACTCCAATGCACTTAATCAGTTTGGTTTTATTTCCATAACGTAATGGCAGAGAAACGCCTGACACGTTTCGGAAACCGGGTCTCCGTAATCACGGGTCAGGTTATGCTAACATAAATACATCAATGTGCTCAGTTTCAAAACTCCTTTAACAGTGAAAACAGACTCTCATTTATAACCCTGTATGGACAAACATTTCGCCTATTTTGCAATAAGTTACATACAGTTCCATGTTCGTAATACACCAAATCCAAATGTACAGTTTCTAACGTTTCTGACCCGTGATCAAGGAGACGGTCTCTGAAACGCTCCGGGCGTTTAGCTGCCATTACTTTATTGAAATAAAACCACAGTGATTAACTTGCATTTGAGTGGCGGCCCGTCTCCTCCTTACCCTACGAACAAGAGCAGAGCGGGGGGCAGTGGGTGGGTGCTGGAGATTCCTATCCTTGCCACCCCGCTACGGCCGCAGGTAGAGCGGGGGCGGTGGAGCGGGCGCCCGGGGTGGACCGCCCCCGCTGCATTTGCTGTATTTATGAAAATAGGTGCTCTTTATTGGCTGAAGCAGATCTGTTTTGGCCAATAAAGAGCACTTATTTGCATAAACGCCGTATTCGGAGTGTAATATTTTGCTGTAACAACTTGTGTGTATACACGTGTGTGTATGCGTGTGTATATGTGTGTGTGTGTGTGTGTGTGTATGTATATATATATATATATATATATATATATATATATATATATACATACATACACACACACATACACACGTGTATATGTGTATGTTTACATATATCCAACTATTTCTCACAATGTACTGAGCAAAGATGGCATGCACTCGCTTATGGTGAAATGCTTAAGAATGTTTATTTTTCTGACAGCAACAAAACCCAATGCGTGGGTAAGGCAGTCGCCGAATCACATTAGGTTTTCTTAGCGTTGGAAAGAATCATTTTAAAATATGTATATATACATTTGTGCACTTATATGTACATATTTTTACTGAAATGTATATAATTTATACAGCTGTGTGTGTATATATAATGTATGTATATGGTTGTGTGTATATATATTTATATACATATATATATTTGTATATCAATTGATTACCTTTGAAAAAAGCACAGTTAAAGTTCAGCAATGGTTTCAAATTAAAACAAAAAAAACACCACATTTGGTGTGAAACTTATAGTTTGCATTTCTGTTGTGGGAGTTATAAATTGTGGTCTTAACCATAATCTGTGCATTTCAGTTTTTTTTCGGTTCCAATTCATAACCATACCTGCACTTTAACTAGACAGCTTTTTTAGTGAATTTCCGGGATTTCTTTTAAAAATATACGTTGATGTGGTATAACTAAAGGTCACCATAATTTATTTTAATCTTTGGGTTTTTAATGTGAATTTATGGGGCTTATTGAGCTCTGTGCCACATGCAGCAGTTCCCTTTGCCCAACCAGCCATGAATAGACAGCCTCACTATGTTGTGCTATGCAGATTTGTAGAGCGCACTGTCTCCTGGGAGGGTATCCTGGTCCTGAGCAGGTGTGAGTCAAGTCACATAAATGTTCCAGGTTGACTACTCAAAGCCAGGTCTTCACCTTCTAGCGGAATTCAAGAAGTGAGGAGGAGGCTCTTATGTGTAGCAGAAGTTCATTCCATGCTTTAGGAGCAATGTAGGACCGCCGGATCTGGTTTTCCGTATGCGTGGGATATGTGCAAGTAGGAGTCCAGACGAGAGGAGGTGTCTGGAAAGTTTGTGAAAGCAGGTGCGATTCTTGAGGTATGCTGGCCCAGTGTTATGTATTGCCTTGAAAGGACAGCTTCGGAAGGCTAGCAGGGAGATTGGTCTGTAGTTGGCAAGCATTGAAGGGTTCACAGAGAGTTTCTTCAGCAATAGGAGGACAGTTTCCAAGCATCCAGAATAGGTGGAGGCTTTCAGAATGGATGTGAGCATAGTGCTGGTGGGTTGCAGTTTTCTTGAGTAGGCGTTGTGGGGGCAGGGATCTGATGGGGCCCCTGAGTGGATGGGCTTAATGGTAGCGGTGGTTTCTTCTTGGGTGATGAATGGCCATGTGGTTATCATTGGTTCTTTGAATAAGATCAGAAGGTGTTTGGTGAGGTCTCTCTGGTCCAGTGGTGGGCTGAAGCTGCTATAAATGGTGTAGATTCTTTTTCTGAAGAATCAAGAGAGATTGTTGCAGAGGTCCTGCCAGGGATAATTGAGTTGGAGGTGGTCGATGGTGAGGTGAAATCTTTCACTATAACGAAGATTTCTTTGCTTCTGTTGGTGCTGAAATCGATGCTGTCCATCACAGGAGCTCTTTTGGTGGCCCAGATCATTTGGGGGTAGTCTCTTAAGGTGGATTTGAATGAGCTTCTTTCTGCATTGTCCTGGCTCATTCTCCATTTTCGCTCCAGTTGTTTGCTGTGACGTTTCATCAGTCTGTGTTCCTTCATGTACCAACTGGCAGGTGTTTGTATCTTATTGTATTGCTCTTCTTGATGGGGGCCATGAAGTCCGCACCGGAAGTGATCCAATTATTGAAATTCTTGATGGCTTTGTGGAGGCCTTTGCTGTGTTCGGGTGGGTGGGTGTTGAGAGCAATGTTCCAGTCCTGGTCAGTGAAGCTGTTCCAGTTTCGGTCGGCTGCTCTGGTGATGGTTGGACCAGGACAGGGATCCTGAACTTGACAAAGGTGTAGTCTGTCCAGAGGACTGGTATATTTATATTTATCCATTTACAAAGCGCATGGTTACACCATCGGTGTGTCCCCGTGCTGGCGCAGACTCTCAGTAAGGTTGGCAGGAAATTACTATAAAGAGTGTCCGGAAGCATAAGGCGCCACTTGAGGATTACGATACTAATTTGAAGGTGGAAACAGCCATGTCTTTAATCTCTTGCGAAAAGTATTTTCGTAAGGTTCAGTTCTTAGTACCACTGCCAAAATATTCCAGATCTTGGCTGCGAGGTATCCAAAGGCGCGCGCTCCCATCCTAGCTTTCTGTATTCTAGGCACAGTGCCCAGTGCAATGCCTTTAGATCTTAGATTCCGTGCCGGTGTGTAAGCAGTTATCATAGACTGGAGATATAGTGGTCCTTTTTTCCACAGAATTCTATGGCAATAGCACATGGCCTTGAACATGATCTTCTTCTCCACAGGCAGCCAATGCAGGGTTTGCCAAGGCCCTCGCAGCTGCTCTTTTAGGGAGGTTCAAAACTAGGCGAGCTGCCGCATTTTGGATCGACTGGAGCTTGGTCAGTCCTTTCTTAGAGGGGCAGTTATGCGTTCATGTAATTTGAGAGTTTTCAAAATAGAGAACATTTCTTTCGAGGAGTTACTAGCATTTTCAATTTTTTCGGTATAAAAATCAGAGTGTTTTCCCAATAAGCGCATGATATTGTTTGAGTTCTTTTTTATAGTTAATCCTACTCTTAGTGCAGTAGTCCTTCCTCCACCTGCGCTCTAGTTGTTTGCATTTTTTTTTAGCCATCATTGTGTCATTAAACCAGGGCGCCGATACCCTCATCCTATTAGTGTTCAGTGTGGTCCACGGTGCTATTTCGTCCAGTGCATCCGTTATCCAGTTTTCCACATCCCCATTTGCTATATTGATATCATCGTCAAGTTTAGGGTTGGTATTCAAAAGTACCTGCGAGAAAGTATTGGGGTTAAACCATGTCCACTTCCTACGTGTGATTACCTGCCTAGGCTTACTGGGGTGGGCCTGCGCGAAGGTACAGAAATGGACACTAAGTGGTGGTCTGACCAAGGGACTGCCCACGGCATTCCCACCTCAATCTCAGCTGAGTTGGTAAATATCGGATCTAGAATGTGTCCCAATTGATGAGTTGGAGCGCTCACTTTTTGCACCAAGTTCAGAGACATAAGGTCTTTCCATAGCGATTGTACTTCAAGGTTCTCCTTATTGTCAAAATGCAAATTAAGGTCGCCCAAAATTAACAAATTGTTATAACGCAGTGCTGGCTGAACCAATTTCTCCACCAGGCTCGATATAAATTGTGCTGCAGGACCTGGTGGGCGGTAAATTAGAAAACCCGCTAAAGTGTGGTATTCGGCTGCAGAAAGAGTAATAAAGAAGGCCTCACAGTTCTCAAGATTGGCCTCATTTGTGCAGCATTTCAGCGACAATTTATATATTATTACAATTCCTCCTCCTCTTTGTATTGAACGATCCTGTCTAAGTATCCCAAATCATGGTGGAAGTGCATCAAGGATATCAGAAATAGAGAACTCATTCAGCCATGTTTCAGTGAGAAACAAAGCATCTGGCTTTTTATCGTTTAAGATCTCAAAAATCTCATATTTGTGTTTCACTAGTGAACGACAATTTATTAAAAGCAAGTGTAATTTAGATGCATGATATGCAATCTGTTTTTTGGGTTCAAAGTCCATGCTGCAGATAAAGCATTTTAATGGACCGGAGTCTGCTGTTAGTTTGTGCTGACATGATTCAGAAATCAGAGGTGCTAGGCTGCGGAGAGCATCAGATGTGTATTGTATATGTTGATGGGACTCCCAACCAGCAGGGGTTCTGGCCCCTGGTCCCGGCAGGGAGCGGACCAGCGCAGACGGGCTTACCTTTGGCGTGCGCGCGTCCGCGCTCTCATTTATCGACTCGTCAGCTCGGGTATGGTCAAAGGTGGTGGAAATAGGGTCCAGGAAGTGTCTACAACATTGGTGAGGTTTAGGCATCCAAGGTATTCGATGAGTGCTCTTAGTTCGGATAGGCATGGTGTTCGAGGTGGAAGTTTAGGTCTCCGAGTAAGATATAATTGCTAGCATTGAGGAGGAGTGGTGCAACAAAGTCAGTGACTGTGTCGGTGAATTTGATACGCGGTCCTATAGGTCTGTAGATAAGAGTGCCTTTTAGGGCGAAGTTGGCGTTGATGTGGAGCTTGAACAGCAGGTGTTCCATGTTGGAGGATGATGTGACTGTGTGTGTGGTGCAGCCGATGGTGTTCTTGTGGATGATGGCGATTCTGCCTCTGGGCTTGTGAAGTCTTGCTTGGCAATCTGAGGAGGGGGAGGGGGGAGTGTTGTGTGGGTGGTTGCAGGTCTTTTTGAGAGTGGGGTGTTAGGCGCTGTCGGTACAGTGAGTGTTGGGTTTTGGTATGTGTGTGAAAATTTGCAGGAAGTTCAGGAGATGCTCCCTCGTTGTGGTGCAGCGAGGCAGCAGATTGTAGCGCAGCAGCCAGGGTTGAGGGCGCAGAGTGCTCCTGCATGGTAGTAGCAGGAGGTGGAGCAGATGAGCTCCTGGCACGGACAATCGCAGACAGGCTTGCATTTGGCGCACCAAGCTGTGGCAGCTATTAAGTAGGTCCTGGGAGGAGCGAGGATTGATGTAGCTTTCTGTGCGGTTGAATGATGGGAAATCCAGTGATGTCACTTCCTGCACAGATGGATGATGGAAATGAGTCAACTTGTAGTGTGCAGCCAAACCCAGGTGCGCAAGGCCTTGAACCATGAACAGCCAGCCTCTCAATGTGCATGGCCTTCCGCTGTGTACATTGAGGGTTGGCTACAAGGCAGAGACTGACATGTAGCCATGCCTAGGGCCCAGCCCTCAGCAGGCACTAATGTCCCACTGTGCAAGGCCTTTTAGCTGTGCTGAGTAGGAATATGCCACAAGTCTTTGGCCAGACCCCTCTGCATATCGACTTTTCCAATGTGACCAAATTCCAGTGTGCAAGGCTTCCCAGGATTCTAAAATCCAGCAAAGGATTCACGAATCCTGCGATTAAAAATCAGCGCCTTGAGACCCTAATGTGTGAGTAGTTGTGCTTTACATGAAACTCAATTGATTTATTAAACCAACAAACAAAAACAAAAAATATCCTTTATTACCAGGAGTCTGTTTGGGTCCACCGCCTCCTCTCCCACATCGTCCTGGGGGTAAGGCATTTTCACCTTGACCCCCTTATGCCCTATTTATCTTTCATTTTTCCAATATGGTGCTCTTTGCTTCGTGTTGGATGATGATGGCCTGAACTGAAATGTTACTGTGATAGCCAGCCAATCAGCGTGGCGAATTAGCAGATCTGCAGTCAATTTATGAATCCACAATGCAGAAAAAAACTCCCTTGTCCTGTGCACCTTTATTGTTTTTAATTAGATCTGCAGATCTGTGGAGGCTCCACAAATTAACAGTCCAGATATCTCTAAAATGTAACCTCTTCATGCCCAGACTGGAAAGCTTTAAAAATGGTAATTTCCCAAAAACGACTTAACAGATATACACCAAACCATGCAAAAGCACTTAAAGTTCTATTTATTTGCAAAGTTTGTTGTGATTCTGTTGCTCTATTTTTCTGTATTGAGAAGCAAAGAATCTTATGAGAGTTAAAATGGGAAATGCCACATTTGAGAGCCCTCTCCACCTCTATGTTTAGGTGCCCACGTGATGGATCTGCACAAATTTGCCATGAAGATCCTTAATTGAATGTACATTTTTGGAATGTTTTAAGTAGAAGTGTCGATTGGCGCCAACATTATTAAAAAAGACAAAAATTCCCTTTCATTGGAAACTCTGAATTCACTGCCCTAGAATACATTTAGGGCAGTTCATTCATTGACTCTATCAAGCAAGAATCTATGAACAGAGTCAGTTTCCTTTGGACCTTGATTACAAAGCCTTTTTTTGAATGTAGGAAAAATACTCTTATTTCTCTTACCTGAGCTTCTCTTGCTGTTCTCTGCTGTTTTGAGGTTACATAGGCCCTGGGTACAAACACCTCCATTTTACATATTCCCGTTTAAAGTTAACATCTTTTTAAGCAATGACTTTTAACACACTTTTGCTTGCGTACCAAAACTCTGGCACAAAACGAATGGGTCCAGTTTAATATATAAACTGCACCAAGCCTTTGTTGAGACAGAGGAGCATTTCGATGGGTTGTTGATGACGCCCCATGCCTGAATTCTAGCCCAGCTGTATCTCTCACTATACTGAGTAGGACGGTGGCCTGTTCTACCTCGAGGCTAGCTGCCAGATGACATGCACCCGCAGGTAAATGGAGAGTTAGGCCACTCTAAGGTATTCTGACAGACCTGCACACCCTATACTTACTAGGATAGGAGGCGCATGGTAGGAGTATAATTATTTGTATTCGTAAAATCAAGGCAACAGCACAATGGTTGAATTGTTCATCTTCTTCACCATTCTTGTAATGCTGGTTACTCTGTTTCATTTCCTTCTATTAATCATTGCAGCGCAGATATTTTACAGAAGAGTCCAATTGCTTCAATAAATATTTGAAATGTCAATTTGTGTACTTCTCGTGTCTCCCTATGGGCATGCCTGAGTTAACAGCGAAAGGGTAGATTTTTTTCCATGATTTCCTTGAGGAAGCAGTGTTGTCATGTTCTGAGTTTGCAGACATCATCCGGGTACCTTGTAAGATTTAGAGGTTCAGATGGCGCACTGTGAGCAAGCCAGGACTTAGGTCAACGTATTCTGGTGGTATTTGCAAACTCAGTACCACATAGTTTTGAAGCTCATATTTCCCAAACGCACAGTCTTACTGAAATAGTAGGAACCATACCACATTGCTACCATTTTGAATATCTTTGACAGCTGTGTGTCGGTCTTGCCCCCATACTGTCATACTATTGAGGTCTGCAGCATATATTAGAAGACAATGCTTATGAGGTTGAAGGACATCCAGGCAACTTGCCTTTGGTCTAAACTGCACCAGCTAGGGAAGAGAAAGGAACTCTGTGGGGCAGAAACTTAATTAGATAAATAGCCAAGGAAGGTGATAGCTCCTCCTTGGAACTTGCTTGGACGCGCTCTGATCCTCTAGGGTCAAGGTGCCATGATCTCAGTCATTCTTACCATTTTTCGTTGACTGTCTTTCTAATGTGTTAAATTTCTAGACCCTCATTTGCTCTTGAGCTCTCCTTCAGTATTGAACGATTTGACATTAAGGGAAGCTTTGTAGGTGGAGGTAACAGAACTTCTTTATAAAACGGCAATAGAGCCAGTGCTCTAATTCCTGTGCAATCAGGGTCATGTGACCTCTCCTCCCCACCCCGTTCTTTTAGTGAAAAATAATTCTGGGGAATTGCACTCCATCTAGACCTGAGGGAGCTTAATTAATTTTAAAAACAAGAATGGTATATCTTCCCGACATACTAAGAGTGTGTCCCTTTGCCTCAAAAATGCCTGTTTTCATATTCAAACTCCCCAGAAGCATAGAAATGTCCTTGTATAAAGGATTATCATTTTCAGATCAAGGCTTTTTCATTTGGTCTACTTTTGGTATCCGGAGTTTTCACCAAATAACTTGTCCAAAAGAAAGCACACTTGTGACCGCAAGGAGTAAGGTTGTTTGTCTGCTTATAAAGTTGGCTAATCAAACGCCTGGGTGATTATTTGCAAAAAAAGGGGGGACAACTGAGAAAAAACATCCCACTCAAATGTTACAGTACAGTAGCAAAGAAATTCTTCAGTGAGGGAATAACTATTTCATCTTTAGAAGAAAAGGTTTTCAAAGACACCAAAATGTTCTAAGAGAAATCCGATGTTGCAAGCACTAAGGGAAGACATGTAAAAACCTGTAGGTTTGGTTCTAGTTTATAGAGCCAACACATCAGAATCTTTTGTGGAAAAGCAGGTAAACTATAAATAGGAGAAGGAATCGCAGATTGCAGGGAACAGACAGTTCTTCAGTATTGTGGTGGAGAAGAAGACAAATGAGATGCAGGAAAAGTAAGGCATATGTCTTGGACTTCGATCTCCTTCCTTGAAACTGATATTTTCATGGAACCTTGATAAACACTTGATACATGCCTTCCCTTATTTAGGATGAATAATCTCATATTAAGTAGCATCTATTTGTGTACAAATTATAAATCAAAAAGAAAAAGAAAACACACCTCTCAAACACCATCTAGTTCGCCGATGCCCAGCGATAAAAGTTCTTGAAAACGATTTGAATTCCTAAATCTTAAAAGCAGTCAAACAGCTATTCTTCGCTCAAGATGTCTGTAACAAAATGGTTTCTCATTCCACCACTGAAGAAAAAACCTTAGACTCATTTATAGCAAACAAAAGAAACAGCTGTTACCCAGATATGCCACCTACATCAAGCACTGTAACAAACATTAATGCATCTCTGGCATCAAAAATAATGACAGAATTTGAGGATCTGGTGAAAGCCAGTGGCACAATTTTCAGCCCTTCGTATTCATGCACAAATATTTAAGAAAATACTACTCTCAATATTGGCTACATCAATAATGATTATAACCAATAATTCTCTATCCACAGAACTGTTTCTACAGGGCATAAAGAAAACATACATGTGGCCGAATATCCAGAAGAATAACCTGGACCCAGACTTTACTAGTAACTAAAGACCAAGTTCCTTGGTAAACCAATTGAAAAAGCAGCATTTCTGCAGATCTTCCAATTCCTAGAAAACAACAAATGACGTTGACTATGAAACAGGATTCCACTCTGGAAGAGGCACAGAATTTTCCCTAATCACCATATGTGAAGACCTAAAAAAACACAGTTGACAAAAATGGTGTAGCCGCACTACTTTTTCTGGTTCACTCAGTCTTCACATCAAACTCTCATTCTCAAAGCAGCTGGTATTGATGGTGCAATTTGTGGTTGGATCTCCTATCTTGGTGACAAGCATAACATCAGATATGACTCCTTCTCCTTGACACCTTGCAAAATAAAAACAGGAGGTACCCAAGGACTCATCCTCTCTCTTCTTCAGTGTATACATGAAACTATTACCAGAGCTAATTAGCGATTGCCAAAACAACCTCACAGTTACAGGCCTTTGGATGATATTGAACTATTTTCAACAAAATGTATTGAAATCAAAAATATTCATTTATGGAGAATAGAAAAGTTATGATTGTTTAACACTGGCCAGATGAAGTAGATCCACCCCACAAAAAATCAAATGGCATTCAAATCCATGGAGTTGTCATGGACTCTTTACTCTGTGTACTCCAAGTTGACAAACTGATTGGCTTTCTAAACCTTAAAGATACTTTGTTGCAATTTCCCCATCAAGAGGTTCAAGCTACAACATCATTTATCCTCTCAAATATTGCGCATATTGACTATTACAGGTCCCTCCATGCACTATGAGAACTTCTGAAATTTCAGAACTCAGCCCCAAGATTGCTTCTACATGTAATGACACACACACACTCACTCACTCCTCCACCCCAGCCTCCCCACCCGAAAGCTCTCCACTGAGTCTACTGTTCACGAGAAGATCTTCATTCAATCTGTTATGAACTTTCTCACTATAAGCTATTAAGGTCCTGAATTCTGCCAGATTAAATTAACAGATACTCTGTCTGTGGATTTATGTTCCAGTCTAGCACTTCGAATATTCATTCCATATTGCAAAAATAAAACAGTTGGGACCAGTATTTTCTCTGTACAGACTGCCAAATTATGGGAGTCCTACTAAAATAAGAGCCATCATCAACTATTTAGAAGTTAGAATCATGGTAATGAACTGGCTTTTCCCTGTCTGACCACCATGAATACTCTTGACATGCCACCCACTAAAAACAGAAAACGCAACAAGAATAAAACATACTTTATATACAAACAAAAGCTATGTATAACTTCTCAATATACAATGGAATATCGCAATCAATATTATCTGCCAACAGCTCTTCTCTAGCCCAGTTCATGTATAATCAAATACAAGGACTATCGAACAAAAATACCTCTTTTTCTACCTCTTCCCTCTGAAAGATGCATGAAATTCTACATACACCCACTATGTTACATTAACCCAGTGCAAAAAATGACCTGATTATGCCCATTGAATACCTTACCTTGTCTGCATGCCTTGCTCCCCTTATTTGACTCGTATTCAAACGTTTGTCATCATTTGACTCTTACACAAAACTGCATGTCCTCTGACATACATTCCTATACATACTTGTGTAATTTGACCTCATCCCCACACTAACCTCCTTTCTTCTTATAAACTGGTGATCGCTTGCCTGCAATTTATCAATACCCTAATTCTTGTCTACCCTCTCTATTCTCTAATCATACTCCAATCCTCATCTGTATTATTTATTCTTCCCACTGATCATTTGCACAAACTAAGATACCCTCTCCCCAGCTAGCATTCACTTCTAATTTGCACTTTTTCCACCAGAAACACGTCTGGGAAGAGCATGGGTGGCTCCCTCTAAGAATACAAGACTAGACCTATGAACCAGAAAACACTAAATTAACCACTAACCTTGGATTTTGTGGTAGAGTGGTACTCGCAATAAAGCCTCAGCAGGGTAGTATTTGCTATATAAATGGAATTACAATACAGTAAGAACCACAAATTCTGTTCACTTTGGCCTGCTAGTTACACTTCATGTTAAGTACATTTCAAAAGGAATTTAAACACGTTTGAATAAATGCAATTTCTCATTGTAGTCATATTACAGAAAACACCCCTTCAATAACATAGTTGCACATACTCAAACCGCCATTCCTTTGGTCCATCTGTGTACATAGGAAGCCCTTCTTTATGCCTTACGCTGCTACATTATCTCTGAGAACATGTAATAATTTAAATAATTTCCTAGCCTCAAAATTATTTTCAGAATTTGAATCCTAGTAATATATTCATCCTGGAGAACTATTGTTGGGAGAAATGCATTTTTTCTTTGTGTTATTGCTTTTGGTCATTGAAGTCCATTATTTCAAAATTCCTGGACTTGTGAAATGTATTGCATTCATAGGCATCATGGTAAAGTCTGGGAACCATGGTTTTTCATCTTTCTGTTTTAATATTGCTGTTGGAGATCAGGTAGTCTGTAGCTTGATGGGAAGTGATGTGTCTAGACCTGCTGTAGAAATCTAATTTGAGAATGTGCAAGTAATTAATAAGCGTTGTGTAATATGTTGTTTTCCTTTTCATGACCTCTATTACCTTATTCTGTACATTTGCTTTCATTTGTTTTTCATTTTTTGCATTTTCACCTTGTGAACGTGTATGTTTATGTAATATGTGGTGAATCATGTACAGACACTAAATATTCACAAAGTTCTTTCCAAAAGGAGAGAGAAAGCCGCACTCAAGTTCTGGCACCAACAATCCTTTTGTTTCTGGCTGTAACACACCCTGGCGCGTTTCGGTCTATTAAGACCTTGTTCACAGATGATAATAATTACTTCACAGAGTTCAATTAGCAGATATAACAGTTTTTTCCAGAGTGGTTTCCCTTGTGGGTTTAAGTGTATGCTGGAACTTGTAGTGAAGAGGTAAGTTGCTTTTCAGCCCCAGTGGGCAAATAAATCTTAAGTCGTGTACAGCCAAGCCACAGTGCATTTAAAAGATTATTACAAGAAAACGTCCTGTTTTGCAGTTGTTTACATCCAGGCTGCACGGAAACAAGCCGCTAAATATTACCACAATAATCTTTTGTTGCAGAAATTGCCAGACAAGCAGCACAAATTAAACTACTGAGAAAGGTTCAGAAACAAGAACAGACCAGAGCAGCCAAAGAAGCAAAAAAACAGCAAGGTAAATAAAGTATTAATTCATACAGTGCTTAAGTGTAACCATTTTTCTCACTATCACATTCTTCAGTCAGTATGTGCTGAAATTGATTCCTTGTTTCTGTTTGCAGCAATCATGGTTGCTGAAGAAAAACGCAAGCAAAAAGAAGAAATAAAGATCCTGAAACAACAGGTATATATTATGCTTCCAAATCTAGCACATGGTTGCATTTAGCCATTGCCAATCTCATTTGGACTAGGAGTAAACTTGGTTTTGACAATTTTTCAGAAGATTTGCACCTTTTTTTGTTATCACTCCTAGGATACCTTTTCTCACATGTCAATCGATCTACCATTTTATCAACTCAGTTATGTGCATACCTACTGCATGTATAGTTTACTTTATACACCAAGTAGTCCCTGCATCTACTACTTGTACCACATGTGAATGGTCAGAAGACTATAATATTTGCCAGACAGGTCATTCATAAGTGAGTGTTCTGTCTCTCTTCCAACAAAATTAAATAGATTTCTGCTTTAAAGCTCCCTTAAAAGGAAATGACATTTGATGCCTAAAATTGTCACTGCAGTTTTACCATTTTGTGAAGAAGTGAGTAGCAGGATTTACTTTTAACCAGCTCATTAAGTAATCATTATATCAAATACAGGAGGATGAAAGGCAAACTCCTGTGTCCTTTACAAATGTTATTTCAAGATGAAAATACATAAAAGTGGAGCGATTCGTCCTTCAAATCATTGACTTAGTTCTCTTTTCAGTGAAATTAGCCTAAGAAGCCCTGCTTTGTATATTTATCCACCGAAAAGCATACTAGCATCAGATTGTTCATGCATTCATATGCTAGGAATATTCCCCGCTGTCTGGTGGGTTATCATCATTTATAAATCATAAAACATGAGTGCTTTTAACACTCACGCAACATTGCACTTTGTGTAGTGTAACAACCTCATTATATGACCCAAACTGTGACCAGTGAGGTGTAGAGGCTTCGAGCTCCACTTATCTAGAGGCTTCCATTGTTTTATATTTTCTGCTTCACGTCACATGAAATGGAATCCTTGAGAGCTCTGCTCCCAGAAGACTTCTACTTCACAACCACACATTCTTGTTTGTTCCTTGGCATTACTTTCTTGGGGCTGTTTACTTCTTCACATCCATTTGCAGTAGTTGTTTCTGTTTCTGGTAGACTGTGCTAAGGGAGAGATGCACTTCAATTCTCTACATCTCCATTTAAACCTTATGTCACTTCCAGTTCAAAGAAAATCTTGGCACACGACCCACAAGTTAAGTGCTTCTGTTTTCATCACGCACATCGCTTTGCTCAGAATTGTGACATCTGTAAAATGTTTGAGACACAGCCGATTTTTATCCTTTCTCTACCTCCTTAACTTCAACACTAGTTTGTGCCTGTTAACCAAGTCAAAAGCTGAAGATGTTTCTGAACTATCCTGATGAAGCCGTCTCAAGCTGCCTCTTCACTAGCTCCTTTAAAACCCGACAAACCTAGAAGGAACAAGCCCTCCTAGCTAAGAACTCTACCAAAGAACTCTTCCTAACTGTAACAAGGCTCACAAAGAACCCTGAGAAAAAACTCACCAACTCCAGCCAAGCTTTCTGCAACGAGATTGACAGTTTCTTTTTTAATAAAATTAACTCAATTTACAATGACCTGTCAATTGTCCATGATCCAATCCAGGATAATTCCCTTTTTCTTCTAGTCTTCCTCAGTCAGGTCCCAGCCTCTCAGCATTCATTCCGCCATCCATTGCCATTATCGCGAGATTGATCAAATCAGCCAGATCTGGCTCTCCTAACGACCCATGCCCTCCTAAAGTCACCTCCTCAATCGCCGACACCTTGGCCCCGGTACTCACTGACATCTTACAACTTATGTTTTTACATGGCCTTTTCCCAGATGGGTGGATGAAAACTTCTGTCTGTCCTCTACTTAAGAAACCTTAACTGAATCCATCCGACCCTAACAACTATCGTGCAATATCATGTCTTCCTTTCCCGGCCAAGATCGTTGAGAAGGTACTGAATTCTCAACTAACTGAATTCATCCAATCCTATAATCTACTGGATCACACTCCGTTTGGTTTCCGTGCAGATCACAGTACGGAAACCGCCCTAATCAAGGCCAGTGATGATATTAGAGCTGCCCTGGATGCTGGCAGCAAAGCTGCTTTGATCCTTCTGGATTTGTCAGTGGCTTTTGACACCGTCCACCTCAACAAACTGCTGTCCTGCCTCAATGAGATTGGTGTCAAAGGTTCGGCCTTTAACTCTACCTCCTAGAGCACATTCTACTCGCAAAATAGGAGCATCTCTGGCCTTTTTAGGCAACATTCCCATAGCTGACATATGTAAGCAGCTACATGGTCTACACCACACACATATTCTAAACATTATTGTGTGGATGTATTAGCACGTCAACAAGCTAATGTAGGACAAGCAGAACTAAAAACACTTTTTCAAACAACTCCAACACCCACTGGTTAGCCGCCACTTTGGGAGAATACTGCTATACAGTCTATGCAAAGCATATGTATCTACAGCACACATGCCTCGAGCGGATCATGTTACTTACCATGTAAGCATCTGTTCTTGGCATGTACAGCTGTAGATTCACATGCGCCCTCCCTCCTCCCTGGACACCTGTGGTTGTTGCTGTTCTTATTATTCACATTACATACACATGGACATCTCTATGCTACACTTACTAACTCC
The DNA here is from genome assembly GCA_963921515.1 of Calotriton arnoldi. Taxonomy (NCBI): domain Eukaryota; kingdom Metazoa; phylum Chordata; class Amphibia; order Caudata; family Salamandridae; genus Calotriton; species Calotriton arnoldi. Next base: position 2,734,917 of record CAWUFW010001149.1, on the reverse strand, counting down.
ATTCTCACCCTCTTGCGGGAAAGCAATCTAACAGTGGAGTTGATGCCCCTGCGCATTATTACCGAAAGGAGGAGTCACCTTACCTCGTGACTGGAAAAGACTTCTTCGAAGAAAAACAACTTGCAAACATCCAGACCCAACACTAGATGGCAGCAGTATGCAAAGCTTATGAATCTACAGCTCTACATGCCAAGAACAGATGCTTACAGGGTAAGTAACATAATCCTTCTGTTGCAGTAACCCCCCCACTTTTTGCCAGATTTCTGATGCACTTTGACCGAGTGTGCTCTGGGTCCCTGCCAGTAAGGTTTCCAGGTCCTGTGTTCTTTCCCTAACCTGTACCATTGTTTCCACAATTGGCACAACTCTGGCCTACCTGTAAGTGGGGTACCTATGGTGCCAAGGGCATGGTAGCCAGGGCAAGGCCTCTGAGGGCTGCAGAATGCATTATGCCACCCTCGGAGACCTCTCACCATAAACATACACCACTGCCATTGCAGCCAGTGTGTTTTGGTGCAGCTAAAAGTGAAGGGTCGACATGGCTCACATCCCTGTGTGCCATGCCTGCCCAAAACTGCATTAGGCATAGGTAAGTCACCCTTAAGGCAGGGTGCACTCTACCTCATGTGAGGACCTATCTGCATGAGCAGACAGGCCCTTATAATATCTACGGCCAATCTTAGATATTTTAAGTGCACAGTAAACCCATACTGAGTATATGGTCTAGAAACTTGTCATTACAGGTTTCCTAGCACCATAATGGCTTTACTGAATCGTGTGATGTTTGGTATTAAACAGCTCGGAATAATAAACCTGCACTGATTCCAGTGTCAGATTTATTATCCAGTGCACTCAGAGGTCCCTTCTAGAGGGACCCCTGAACTAAACCAACCACTAGTTCCTGACTGGTGAACACCAGCCTGCCACCACGAGACAGGTTTCTGGATACCTGGAAACAGAGCCTTTCCTGGGCAGAGTTGTTCACATCGCCCCCAGGTCAGGAAAAGCCATCTGTGGCAGGCGAGCTTCAAAGGCCTTGCCGCCTTTGTAACACGACCCCCAGCCTCTCCTGCTAGCAGGAGCAGACCCCCTTCCTGTCTTCACACCCTTTTCGGCGGGAAGATAGGCGGGAAACTCGGGGCAGCCCAGATGGTGTGCCCACCTCTGCCAACCCCACCCCTCAGGTGAGTTGTCCTGCTCACTAATTTACTTTAGTACTTAAACTGTATTATTTGTTTGTTTTGCACTAAGTTAGAAAAGTAACTGCAAAGTAACTAGAAAATCTGAAGTCATTTCAAGTATTCTAAAGAGTTTACAACACATTTTCTATACTGCAAAATAACTTGTATGCTTATACAAAACTAGTGCACACCGTGTTTTGAAAAGTATCACTGCTTTGATAGTATCACTTACCTGCAACTGATTAGTTCTGGGTTCTAGTAATAAAATAACAAAGTAACAACTTTTTTTAAATAAACAATTGGTCTCGATTCCTGTCTTTGTGTGTGATATAATTTCTTGCCTGAGTGTGTACAATAAATGCTTAACACTACCCTCTGATAAGCCTGACTGCTCAACCACACTACCACAAAAGAGAGTAAGGTATTATCTACTTTAGCCTCTGCTATACCTTTGGGGACTCACTGGACTCTGTGCACATTATACCTTACTTTGGTATAGTATATATAGAGCCATTTTCCGACAGTTGACCTCCCACTTTAGGGGTATGACAGTTGACTTCATCCAGGGCCTCCGACAAGTCGGCAATGTACAGATTGAATAGCAGAGGCGCTAACACGCATCCTTGCTTCAACACAGATCTTTTATGAGATGCATGTGCCGTCCCCTAGTTTAACCTACATCCATGTGTTTGAGTACAGCTGCTCGATAGCGCTCAGTAAATCTGGTGGAAGGCCCCAGCCCTGCAGTTTGCATCACAGGGAGCCTCTGGGAATGCGGTCAAAGCGGCTTTAAAGTCTATGTAAACAAGAGTATAGCACATATCTGCTGCTGCTTGCCATATCGCGCTACAGGGCCAATGCCTTTAAATTTGTGGAGGTGCCACAATTATCTCTAAAGCCACAATGGTTCCTGGGGACAATCTGACCCTTGTTTGCCCATGCTTTAATATTGTTGAGCAGAAGGCTTGCAAAGAGTTTGGCGTCGTTGTCCATGAGCGCTATGAGCCGATAATTGCTGAGTTCCGATTTTGATCCGCGCTTGGAGATCGGTTGAATAATCAACCCTCTCCATGATTCTGGGATCCAGTTAGATGCCAAGCAGAAGCCGAACAGTGGAGACAGTGCTGTGGAGCGGAACAGGGGGATCTGCTTTGAAGTGAGCCGACAGGAGGCTGTTTGGACCAGGCACCCCGTCTTTCCTCATTCTCTCTGGTTTGAGTCGGGAGCATTCCTCTAACAAGTCTAGGGCAGGGATATTTAAAGTTTCCTTTGTGTCAGGAGAATACCCTTGCCGGAATTGAAATGGTGGTAGCACATCAGGTTTGATGTGAACCTGGGGATTAGTTATTGAGAAGTGTAGTGACAAGTAGGAGGTCCAGACTGATTCTGAGATATTTGCGTTGGTGCCTCTCTTGCCTCCAATTGATATTTTATTGGCCATGGGCCAGAATGGTTTGATGTTCCTCTTCTTGCTCACATATAGGAGACAAGGCCCAAATTCGTTGTTCTTTTTAACTTTGACTGCCAGATTGACCTTCTTAATTTTTCCTTTTGATGTTTTTAGTTTTGCCATTAGGGAAAGAGGATTTTTTTTTTTAAGTTCCGCATATTGCGGTTCACCTCGCTTTCTGGTTACTAATTAGTTCACATTTGGCATTGGGCTCTGGTGTGTTAATGCGACCGTGGCGCACGGATTTTAATTTCTGCAATATTTGGTCTGTAAGAAGGCCCCATTGCACAATGGGCGAGCTGGAAGTTGACACAATTGATCCGTGTTGAGTTCTAATCCAAGTTATCACCTCAGTGCTTATCCTTTCATCCCATTTTAATTTTTTGAGATTTTCAGTGTGCACACGAGTGCTGGTAGCAGGCGCAGCCTCCAGTTTGGTGGCACAAAAGGGCAGATGGATTTGTTGCGGTCTATGGTCTTTCGAGTCGGTCCCCAAGAGAGAAACTGATGATGTTCCTGAACAAGGCGGCTGAGCACGTGGTGAAGTCAGTGTATGAGATGGACGTTTCCTTTGCACGCGTCCAGCCTGGGGACGAGTCCCCATTAAACTGACCATTGAGCAACCTGAGGTCCAAGGATTCGCAGACCGACAAGAAGGTGTCAGCCATTTTGCTCCAGCAAGTTTTGACTGGCACACTTTTTGTCGTAATGTCGCATATTAAGTCCCGGAACATTGGTTTCCCTGCTCCTAGTGCCACAGAACAAATTTGCGTTGAAATACACTGTTAGGAGGGTGTTCACTAGTGGGTATTTTATTTTTAAGTCTGTTAAGATTTTTGCCAGCCTTTTCAGTTTGGCCCGCTTCTCAAGTTTGCTAGGGTTTATGTAAATATTTATGAGCAGGAGGGAGTGCTGCTCAGCACAGTAGCATGTGCTGAGTTTCAGTGCTTACCCCCACGGTTCTTTCATGGGATCTCCTTAGTTGTAACCTGTAAAAATGATGACATGTGAATTGTTAGGCCACCCATTGGACGTCCAGAACTGCTGGTTGTGATTGCTGGTTTTTGCTGTTTCAAATAGCCCGTCAACGGGATGGTTGTTTGAGCCCAGGTTAGCTGAAAGATTATAATTTCAAAGTTGATTCAGTAAGCCATAATGTCTTGATCTTCGAGTTTTTGCATGAGACTGTAAGTGTTCCATGAGCAGATTTTTAACTCTTGAGTCACGAATATGACGACTTTCAGAGGTCCTATCAAAAAATCAGGGGCTGGTTTTGGCCAGTAGGGGGACTGACATCCAGTTCTTGTGGTTGCTCAGGTCTTCGAGACCTTGTGCTCCCTGAGCATTTTTTAGAACTGAGTGCATGGGAGGTTTGAGCTGGCGATTGAGCACATTTGGAAATCCTTTCACCTTAAGTGAATCCCCAGCCCTTTAGTAGGGCAGTTTTTGCCAAGACAGCTTCTACCAGTGAGTAAAAGGCAAAGGTGGCCAAAGAGTGTTCTGACACCTGGTCCCCGCGAGGCTGAAGGAATTCAATTTACAGGATGTTGGAGAAATTGATGTGCTGCAAGTCAGGGATTGATTGGAATTGCAAAATGATATTCCCCCGATTTAGAATGTCATGGGACTCCCTAGTTGATATTCTGAATTATATCGCATATGCAGACTTAATATGTATTACAAACAACAAATCTGTAGATTCAGCCCGAAATAATAATATATGTATCTACTTTATCAGTTAGGCCCTATCACACGAGTGTTCTGAAATAACCCTCACTTTTTCTCTAATCAAAGTTTCAATTCAGAACCTTGACCAGAACATCTGATATTTACTTCAATCATAACTAAAAACAGTAAGTTACAAAACTTTTTTCTCTACTCTGACATTTTTTTTAAAATCCTGTATCAAACAATCACTGAGTGGTATTCTACTTAGTGTGAATGCATAAAATGTCAATTGCTGGAGAAGAAGAAGTTATCTTCCTGTGAAAGTGTTTCTCCATCATTGATATTTTTCTAGATTCACCTGCGAAGTTCCCTGGCGAATTGTATCAATTACAATGTACCCATATTGCACGTGTACATTGAATGTACTTGGAAACTGACCAAATGAGATGTCTGGAAGAGGAATCACTTAAGCTGCAGGGAGGCTAAATCGACTGATCTAAGGAGCTCTTTCAAGGGGCTTTTACTTAAAGATGTAACATCTCTCAACAGCTTGACTTGGGAGAACATTCAAATAGCAAATGAATATCAGATTCTGATGTTGAATGACAACCTTCTGTCATAATAATTTTAGGAAAAAGAAAACGTTAGTGCAGCTCACTGCTTTTCTTAATGGACATTATTACAGCAGAGAATTGTAAGATGTGGAACGTGTGAGCAGCATATGATGAAAGCAAACTATGTGGTGTATGCCTTCTAAGTCATTGTGATGTCTCATCATCAAAAATTATTTTGATATGAAAAAACCAACGAAATCGCAGTATCAGTTTGATAAGCAGACCTATTTATAGTAACAAAACAGGTTCTAGAATTTGAATCTACACTTATTTTTATCTATCCCAATCAATTCATATAAAAGGCCAAGGGTCGCAAATTGTCAGAGAGCACAAAGCAGTTGTTATTCTCCAACATTGTATCATTTACAGAGTATCATATTATTTGAATGGTATCCTCCTAATGCTTGTATTCCTCTGGTTAAAAAGTAGACCTTATGTCGGAGTAAAAGCCCAGCAGCGTTGGTTAGACGTTTTTTTTTTTTACCTAGTTATTTCTGCATAGTGTTACTTGTAACTCCTGGCTCTGCATTGATCCTTCCTTCTAAAATCTCCTTGTTCATATTCTTATGCCATGTGCTTGTGCATGAGAGCACAATGTTTCTGCTCTTTTGATGAACTTCTTTTAAGATAAGCAGCTCTTTTGGCTGCAGGTCTGTATCTGTGCTTCCTGTTCCAGGTAGGAAGTTCTTTTCCACTGTACAATGGGACCAAAGAAGACAACTTTATTTAGATTTAGGGTTTTAGACAGTGTGATCAAAGGAACATTTCAGAAGATGCCCCACTCCTGGGGTGTATGTATTTCTTTAATCCTGACCATGATGTCACACACTGTGCAGGGAAAGGAAGGACTGTTGCAAGGGGGGAGTGTATTTTGATTCTGAGACTCGAGGAAATGACCCAAAGGTGCAACATAAACAATTCTCATCAGATATTCTAGATTACAAGCACCAACAAGGGAGGGATGTTGAGAAATCCAGGCAAGAGAGACCCCAACCCCCTAGCTCTTGGTCTCCCTCCCAATCACTTGGCTGCTTCCCATAGTACTCCTTGGAAACCATGTCCTGCTCCTACTAATGTAGTGTACCCCTGACATGCTCCTTTATGTCGTAACCAGAGCCAGGCACAGTGTCCTCCTCACCACTATGAAATGGAAGAGACTCTATGCATCGTGCTCAGAGACAGGCCTGTATCATGTGCTGAGTGAGCAACATGAACAGTTGCTGTAAGTGCTGGACATAGCAAAGTTGGGAATTCAACACATTTCCATAAGAGTACATGTGCAGGTGATCTCTCGCAACAGTAAGGAGCTTGGTCATAGTAATATTCTCTTTGTTCAACCAGAGATGTCTAATTTCTTGAACATTCAGTTGCATATGTTTCCACAAAGATAGAAGAACACCACAGTGCTGTCTCTTGCCGCCCTTCTGAGATGCCATTACCTCAGCCAGGAGGTTAGGAGAGAATCAGGCGTTCTTCACTGAAGAGCCATCCATCAGGATTCACCCTTACAAAAGGCCACAATGCAAATTAGCTCAAAGTTCATTTCAAAGATGGAGTCCAAGATTGTTTTCAAGAGGACAGTGTCCATTCTTCTTCTTTTTTTTTTTTTTTTTTTGAGGCATCAAAAATCAATTCCTAATGTCTACAGAATGCTGCCAATTCTGGGTGTAAAAAGAACTCGCTGCTTCTATGTTCTTTTTTTTATCATAACCAATTTTATTGACATTTATAAGAATTCATTCTTTGCATGAGGGAAATGAAAGTGGTAATTTTAAACAGCAACAAGTACATATGCAGTTTGGATACAAGGAAAGTCGGAACCCAGGTGCGTTCCACCCCCTCAGGCTGAATAGTTTGTTCCGAGCTTTAGCACCCGTCACTAAAAATGTTAAAGTGGTCCATCAAAGGACCCCTTATTTTAGCATGTTTATGCGTCATCCCCGAGGGTCTGCACCCCTACCCCCCATCTCCAACAGCATGCATCTGTCCACATTTCAGAGCTACTTACCAACCCATAGTGTCTCTCTGTTCCACTACTTCTTTGCAGTGTTCTGTTTGGGAAGTAATAACCATAGGTTTCAGTGTTTTTATCCTGCTGGTGTGTACCACATCTGCAAGTAGGCCTAGGAGTTCAGCATGGGGGTTAATCTCCAGCTCACAACTTAACACCACTGACAAAATGTGAGAAACCTGTCCAGGATCACAATACAATTGCAGAACGTATGCAAAACTCCCCCCTATGAAAAGGACCCTAAGGCAATTTATTGAGCAATCCCACTGCATATTCCATAATCTCTTTGGTATATAATAAACTCTGGTGGTAAAGTTGGATTAGTTGCAGTCTGGACGAAATTGCCACCTTCCCCTAGATCACCTTATTTATTTATTCAGTGTTTTATAAATCTGATAGAGACATCTAGCCGCAGATTCCTTAACTTAGAATATCCCCAGGCGTCCGGCTGGATCCGGAAAATTTTTGCGCAGCAGTACCTCTGCGCGCCGAAGGGTGGCGCCGCCTGGCTCCGTCCTGACGTCGTCCCCGGAGATGACGTCAGTGGAGCTATATAGGACCCCCTGGCGCGCTGACGTCAGTTTCCTTCTTTTCCGCGTTCCAACGCGGATCCGGGATTCAGCTGTTCCTCTGGTCTGTTTTTCTTCAGGCCGTTTTTCGACGTCCTTTGGCGTCGGGGAACAGTGTGCGATGCCTTCGGGCTTTAAATTGTGCGAAACTTGTTCGCGTCAGATGTCGGCGACGGACCCGCACGCCATTTGTATGTGGTGTCTTGGGTCACACCATGACTCCGTGGAGTGTGACGCCTGCCGGCAGATGCACCCAAAGTCCCTACGGGAGCGTCGGATGAAGCTCTTAGCCGCCCGGATTACCCGCACGCCGTCTCCCCGACGTTCTCCGGTTGGGTCTTCTCTCCGCGTCCGCTCCCGGAGTCGATCCCGCGAACGTCGCTCTACAGGTAAGTTGAAGAAAAAGTCACGGAAGTCGAGGTCCTCGCCTCCACGTGACGATGGGGGCAATGATTCCCGTTCCCACACGGAGCCGTGCGCCCCGGAGTCAGCCTCCCTTTACACGCCCTTTCCGGGTACTGGCGCGACTCGGCCCCAGATGGAAGCATACTACAAGGCTCTGCACTCCATCTTCGGGTCACCTCCTCTCCCTGGCGCGCCTTCGGGTCCCACAGTGGAGGTAGGCATTCAGGTCGGATCTCCGCCGGCGGGTTCGCCCTCGGCGCCGACCGAGTGCCTCGGCTCCGGAGGAGTGCCGTCGTCGGGTGCCAACGCCAATGGGCGTTTTAGTCCCGCGCCGTGCCATTCTGCCTTGTCTCCGCATAGCCCCTGGCGGCTCCCTGCGTCGACATCGGCATCATCGGCGCCGGCGGCCAAGTGCCTCGACTCCGGCTCCGGAGTCGTGCCGGCTTCAGACAGCCCCCCGCCGAGCCATTCTGTCCTGTCTCCGCATAGCCCCTGGCGGCTCCCTGCGTCGACCTCAGCATTGGCGGCGCCGCCGGTGCCGTGCCTGTCGCCACCTGGTCCTCAGGCTCTGTCTCCGCGCCTCTCCATGGTGGGTTCGACGCCTTTACAGCGTCGTTCGACGCCGGAGCGGTCGCCAGCACTTGTCGGTTCTCCGCTTCCGGAGGACACAGGCCGGGTAGGCCCGGACTCATCTCCTCGCCAGTTGCCTCCAATGCCATGGGGGCAGTGGGCCCTTGTTCCTCCTCCTGTGGGACGTGTCCGCTTGCAACTGTCTCCTACAGATGGGCTATTGTCACCCCCCACCACGCCCACTGAAGCTGGTGCTTTGTTTTTGAGGGGTGTTCGTCGGGCTGCAGCTGTTTTACATTTGCACCCTTCTTCTGTGTCCTTGTCTTCCGACCCTTTATTGGATCTCCTCCACCAGGGTGCGGTAGATATTGAGCCCTTGCTACCTTTTAGCGGCTTATTGTTCAATGCCCTTCTCGGGACATGGGCACGGCCCTCTTCCGGAGATGCTGTCGACAGGGCTGTAGCACACCGGCACCGTCCGGCTCCTGAGAGCCCAGCCTGTTTGTCCCTTCAGCCTGGGGCTTATGGCCTTGTAGTGAAGGTGTCTTTGGCCACGCAACCTTCCTCTCCACATCTTCTGCAGCCTCCTACTAGGGAGTCTCGTTGGTTGGAAGTGTGTGGACGCGGCATTTTTGCGTCCTCTAGTTCAGCCTTACGTGCTCTAAACACGGCTTGCGTCTTTGCCCGGGCTTCTTCTGCCCTATGGGACTCGGTGGAGTGTCTTTTGCCTGCCCTCCCTGAGTGTCCTCGCGCTGACGTAGCTCGTCTTCTTCACGAAGGCCGAGAAATGGCGCGGTTTACCATTCGGTCAGCCGTTGACGATACCGATTCGGTGGGTCGGGCGATGGCGAGGTCCGTTGCTTTGCGCTGCCATGCTTGGCTACGCGACGGGGGTTTCCCTGAAAATGTCCGTGACAGTCTCCGGGACTTACCATTTGATGGTGTGTCCCTGTTTGACGCACATGCGGACTCTGCGGTTCACCGCCTTCTGTCTACCCTTCCGTAGTGTCTTGCTTCAGGTTGGCCCTGGGTTCCTGGCAATACCTCAGCGGCCTAAGCGGCTTCTCGCCGTATTTGCTTTCTTTCATGCAGCAGGTCAGCTGCTTATTTTTTCTGACTCTATGGCCTAGTGGTTCAGGTTGCACACCCCTACTACAAGGGTTATATGTTCGGAACCTGTGGTTTCTGTGTTCCCAATTTACGTCCTCTGTCTATGGGCTCACGCTCAAGAGGTGCCCCTTCTGCGGGTTGATGCTTACCCTATGTGGGGTATTTGTTAGCTATTGTATAGCTGCCTTCTTCCCACGGCAGTCTTTCTACGCTTCTGTGGGGCCCTTTTTACTACGTTGTTCGGCAGCTGTGCCTGTGTGCTTTACTGCTGCTGCATGCCCTCCCGGGGCCTTCTTGCGGTCCATTTGTTGGGCTCTCTCATAGTTGCTGCTGCTGGTCTGCGGCACTCCCCTGCATCTCACTACTCCACTTCTTGAGGCCGGATGGGCTTTCAGGTCCCTGCCGTCTCATCTTGGTTCTTTCGCTGCGGCAGTTCCATCTCTGGACTGCCTATCACAGGACCCTGTCGCTGTGTTCTATTACGTACAGTGACTGCTCCCTAGTATGCTCGCTCCTCACAGGCTGGTGCGTTTTCCGGCACCTTTCCGTTGTACGGTTCTACTCTCCTATACCCGTGCTGCGTAGTCCTTTCATGTTTGGACTTCGCTCTCCGTGGCGGCATTCTGGCCCCAGACCTTGATGCTGTCTTTGTCTTGTGCCTTGCTTTTTTGGCCACTTCCCTACCAGGGCTTTCTATTTCCCTGCTGCATTCCGCGCAGGTGTTGTCCTGTCTCACGATAGCCAGCGTGTCTTTCCTACCACCTGTGGCTGTTGTGTCTGGCTCTGGGCCAGTACCACTGCTACGTAGCTGTTGGTGCTATGATGGTTTTTCTTTCTCAACTCATCCACCGGGCTGGGCCCTGTCTTCTTTAGTCCTGTCCGGCGTACTACACACACCCAGACCTCCTGCAGGCGTACTCTTCCTTGCGGTGGCTGTGGTCTTGTTCCTCACTTTCGCGAGCGCATGTCTTCGATGTGTGTTAGTTTTGCCGGCTCTCTTTCACACGATACCCCTATTAGTGCGTCTCTCGTGTCTCAGCTGTTGCTCGTGGCGCTTTATGGGGCCCTCTCCTCTCCATGGTGTGGTTCTGGCGGTACATACGGTTTCTCTTGTGTACTTCTGTTCCCCACGTTCGTGGCGCTGGTTGTTGCCATTCTTCTCATGCCCGCCCTTTCACATGTCTGGGTGCATGGGCCACAGTGCATTAGCCGGTCTTGTGTTTCCTTTAACACTGCCTCATCCTGGGAGTCCTCAGCATCCTCCGCTGCTGTTCTCACTTCCACTGTGCTTCTGCATGTCCGTCCTGCCTGCTCGGACTCGGTCCATTTTTGTACCTTAGCTACACCTTTTTCTTTTCCAAGTCCATCAGATCCTGTTTATCCCTCATATTATACACTTGGTTCCTCTCCTTTTTCGGAAGGTATCCACTTTTATTCCGCACTGCCCTTCTGGTTCTGTGCCCACTTCTCCTCTGTTTCACCAACAGGGATTTCCTGCCGCCCTCGGCAGCTTTCATGCCATTGCCTCTCATTGTTGGCCACTCCCTATGGAGTATTGTACTCCGGTGTTGGCCACTCTGGCAGTTCTGCCCCCACTGTGTTTAGCTGGCTGCTTGACACTTCTGTTCCCCTAACAACTTAGTGTGGTTCTCTCGCAGACCCGCCTCCTATGGGGTATCTATTCTAAGTTAAGGAATCTGCAGCTAGATGTCTCTATCAGATGTACGAGTTACTTACCTTCGGTAACAATGTATCTGGTAGAGACGTTGTCTAGCCGCAGATTCCTTAACGCCCACCCATCCTCCCCGATCTGCGAGGACCTGTTCAGGTGGGGTTTTCTACTTTCACTCCCTTGGAGTGGTTTATCCTTCTACGGGGCGGTATCTTTCGCCACCCTCCCCGTTAGACTTATTCTGGCATTGCTTGTTCTGCTTCTCCCAATCTCATGCTTGGGCGATAAGTTCAGGTGTCCTTCTGCATTTCTCACATCAGTTTCCTCCAGTATGGAGCCTACTGGTGTTTTCTACCCTCCCGCCCACCTTCTCCGTTGCCACTCCTACAACCCATTGTTTTTGAGGTCTTTCTAGCCTGTTCCTCAGTCCAATGGTTCCATCATACGGGACACAGTCTCCCTATTTCTTTCTTAAACCCTATGGGTTGGGGCTTTCTTGTTTGTCGCAGTTGGCTCAATTCATTACTCCTTTTGCCTCAGGAGAGAGCATTCTGTCGCTTTTGTGGGGTTGCTTTTCATTCCCTTCATCAAGTGCTGACTTTCTGTCGTCTGCCTCGGTCTTCTTTTTATACATCTATTTCCCTTAGGGGTGACATTCACTTCGCTTATGCGAAATAGCTTCTCCATGTATTGCTCTGCTCTTTCCTTTTCAACACCTTTCAGTCAACAGTGCTTCTCACCCATTTTCTTTTTTATTCGCACACTGTTCCCATACTCTCACAGTTTTGCTGGGGGCTCCGCGTTGTGGCGTGGAAAAGTTCCTCCGAAGAAAACTGACGTCAGCGCGCCAGGGGGGGTCCTATATAGCTCCACTGACGTCATGTCCGGGGACTACGTCAGGGCGGAGCCAGGCGGCGCTGCCCCCCGGCGCGCAGAGGTACTGCTGCGCAAAAGTTTTCCGGATCCAGTCTGACGCCTGGGGATATTCTAAGTTAAGGAATCTGCGGCTAGACAACGTCTCTACCAAATACATCGTTACCGAAGGTAAGTAACTCGTACAGCGCGAACATGACCCTAAAAGGGTATTAGAGCGCTTCACATTTACATAGCCTTAAACTTAGGACAGCATGTTGACATGAACTTAAGTAAAAATAACAAGCGTACTATAAATTGCGATAGACAATTGTGCTACAAGATCAAATGTAAATGGACATCGATTTGAGAGAGAAACATTTGTGCTTTCATACTCATATATACAATTCCAAACGACTACTATAGGTCAATTTGTATTACAGGGTGTGTGACAAGAAAGTAACCTAACAGTGTCTAGTCTACTGTTGTTATGGGAGGAATTTGCTCATAAAAAAGGACTTGGCTTCTTTTTTGAAGGCCGAAATGGACGATATTCTTCTAATGTTCGGGGGGAGAGGGTTCCAAAGTCTTGGTGCTGCACCAGAGAAAGCTCGGTCATAAGTTCTTTTCTTTCGGAAAAGAGCAGGTTTCAGTAATAGATCTCCATGGCTCCGAAAAACTCTGCATCCTCCTGATAATGTGATTTTCTGGGCTAGGTACATTGGTGTTTTGTAGTGTATTGCTTTGTGTGTGATACATGTAATCTTTAGTTGGATTCTTGCTTCGTAAGGTAACCAGTTGAGCGTTTTCAGATGATGGGTGATGTGGTCGAATTTTATGGAGCCTGTTATAAGTCTCGTGGCCGCATTGAGACAAGCTTTTAGTGGGGCCGTTGAAATCTTGGGTAGTCCTGCTAGAGTTGTGCATCCGTACTCGATCCTCGATATGACTAATGCTTGGACTGCTTTTTTAAGGTCTGAGTTAGTTATGAAAGGTTTCAGTTTTCTGAGGTAGCTCAAATGGAAGCGGGCATTTTTTGCTATCGTGTTAATGTGTGTTAACATGTTCAGGTTTTTGTCTAGCATAATTCCAAGGGATTTGGTTGAGTCTACTAGACTCTGAGTACAGTTTAGCGCATTGATCAGCTTGGACCATTCCATGATACTCATCGCTTTTCTGTTGGGAAATCAGAAGGAATTTTGTTGTATGCGGGTTAAGCTTGAGATGATTACTAGTTAGCCAATGAACGGTCCTCTTTAGTGCCTGGTTCATGTTACCGATCTCTTCCATCTATGTAATCTTGATATAAAGCTGTGTGTCATCTGCATACATGTGGAAGGAGATGTTTGCCTACTGTAAAATTTCTGTTAATGGTTCTACGTAAAGATTGAATAGAGCAGGGGATAGTGTTGAACCCTGTGGTACTCCAATAAGATTTGGGGATGATGTAGAGGGTGTTTGGTTCACTATGAATCTTTGCGACCTGTTCTCTAGGAAGGATCTAAACCACTCTAGGACTGTACCCTCCAAACCCATCCTTACTTTCAGGCGTTCTAGTATTTTGGCATGGTTTACAGTGTCGAATGCCGACGAAAGGTTGAGCAGAATTAGGCGACAGGTTTCGTTGCAGTCTAGGGCAAGTAGAGCGTCGTCCACTGTGTGAAGAATTGTTTCAGTACTGTGATTTGGTCTGAACTCTGATTGGTAGTCATTCAGCAGTTTAAATTCAGAAATGTGTTGGCTCAGTTGTTGTTGAACACATTTTTCCATAACTTTGGCTAGCATGGGAATTTTTGTTACTGGTCTAAAGTTGTTCAGGTCTGAGGGATTCTTTGTAGGTTTTTTTAAAGATTGGAATGACTGGCCCTGTTTTTAGGCAGTCTGGTAATGAGCCTTGCGATAGAGAAGCATTAATAATCTTTGTCTAAGAGGGAATAAGCAAATGGCTTATTGTAGACCAGCATTTTGCAGGTAGAGGATCATTGAAATTATTGTTTGGTTTTATGGTCGAAAAATAATTTTGGCAATATCTTTGTCGTCATATGACTTGAATTCTGACCATAAAGCTTTATTTTTAGGCATTTCCAGAGCTGGTTGAGACTGAAGCTTAGCTGGAGTGCTCTTTAGGATCAAAGGGATCTCCGCAGAATTTTTGAGCTCCACCTCCATGGATTTGGCTTTGGCCTAGGGTGGAGAAAAAATATAAACCTAAACCTGCACCTGCAGAACCCGCCTACATCAAGGGTCAGCTGCCCTTAGACTCTCTTGTGGTTTCCAACGCTCGCAAGAGAGCTAACTCAGACCACAGGTGAGGCCCCTCCTCCTGATAAGGAGTCCAAGTTAATTGATGCCTCTGGCAAATGAGTTGCGTCACCAGCGGCCAATCATTGGCGCATTGCTAATGCTCAAGCTTTGTTAGCTCGGTATATCTGAAAGAGACACGTTAGTAACAGATTCCTTACCTTAGAATATCCCCAGGCGTCAGGCTGGATCCGGAAAGTTTTTGCGTAGCAGTACCCTTGCGCGTCGGTAGGCGGCGTTGTGCGGCTCCGCGTCCGGCGTCGGAACCGCTGGGATGACGTCGCGGGCAGTACTTAGACGCCGCCCCTGCGCGCTGACGTTAGTTCTTCTTTTTCCGCGCCAGTAAGCGCAGATCCGGGAAGAGCAGTGCCCTAGTCATTTTTTGACTAAACTTTTGGCGATTTTTCACTGTTTTTCTAAACGAGTCTCTCGACTCCGAAGGTGTCGGTAGGGATGCCTGTGGTCGCATGATGTCGATCACAGACCCGCACTTAGAGTGTCTCTACTGCCTCGGCCGCGACCACGACACGAAGTCGTGCCCCGACTGCCGGGCCTTGCACCCGAAGGCTTTGCGAGAGCGGTCTCGAAAGCTCCTCGAGGTCCGGCAGTCGGCTCCGCGCCACACCAAGCCCCGGTCACGTGAGAGGTCGAGGGGCCGGTCGCGGAGTCCTCATCGGTCGTCGGGGTCCAAGTCTTCGCACTCCTCCGGTCAGTCGAAGCATAAAAAGTCTAAGAAGCGTCATCGCTCGAAGGCTTCGCCTCGCCGGTCTTGCGACTCGGCTGAGGCTCCTATCGGCACAGTCCCCGCGGCTCCGGGAGTGCCTGTGGAGCCGCCCCCGCATTACCCGTCCTTCCCGGGTTCGGGGGCGACTCCGGCCGAGATACAGGAATTCCTGTCGGCCATGGCCCGCCTCTTCGGGCCTCAAGGTCCCCCCGGTGCGCCTTCGGGACCTGATGGGGTTTCCCTGGCGCCGCGTGTAACACCAGCCTCGGTCCCGGCCCCGGCTTCGGCCCCGGCCTCGATCCCGGCTCCGGTGCTGCCGCAACCCCCATCGACGCCGGTTGACCTAACTACCCCTCCGCCGGCGCCGACGTCTCCGGCGTCGTTCCCCGGTTCTCTCCGGACACGGCGCCGGACCGGCGCCGCTCGACCGCCGGCTCCGACGCCGCTGGGACCTTGGGTCCCACATGTCCCCTCCTCCTTATTTTGAACCTGAATTGGAGGACGTAGATAACTGGGAGGGGTCTGATGACCCTCTCACACAGCAGTGTGAGTTTGATCAGGACTGGGCTGAGGAACTTGGGGATGCCAGTGGTCTGGACACCTCCCCTGACTCTGGCATGCTGTCTTCTCCATCTGTGGCAACGGAGGAGGGAGCAAACTTTGCAACGGTGTTGCGTAGAGCAGCTGGGGCCTTAAACCTCCAGTCGCCTACAGTGGCTGTCAGGAATAACATCCTGACGGAAGTGCTTCAGCCGGCGGCTACCTCTTCGGAGCCACTGCTGCCGTTCAACGAGGCGCTTTCAGACGTTCTTTTGGGCACCTGGTCCAAGCCCACCACAGGGGCTCCTGTGGATAGGAACGTGGCCCGACGCCATCGCCCTGCTCCGGGCGACCCCCCGTTCCTCTCTCTACACCCCACCCCTGAGAGCTTGGTGGTCCAAGCCTCTGCTTCCCAAAGCGCCTTCCCTACCGCTCCCCCGGATAGGGAATCCAAACGCCTGGATCAATTTGGGAAGAAGGTCTTTACTTCCGCCAGTGCTGGCTTGCGGTCAGTCAACACCACTTGCCTCTTGGGCCGATATTCCCACTCCTTGTGGGACTCGGTGGCGCAAGTTCTGCCCCAGTGTCCTGAGGAGGTCCAGACACTGCTTTCCCGCACCATTGCGGAGGGAAGAGATGCGGCAAAGTACACCATCAGATGTGGCCTTGATACCGCCGACTCGCTAGGCAGATCGCTTGCGACGACAGTGGCGCTGCGCCATCACGCCTGGCTGAGGACCACTGGTTTCTCGGGTGATGTCCAAAATTCTCTTATGGACATGCCCTTTGATGGAGTCGGTCTTTTTGGGACAAAGGCAGACCATGCGCTGGAGCGCTTTAAGGACTCGCGGGCTACAGCAAAGTCCCTGGGCCTTTCTGCTGTGCGCCCTCAGCAACAGTCTGCTTTTCGCCCCTTCGTGGCCACGGAAGGGGCGCCCAGTCACGTCCGCTGCCCAGCCACCGGCCCGCGCAGCAAGCGTCTTCGCGTGGCCGAGGACGTGGCTCCCGCCGTGGCGGGTCAGGCAACCAGCGTGCGGGTCAGGCCACCAACCCCGCCCCGTCCGTGGCCTCCAAGCCCTCCTAGTCCTTCCTTTCAGGTGCACAGCACGCCAGTAGGGGCAGGGTCCGCCATCACCTTCACCACTGGCGTGCCATCACCTCGGACAGGTGGGTCTTGGACATTGTCCGAAGGGGCTACTCCCTCCCCTTCGTGACCATCCCCCAGCCATGCCACCTCAATTCCACCGCATGTCAGGGGATCACTTGGTGCTTCTTCAAAAGGAAGTTGCGGCCCTCTTGGCCAAGAGGGCCATCGAGCGCGTTCCGACCCCAGAAGTAGGACGTGGTTGCTACTCCCAATACTTTCTGGTGCCCAAAAGAACCAGGAGGACATGCGTCCTATCTTGGACCTCCCGGAATGTCAATCGCTTCCTCCGGAAGGAGAAGTTCAAGATGCTCACCCTAGCTCAGGTCTTGACTGCTCTCGACCCTGGAGACTGGATGGTAGCGTTGGACTTGCAGGACGCATATTTCCACATCCCCGTCCTGCCGGCCCACCGGCGTTACCTGCGGTTCACGGTAGGCCTCGAGCTTTTTCAGTTCACCGTGCTCCCTTTTGGCCTTACCAGCGCCCTTCGGGTGTTCACGAAAGTGATGGCGGTGGTCGCAGTCCATCTGCGCCGGGCAGGGGTTCCAGTCTTCCCCTACCTCGACGACTGGCTGCTGAAGGCGGGCTCGTCCCAGGCAGTCGTCTCCCACCTCCAGACAACGGCCGAACTCCTGCACTCGCTGGGATTCTCCATCAACGTGCCGAAGTCGCACCTGATTCCTTCTCCACAGCTTCTTTTCATTGGAGCAGTTCTGGACACGACGCAGTTT
Source organism: Calotriton arnoldi (assembly GCA_963921515.1). Taxonomy (NCBI): domain Eukaryota; kingdom Metazoa; phylum Chordata; class Amphibia; order Caudata; family Salamandridae; genus Calotriton; species Calotriton arnoldi. The sequence goes on along the minus strand of CAWUFW010001149.1, from coordinate 2,717,372 downwards.
CGGGTTTATCCTCCCGAACGGCGAGTCCGGGATATTCAGGCTATGATTCCGATCTTTCGGCCTTTATCCTGGGTTTCGGTACGGATGACCCTGAGGCTGCTGGGCCTCATGGCCTCCTGCATCCTGCTGGTCAATCATGCCAGATGGCATATGCGGGCTCTGCAGTGGGACCTGAAGTTCCAGTGGGCGCAGCACCAGGGCAACCTGTCCGATCACGTCCAGATCTCGGAGGGGACTGCAAAACAGTTGCAGTGGTGGCTCTCGAACCGGCAATGGGTCATGGGCAGATCCCTCTCCCTTCCCCAGCCAGAGCACACAGTTGTGATGGACGCGTCCCTTCTGGGATGGGGCGGTCACATGGGAGATGCGGAGATCAGAGGCCTCTGGTCTCCGGCGGAGTCCCGGCTCCATATCAACATTCTGGCGCTCTGGGCGATCCGACTTGCACTCAAGGCATTCCTTCCCTCTGTCAAAGGGACGGTAGTGCAGGTGTTCACAGACCACACCACCGCCATGTGGTATTGCAACAAACAGGGCAGGGTGGGGTCGTGGACCCTATGTCAGGAGGCTCTGCGCCTCTGGACATGGCTGGAACATCAGGGCATATTCCTGATGGTTCAACACCTGGCAGGTTCCCTGAACGCCAGGGCGGACGAACTCAGCCGCAGGTGCATGATGGATCACGAATGGCGTCTTCACTCGGAGGTGGCGCAAGGTCTCTCTCAGCAGTGGGGAGAGCCTTGGTTAGATCTGTTCGTCACCGAAGAGAACGCGCAATGTCAGCAGTTCTGCGCGTTGGAATTTCCAAGGCGGCACTCGCTCGGCGACGCTTTTCGTCACGAGTGGAGTTGCGGTCTGTTGTACGCCTTTCCGCCTATACCACTTCTACCCAGAGTGTTGAAGAAGATTCGGTGCGACCAGGCCCAAGTCATTCTTGTGGCTCCGGGTTGGGCTCGAAGAGTTTGGTATCCCGAGCTACTCCGTATGAGCGTTGATCCCCCGATCCGTCTGCCTCTTCGGGAGGATCTTCTGTCGCAGCAGCAGGGGACGGTCCTCCACCCGAACCTGTCCAGTCTACACCTGCTTGCGTGGAGATTGAGCGGCGGCAGTTGATTCCTTTCGACTTGCCTCCCGAAGTTTGTGATGTGATTCTGGCAGCCAGGCGTCCCTCCACTAAGGTGGTATACGCCTGCAGGTGGAACAAGTTTGTGGCATGGTGCACAGCAAAGGCTGTGAATCCCCTTTCTGCCCCTCTTTCTGAGGTTCTTCTCTTCCTTCTTTCTCTGGCCCAACAGGGTTCTGCCCTGGGTACCATCAAGGGCTATCTTTGTGCGATATCGGCCTTCCTCAGTCTTCCTGATCAGCCCTCCCTTTTCAAGTCCCCTGTGGTTAACAGGTTTCTTAAAGGCATTACACACCTCTTTCCTCCTGTTCCGTTTGTAATGCCTCAGTGGGACTTGAACTTAGTTCTTACTTTCTTAATGTGCGCTCCCTTTGAGCCTCTGCATAACTATCCTCTTCGTCTTCTTACTCTGAAGACAGCCGTTCTGGTGGCCATCACTTCCGCTCGGCGGGTGAGTGAGCTCCAGGCTCTTTCATGCAAACCCCCCTTTCTGTCTGTTCATCCAGACAAGGTTGTTCTTCGGACACGTCCGTCCTTCTTGCCAAAGGTGGTTACTGCCTTCCACATTGGGCAGACCATCACTTTGCCCACCTTCTTTCCGCCTCCGCATCCTTCCAGAGAGGAGGAGAGGCTCCACCGTCTGGACCCAAAATGTGCGCTTTCTTTTTACATCAACCGCACACAACAGTTCCGGGTGGATGACCAGCTCCTTGTTGGCTACGTGGGCGCCAAAAAAGGTCGGGCGGTACACAAAAGGACCATCTCCTGCTGGGTCACCATGTGTATCAAAGCCTGCTATTCTTTGGCTAAGGAGGAGCCTCCTGTTGGGCTGCGTGCCCATTTCACCAGGGCAACGGCCGCTACCACGGCTATAGGCCGCGGGGTTCCGTTACAGGATATATGTCAGGCAGCTACGTGGGCCTCGCTGCACACGTTTACCAAACATTACTGCCTTGACAGCCAAGTCCGGAGAGACGGCTTCTTTGGCCGTTCTGTTCTCCGGGACTTCCTCGTCTGATCTTTGTTCGCAGACCCACCACCGGGGTTGGTATTGCTGGGGTATCTATTCTAAGGTAAGGAATCTGTCACTAACGTGTCTCTTTCAGATGCACAAGTTACTAACTTGTGTAACGATATATCTGTAAGAGACAGTAGTTGGTGACAGATTCCTACCGCCCACCCATCCTCCCCCGTTCTGCGAACTGATTTCTAGGGTTAAGGACATCCCTTTCAGGGCCCTAGTATTTTTCAGACACCTATGTCAGCTTCTTGCATGGCTCTGTGTTCCTGGTGCGGAAAGTCGTGTACAGAACTGACGTCAGCGCGCAGGGGCGGCGTCTAAGTACTGCCCGCGACGTCATCCCGGCGTTCCTGACGCCGACGACGGACGCGGAGCAGCACGACGCCGCCTACCGACGCGCAAGGGTACTGCTACGCAAAAACTTTCCGGATCCAGCCTGACGCCTGGGGATATTCTGAGGTAAGGAATCTGTCACTAACTACTGTCTCTTACAGATATATCGTTACACAAGTTAGTAACTTGTGCGATAGGGCTCGTTATGACGAGTTAGAAAACCTCATGCAATTTCTACCTGATGAGCATAAATCTAAAGCTAATGATCTTATCCAGGAGGGCAAACTAATCACCAATACCTCCATCAGGTGCGCCCTAAACGCAGCAGACACAGCAGCCCGCACAGTAAACACCAGCGTACTGCTACGCAGGCATACTTGGTTGAGAATCTCAGGATTCGACCCTGAGGTGCAAGCCTCTTTTCTCAACCAACCATTTGACAAAGAACACCTCTTTGGCCCAGCAGTTGACACTTCGCTGGAAAAAATGAAAAAAGACACTGAGGTCGCAAAGTCCATGGGAGCTTTGCAGTTACCTTCAAATAGGGGTTCCTTTCGTCGCTCCTTTTACAGGGGAGGCTCCAAGAATATATCCACAGAGAATCCCTCCTCCTCTTACAAGGGCAACAACCAATCTCCCTCATAAAGAGGCTATTTTAGAGGAGGTTTTAGAGGAAACAACGGTAAGGGAAGAGGCAGAGGCAACTCCACACGCACTTCCCCCGCAAATAACAAACAGTGACTTCCTTCCGCTATTCCCCCCCCCCATCATTCCACTCCTGTCAGGGGACGTCTCTCCCAATTTCTCCCTGTCTGGAACACAATCACCTCAGACAAATGGGTTCTACAAATTAACCAATATGGTTACTGCCTGGAACTTAGACACTCCCCCAAACATTCTCCAAAGGTCACACGCAAGGTCACAAGAACATCTCACCCTTCTCATGCAAGAAGTTCTCTCTCTGTTAGAAAAAGGAGCTATAGAACCAGTCCCATTACAATATCAAGGGGCCGGGGTATATTCCCTGTAATTCTTAATTCCCAAAAAGGAGGGCTCTCTCAGACCTATACCAGACCTCAGAGAACTAAATATATACATTCAGTCGGACCACTTTCACATGGTGACACCAACAAGTACTCCTGCTCCTTCAACAAAGCGACTTTCTGTCCACTCTGGACTTAAATGACGCCTATTTCCATATCACAATACAACCTGCTCACTGCAGATACCTCCGGTTCGTAGTAGCAGGCCAGCATGATCAGTCCAAGGTGCTCCCATTCGAAGTAACTAACGCACCCAGGGTTTTCACCAAATGCCTGGCAGTAGTCGCAGCTCATCTACGAAGACAACACATTCATGTCTTCCCATACTTAGACGACTGGCTCATAAAAGCCAGCTCGCAACAAAGCGGTCTACGTCACACTCACAAAACAGTGCCAGCTCGAGTGTTCATGCAGTTGCTAGGGATGATGGTGTCTTGCATCCTAATAGACCCTTACGCAAGACTTCAAATGCGTCACCTCCAGGAGTGCTTAGCACGTCCGTGGAACCAGGCTCAGGGTCTGTTATCAGATCTAGTGTTGGTAGAAGGCGCACCCATCGCTCTCTGCAATGGTAGAATACACAAAACCTTTCAAAAGGGCGGCCCTTCATCGACCCGGTTCCACAGATAGTGATAACAGCAGACGCATCGCTCACTGGTTGGGGAGCTGATCTCCAGACGCATACAATTCAGGGCATGTGGGGCCTGCAGCAAAAGCAGCTTCACATAAATCATCTAGAGCTGCTAGCGATTTTTCTAGCGCTCAAAGCTTTTCAAGTTCATCTAGTAGGCAAAGCTGTCCTGATTCGTACAGACATGACAGCAATGTACTACATACAAAAACAGGGGGGGGGAGGCACACTCTCTCCAGCTGTCACAACTAGCACAGACCATCTGGAGATGGGCTATACATCACAAAATGTATCTTCTCGCAGAACACCTTCCGGGAGTAAACGATCAGATTGCAGATCTGCTCAGTCGTTAAAGACAACAGATCCACGAATGGTAACTCCACCCTCATGTTCTCCTCCCATTCTTTCAAATGTGGGGCTTTCCAGACATAGATCTGTTCGCCACAAACCTAAACGCAAAATGCCCAAGCTTCGCATCCAGGTATCCACACCCATTGTCCAGAGGCAATGCACTATGGATGAATTGGTCAGGGATATTTGCCTACGCTTTTCCACCTCTCCCACTCATTCCATTAGTGGTTCGGAAGCTCAGACAGGCGTCCCTGACACTAATCCTAGTTGCTCCCACATGGGCCCGTCAACCATGGTTCACAACCCTGTTGGAGCTCTCAGTAGTTCCTCACCAAAAACTACATCTCACTCCCAATCTCCTCACTCAGAGCCATGGAGAGATAAGACATCCAGATCCCAGTCATCTCAACCTTGCGATCTGGCACCTGAAATCTTAGAGTTTGGCTACCTTAATCATCCGCCAGACTGCAAGAACATTATCAAAGAGGCTAGATGTCCTAACACAAGAGCATGCTATGCAGCAAAGTGGAAGCGGTTTGTGATATAATGTAATAATAATCAAATCAACCCGCTTGATGCTTCAGTTCAAAACATAATTTGCTATCTATTACATCTGCAGCGTGCCAATTTAGCGTACACATCCATACGCTTACATCTTGCTGCAATAGCTGCATACCTACAGAACAGACATCTGTCTCTCTTCAGAGTGCCTGTCATTAAAGCATTTATGGAGGGACTTAAAGAATCATTCCCCCAAGACTTCCTCCTGCTCCAGTGTGGAATCTCATCACTGTCTTAACCAGACTAATGGGTCCACCTATTGAGCCATTGCATAGATGTGAATTACAGTTTCTCACTTGGAAGGTAGCTTTCCTCATAGCTATCACATCACTGAGGAGAGTAGGTGAGCTTCAGGCACTAACCATAGAAGAACCATTTTGAACAAATATCCAAAACAGTGGTTCTTCGGACCAACCCTAAATTCCTACCTAAGGTCATTTCTGCCTTTCATATCAACCAATATGTTGAGTTGCCTGTGTTCTTCCCTCAACCAGATTCTGTGGCAGAACGTGCTTTACACACCTTAGATGTGAAAAGAGCACTACTTTACTATATAGAAAGGACAACACCTTTCCGTAAGACAAAACATCTATTTGTGGCTTTTGCTCCACCACATAAAGGCAATCCTATATCAAAATCAGGTATTGCAAGGTGGATAGTCAAATGCATTCAGACATGCTATGTAAAAGCAAACGATCATTGACAATTCCCCCTAGAGCGCACTCCACACGCAAACTAGGGGCTTCTATGGCATTCTTAGGAATTATTCCTATAGATGACAGCTGCAAAGCTGCAACATGGTCTACACCTCACACATTCACAAAACACTATTGTGTAGATGTGTTAGCAAGACAGCAAGCTAGTGTGGGCCAAGCAGTTTTACGTACATTATATCTGGCAACAGCTACAGGTTAGCCACCGCTCTGGGAGATAACTGCTGTATAGTCTATGCAAAGCATGTGATCAACAGCTCACATGCCTCGAACGGAAAATGCTTCTTACCCAGTATGCATCTGTTCTTGGCATGTAGAGCTGTAGATTCACATGCGCCCACCCGCCTCCCCGGGTACCTATACCTGTTGCAGTAACATCTTACTTAGATCCATATATACATGGACATCTCTTACTACTCTTACTAACTCCATTATCACCCTCTGCGGCAAACAATCTAACAATGGAGTCGATGCCCATGCGCACTATCACCGAAAGGATTAGTCACCTACCTCGTGACTGGAAAAGACTTCTTCGAACAAAAACAAAGTGCAAACATCCGGACCCAACACTAGGTGGCAGGCAATGCAAAGCATGTGAATCTAAAGCTCTACATGCCAAGAACAGATGCATACTGGGTAAGTAGCATTTTTCTTCAATTTATCTCACCTCACATCCAAGATTTGCTTAATCACCTAGACGCCCGCAGTTGCAAACCTACCACTAAAGAATCCACTAAATCCCTTGGAATAACACTGGATAAGAATCTAATCATGTTAGCACATATCAGTGCAGCCACACCCAGTGCATCATTCCAACTCAAACTACTGAACAAAGTAAAACCATTTTTTCCACCACCAGATTTCAAAGTAGCAGTACAAACACTAGTGGTCTCCCGACTAGAAAATGGCTGTGTAACCCTTTTAGATCTTCCCAAGTCGAGAACGGCTCCACTCAAAGTGACCCTCAACGCAGCAGCAAGACTGGTAGCAGGCCCAAGACGCTTTGACCCCTCACTTAGGTCTCTCAAATGGCTCCTTCTCGAGGCCAGAACTCAATTTAACATTGCTTGCCTCACTCACAAGGCCTTGCAGTATAATGAACCCGGGTATCTGGCAGAAATGATTAGAATCTCAGGGGGCAGCCGTTCCCTCGGAAGTGCTATTTCCCTCGGGCTAGAACCACCCAGATTCAGAAAACCTACACACGTTCCTTTTCAGGTTCAGCTCCAAGGATGTGGAATTCCCTACCACCTGAGATTCTGTAATTCCCATTGACACACATTTTCAAAAGAGTTGAAAAGGATCCTAATGAACAGATTCCTCACACAATTCTTGGTTAGCCTGTCGCCATGGGTGCAGCAATTACACTAATACAGCGCAGAAGCACATCCACCCTAGCAGAACTGCACGCAAACACTATTCCCCGGGTACCTGGAACTGAATCTGAATCAACGCAAGACCCAGAAAGACATCTTGGAGAATTTGTCCCAGTGCTTCATAACTGAATGGCTGATGTTTGATAATAGCACTGATACAACATGTTATTTTATATTGTTTGTAGAGCGCACGGCTGCCCCAGCAAAGAGGCGTCCCGGCGCTAATAGCAGCTAAAAGGAGAACCACTGAAAAAAATAAAAGAACCTACAGTGAAGGGAAGAGATGTCTTAATTGCTCAAGTTTTATGTTGTATGTTTTTTGTTTGGTGTTCATTTTTATGTTTTAGGTCTTTGATTCTGTTTCCAGTCATATGTACAGCGCGCTGATACACTTGGGTCTTGGTCACGCTTTATAAAACACTTTAAATAAAAATAAATATTCCTACATGTCTTCTGATGGAAATGGTACCTCACTTGTGCTGCTAGGCCTAGTGCCTGCAACAGCAAACGGGTCAAAATGCAACATGGACGTATCACATTTTTCCACTGAAACCTGACCCTTTTTCCCCAATATTGGCAGCTGTGGATTTCAAGCCCTAGGTCAGGCAGCACTTGGGGAAACCTAACAAACTTATATATTTTTGAAAACTAGACTCTTAGGGGAATGCAGGGTGGGATGACATGCTTGGTTCTCACCAAATTGTTTGACCCACCTCAACCTCAATCTTTGACTAAAAAAACACTTTTTCCTCACGTTTCTGAAATGGAAAATTTGGGAATCTGTAGGGAGACACAAACTTCCTTCCTTCTAGCATTCCCACAAGTCTCCTGATAAAAATGGTACCATAATTGTATGGGTAACAGTCACGGCCGGCATGACTCGCGGGTGGCGGTTGGGGGCGTCGCGTGGGGGGGTTAATTTTTTTTTTTTTTTAAATGTGAACTTACCATCTCCTCCGGTCCCGCATCGCGTCTCCATACAGGAAGCAGGCAGCCTCCCTCCCCTCCCCTAAGCCAATCACAACGCAGCAATGGCAGCGTTGTGATTGGCTGGGTCGCCGACCCCACAGGCGTCTATGGTGAGGCCATTTTCTCTATGTACGCTGCATGAAGCCTACATAGATCAAATGCAGCGTGTGCATGACTGGATTGGTCGGCCCTGGGGCCGACCAAACAGTCAGCGCCCACAACAGTTGGCTAGCCACGCCTCCCCTGCACTCGAGCAGGACCACCCACCCACCCGCCCGCCCCCAACCAAACCCTGCCTTCTGCTTTCTCGCAGTGCGGGAAGCAGAAACATTAAATGGTATGTAAAATACCATTTTATGTTTCTGCTTTTCGCACTGTGAGAAAGCATTGGGGCGACGCTCCTACTCCCACGTGGAGGAGCCGCCCCTGATGGGTAGGCCTAGTGCCCGCGACATGAAGTGGGCCAAAACGCGACATGGACACATCACATTTTTCCACTCAAAGCTGACTTTTTTTTTTTTTTTTGCATCTTGGGTAGCTATGGATTTGGGCCACATAGGGAAACCTAGCAAACCGGCACATTTTTTAATATTAGACACCTGGCTCCTCGCCAGATTTTTTTTTACCCAGAATTCCTTGCAAACCTCAAACATGGCCTGGAAAAACCTAATTTTCTTCATATTTCTGTGATGGAAAGTCCCCAAGTCTCCTGATAAAATGGTACCTCACTTGTGTGGGGAGGCCTAGTGTCCGTGACAGGAAAAGGCCCAAAACTCAACATGGGCACATCACATTTTTCCACTCGAAACTGATCCCTTTTTTAGGTCTTGCGTGGCGTTGCAGCGCAAAATGCTGCTCGCCCCGGCGAGATTTATTGTGACTGAGGAGTTTCAGAAAAGGGCTTTAAGCCCCCCCCCCTCATTTCCATTGGCTGGCGTCACCGTTTATGCTAAACGGTGGCCTGCCATTGGAAATGAGCTGTTGGCGTTGCCTCCCTTTGGCCTTTTGGTCCGGCCCATCCGGACTGGATCGCCTGCTTCACGGCTGTCGTGAAGCAGTTTCTTATCGCAATGAGGCGTGTTATATAAACAAGCCGTGCGATCCAGTCCGGATGGGCCGTCCCAAAAGGAGACCGGGTGCCGCGTGTTTATTTTTGCATCGCGAAGTGAAAGCGCGATGCAAAAATAAACAGCGGCTGCCTTCCCGCAATGACGAGCGCTTGTCACTTCATCTTCCCGGCTCTCCCGCCGTATTTCCTGCAGGAATTCCTCCCGACCCAGGTGTTCCTAATGCACGTGTCTGTTTTAACCACTTGGACCCTCACCAAGAGATCAGTGCCGCGGCGCGGGCTGCGGGCCCAGCGAGGTCTCGTGGCATTATTTCATAACGAGAGCTGTTAACTGCGCCTCCTCTGCACAGGCTTGCTGTCCGCGAGGCTCTCTCTGCCAAGGCTTTACTCGAAGGCGCGAGACGAGCAGTCGGCCTCTCGCTGGGAATATGAGAAACAATAGGCGTCAATGCCAAGCTGACAATACAAACGCACTTTGGAATGGAATTGTGTAGGGTTTTCACAAATACGGAAAGTGTATCTCAGTCTTGTTTTTTGTTTGTCACCGGGTCAACGTGCTCCTCATTGCCGTCCTGCTCCTGGGTCCTCACTAAACATTTAGCATTATCAACAGCACGGGCGCCATGCTTAATATTTTAACAGGCGCCCGCCTGACTTGCTGACTTTGGCAATGGTTTTTTGTCGTTTTGCCTGCTTTGGAGGAAGCGAACATGACCTAGTGCCCCCAGGGCACAAGCAGACCGTCACCGGTGCAGGCAGCTGTAGCCGGAAACCACCGCTGGTCCCTACTCCAAGCCTGCACCCCTCAGGGCGGTGACTCCCTGGGGCACAGTAGTAGCAGACATCATCTTGGGGTCTGGCACGACCACTTGCTCTAAAACCACGAGGGCTTCCTATAAACAAGTCAATGATACTCTTGTTCAAAACCCCAAATGATCAAGAGGCTGAGGTGCATCCGGGGTGGCAGCCGCACGCAGAAGCAGCAGGTTCGTTATCCTACCGAGCTACCCTACTAATCTACCAGCGTGCACTGCGCCGTCCTGGGTGGATGTTAAGGCTTGGAAAGGGCCCTTCCCCCCGGGTTAAAGCCTCCCCACGTGTTTGCTGAATGATCAGTGTGAACCATGACGTCCACGATGGAAGTCGGTGCCTGGGGATTGGAAATGAGCTGTTGGCGTTGCCTCCCTTTGGCCTTTTGGTCCGGCCCATCCGGACTGGATCGCCTGCTTCACGGCTGTCGTGAAGCAGTTTCTTATCGCAAGGAGGCGTGTTATATAAACAAGCCGTGCGATCCAGTCCAGATGGGCCGTCCCAAAAGGACACAGGGCGCCGCGTGTTTATTTTTGCATCGCGAAGTGAAAGCGCGATGCAAAAATAAACAGCGGCTGCCTTCCCGCAATGACGAGCGCTTGTCACTTTATCTTCCCGGCTCTCGAGCCGTATTTCCTTCAGGAATTCCTCCCGACCCAGGTGTTCCTAATGCTGGTGTCTGTTTTAACCACTTGGACCCTCACCAAGAGATCAGTGCGGCGGCGCGGGCTGCGGGCCCAGCGAGGTCTCGTGGCATTATTTCATAACGAGAGCTGTTAACTGCGCCTCCTCTGCACAGGCTTGCTGTCCGCGAGGCACTCTCTGCCAAGGCTTTACGCGAAGGCGCGAGACGAGCAGTCGGCCTCTCGCTGGGAATATGAGTAACAACAGGCCAATAGGCGTCGATGCCAAGCTGACAATACAAACGCACTTTGGAATGGAATTGTGTAGGGTTTTCACAAATACGGAAAGTGTATCTCAGTCTTGTTTTTTGTTTGTCACCGGGTCAACGTGCTCCTCATTGCCGTCCTTCTCCTGGGTCCGCACTAAACATTTAGCATTACCAACAGCACGGGCGCCATGCTTAATATTTTAACAGGCGCCCACCTGACTTGCTGACTTTGGCAATGGTTTTTTGTCGTTTTGCCTGCTCCGGAGGAAGCGAACATGACCTAGTGCCCCCATGGCACAAGCAGGCAGTCACCGGTGCAGGCAGCTGTAGCCGGAAACCACCGCTGGTCCCTACTCCAAGCCTGCACCTCTCAGGGCGGTGACTCCCTGGGGCACAGTAGTAGCAGACATCATCTTGGGGTCTGGCACGACCACCTGCTCTAAAACCACGAGGCCTTCCTATAAACAAGTCAATGATACTCTTGTTGAAAACCCCAAATGATTAAGAGGCTGAGGTGCATCCGGGGTGGCAGCCGCACGCAGAAGCAGCAGGTTCGTTATCCTACCGAGCTACCCTACTAATCTACCAGCGTGCACTGCGCCGTCCTGGGTGGATGTTAAGGCTTGGAAAGGCCCCCCCCCCCCCGGGTTAAAGCCTCCCCCCCGTGTTTGCTGAATGATCAGTGTGAACCATGACGTCGACTATGGAAGTCAGTGCCTGGGGAGTACATGCCCAGCAGGGGGGATGTGTGCGTGTATTTACTCAGCCTTTTAGGCAGCACGTGCCCGTCCTTTCAGTATCACAGGGGCAAGGCTGTGATTGGTCCTTTCTGCGGGGAAGTGAACAGACGAGACACGGAGCCCTGGGGCGGGGGGGGGGGGAGACGCCGCTTGACTTGCAGTATCTTTCATAGAAACTCAGTACTGATGCTGTACATGGTCAGTCGGTGCCAGACTGGTGGAGGAGGAATTATCAGCATGCGTGGGAACACACCCTGGGGGGAGTGTGCATGTGTGGTGAGGAGGAGAGACTCGGGTGAAATCCATAGGTCCGGCTCCATCTGCACACAGTAGAAGTGGTCTGACGGCTAAATTGCGACTTTGGTGCTGGAAACCAAGGTTCGAGCCTCGGGTCGCGTCCACATCCTGTGATTCTGGGCAAATCTCTCGTGCAAAGCGCTCCAATACCTTCGGGTCGAGTTCGCGCTATATAAATCTACATTAAAAAAAAAGCTGCTGCCAGGTCGCAGGTCATCCACATCGAGGCCGCCGCTTCAGCCATTCGTTCCTCCGAGGCCGCTTCCTTTGCCATTTTTACAGGACAGTGTCGTTCACATTTGTGGGGCCCGGTTTACGTGGTGCTGTGCACATCAGAGGAGGAGGTATTTGAGCCTCTGACTGCTTGACGTGTTAGCCCCCCTGCCCAAAGGGCGCCTCCCACTGTGGTACGTGCGCTCTGAAGCACCATCTGTGCGCTTCAATGTTGTAGTGTTCTTTCCATACCCTGTGGATGTTCCACCAATAATACTTCTGAACCACAATGTGAATTTGCTCCTGACTATTTTTGCTCTCAAATTTAATTTGTGCTCCTAATAGTATCTCTACGCTCCTGGTGGTTTCACACCAATAGGGATTTTGCAACGTAATGCGATTTCGCACTTGCGCGTAAACATCCCGTAATAGCGAGCAACTTTGGGTAATTGCGCGGAAGCTAATTACACACATTTCGCACACCCTAAGCAAATTGTGTTTAGGCACCTGTATTTGATTTTTGCTCCTGAATACGTTTTTGCATCCTGCTGTATTGTGCCCAGTGCTTTAAATGTGCCGGTGCTCACCGGTACGGACAACCTGCTCTTTCTCATGTTCTACCCCAGAGTACCGGAGAGTATCGGCACTCACGAACCCAGCTTCGACGCAGGTGCTGCTGCGCCATGAACCCTCCCTCGCAGCACCTTCTGCGGTGCTTAAAGCGAGCCTTTGAAACAGGGCGGAGGCCCGGGCTGAGCTGGGACAAGAGGGAGCAGCAGCTCTTGACTCCAGGACAGAGCCATCTACATGCGCTACTGTGGGAGTCCTGAGAGAAGGGGTTTGCTGCTGGGTGTTTTCTTTATCTTAGTGGGGGCAGAAAGGTGACTAAAACCTAATGGGCGGGGCTGAGGCGTGCTTGGCTCATGGTGATACAACTCTCTAGCATGCAATTTGCTTTAAAGGCTTGCAAATACTCGCCCATCGGCAATTTAAATGAAAGGTATTCGCACGAAAGAACACCCGTGCCAATTTCCTGATTAACTTTAAGCAAAGAAAACAAACATTAAAATGCAATAGGTCTCGCCTTTCATTAAGCTAAAGCCATTTGCTTTGCTATACAACACCATTAGCAAAGCAAATGGCTTTAACTTAATCAAAGGCGAGACCTATTGCATTTTCAATGCTTGTTTTTTTTGCAAAGTGGGTAGCTATGTATTTTGAGCCCTAATTCAGCCGGTACCTAGGGAAAACCTAGCAAACCTGCATATTTTTAGGCCGAGACTATGCAGCGCATGCGCTGCTGTGTGACGCGTGCTGTATCTAGACTAGGGGCTGGAAGCACCTCCCATCTTTTCTATTCACTCCTGGTCCTGCTCTTCATAAATGCCTGCTTTGTTTGGTCAGTATACTTATTTAGTCCTAACAACAAGACAGAGAAGACGGTGGACTATCGATCCCGCACCTCTACACCAGTTTCATCGTTAGTGTTGATCCCACGCAACAATCCCAAACACCAACCGTCCTATGATGCCACTGTGCTCCAGATCCTTAACAGATAATTGAATGGTGTGCGTGGGATGAAAAAAAGTCCAAGAGTGAACCGTAGAATTTTCAAAGTTCTTTATTAATCAAATTTGTAAATTGATTCCAAAACAGAAAGTTCAGCCAACGCGTTTCGTTCTCAAAGAGAACTTCATCAGGGCTTCTCAGGGTAATAACCCTTCTGAAGGGGAAAAAGAGTTAATCTGTAGGCGTTGTAAAAAGCCGCATAAAGCTTGGGCTGAATAGGAACCAGATAACTGCTTGATATTCTCTGTGTTGCAAAGCTCATATAGAAGTCATGGTCCCACTCTCAATAAAAAAAGCATCCAATAAAGCTGTTTTGGAATCAATTTACAAATTTGATTAATAAAGAACTTTGAAAATTCTACGGTTCACTCTTGGACTTTTTTTTCATCCCACGCGCACCATTCAATTATCCATTACTTGTTTAGTCCTGCCTTTTGGTGTTTCGTACCCTTCCAGGAGATTGCCACTGTTAAATGTGGTCTTACGTTTTTTTACACTTAGGTTCCTTTGTGCGCACAATTTCTTTTAATTGTTTGACTCGTGATTCAGCACGGTGCCCTCTTCACGGACACCGCTCTTCATTTTTCAGCTCGGATTGCAATCAAAAACAAAGCTGCCTGAGTGCTGGCCTCGGCTTGAAAACACGCCTGTAAATCTTTCTTTTCAGGAATTTCACTGTGCCGCTTGCCAGTAATTTTAACCACTTTTTCGCCCATCGTCAATATCCTTTGCCGTCCGTCCCTTCTCTCCCCTGACAGTGGCTGCCTCTTATTTTCAGTTGAACGATGTCAGTGGATGAAAGAGTTTATTCCGACTAACGCAAACAATCTTGATTTAAAACCTGTGGGCAGGATGAGGCACGAATTAAAAACAAGAAACTTAATTCAGGAATTTCCCTGCGCCGCTCCGCCCGTCACTACCTGTTACTGTAACTACTTCGGCGCCCGTTGTCACTTAATTTCCTGTGCCGTCCCCTCTCTCCCCCGCCTATTGCTGCCTCTTATTTTAGTTGAACGATGTCATCGGATGAAAGGGTTTATTCAGACTAATGCAAACTATCTTGATTTTAAATCTAACGTAGGGGTCAGTATGCTGCACCAATTAAAAACATGAAACCTATTTCAGGAATTTCCCTGTGCCGCTTCCACCCGGCACTGCCTGTTATTTTAACTAGTTAGGCACCCGTCTTCACTTACTATGCCGTGCTGTCCCATCCCTTCTCTCCCCGCCTGTGGCTGCCTTTTATTTTCAGTTGAACGATGTCAGCGGATTAAAGAGTTTATTCATATTATTGCAAACTATCTTGATTTAAAAGCTACAGTTGGTGGGCATGATGCGGCACCAGTTAAAAACTTGAAACATAATTTCAATACAAAATCACATAATCTTTAAGCTACCTGACCGGGTGTCAGTGACATCGGGACTCGATTACTTCCTCAAAACTGTAATGTTTCTCTTAAAACGGAACATATTTTTCCTCGTAATTGTAAGAAGAGAAAGACAGCTTGCAATTACAGAAGCACAGATCTTTGTGGGTGGTAGACTGATTTAGTGTTTGAATGTAAAAGGAAATAATGTTAATTGCGTAAAGCAAACATGCTTCTGGGGAGAGGCGGAGCAATGGCTTCCCTTCATAATGTTGATATCAAAATAGGCCAAGCGTGATGGGGTGGCGGCTTTACAACCAGAGTGCATTTGGAGTGGAATCAGGAGGCGCGACAGCTAAGGCTGCGCTCATAGAGGTGGGCTACATGTCTGCCCGTTCCACATGCTGGCTGCATTTCCTGTTGCTAAATGTACAGCACTCCACTGCCATCTTGGGCTTAGTTTGCACTCTACAAATACTCCAATTCAATAAGGTAAAAATACTCACTGCCACTCAGATTGCCAAATCAGTATATCTTCAATCCAGGCAATCAAGGGCACTCTCTCCAGTCTTCAGCTTTTGACCAACAAACCATTGCTATCAGGTGTGTTTGTCTAAGTAACTCAGTGGAATCTTACCAAGACTGCAACTCCCAGAATGCACTAGGTTGTCACATGACAGCCCAAGAGTGGAAGCAATCCCTGCAATGAGATGGAGTGAGGTGGGCACCCACAACAGCTGCTACAGAGAGGGAAATGTTCTCATGTTATAGCTAGTCGGGTATTAAAAATAGAAAATTGAGATCTGTAGATAAGACTTTAGGATCTTGATTTTGAATAATGTAATGAGATTCAAAAAAAGTTCTGGCAGGCTCCTGTCTCCATGCAAACATATTAACCTCTTCAGTGAATATCTTGCAGTGACTATTGCATTCTTCATAACAAAAAAGGATTGTCTGCCTGGGAACTGCCATGTGACACGTGTGACGCCTTCTGAAAGTACTGGCTTTTCAGCAAGTTTTAAGAATACCAGGTCACTAACTGAGTAGACAATACTTAGGGGTTAATGCAGTGCGCTGAATAATGCACATCACTACCATACCTGTACATACAACAAACATAAGCTGTCTTGGAAGTGTTTTAGGGCAGTAGTAATTCATTGTGTTGCATACTACTTACTGATTAAAATTATTTCATGTGTTGACTTTTTGTGGCAAACCTACTGCTGTTGTAGTAACTGTGCTGGAACATGTGTGCTTCAGGGCGAACATCCCATGGTGTTGTAATTGTTGCTTTCTCCTGTGATGTATTTATATTGTTTAATTAAAAGACTCATGTGCACATGCTGGGCACTAGGTGCACCAAAACAAAACCAGCATCACGTTCACCTTTTGCGTTGTGACACATGCCCATGATCAGTAACAGCATGGAAGGCGATGTACAGGCACTCAAAACTCCTGCTGCACTATTTGGACCACTAATGTGCGTTAATTAGTACAGTCCGTGAACTCGACTGGTATTCCTGCTCTTATCCCACTTCAAATTGTTAGTACACAGTTGTTTCGAATACTTTATTTCGGTCGATGGACCATAGAAGTACAGATGCAATAAAATCGTGCAATACATTAAACAGTCATTGTAAAAATACACATTCAAATAACCAGCTAGGTCCCAAATTATAACTACAGTTAGTGGTCCTTGCACCGTTAAATGTCAAAAAAGGGTCATGCACAATATGTAATGCCCTATTAAAACATACTGAAAATATACAATGATCAAAGTAAGGTTTGGCACAATATACAGTCTGATGACCTACTGGAATCCTTAATTACATATGCCAATGCCTGCCACCAACAATGAGACTTGATGCCTTCTGGTGACCGGGGACAGCCTACAGAGTAGAAATAGCCCCTGTAATAAAGTGCTTGAAGTTAGTTTCCGCTGCTCCCTCGTGTTTAAAATAAGGGAAAATATGTAATGCCCTATTAAAGCATACTAAAATATACAATGATAGAAATAAGGTTTGGCACAATATACAGTCTGATGACCCAATGGAATCCTTAAATACATGTCTGCCACCAACAATGAGACCTAATGCCTTCTGATACCCAGGGACAGCCTACAGAGTAGAGATAGCCCCTGTAATAAAGTGCTTAAAGTTGATTTTCACTGCTTCCTCATGTCAGATCAGCTAAAAGAAAAAAATTGTTTAAAACAGGAATAATTTTAAGAAATAAATTAAGTTGGGGCCTATCCCATAAAAAATGTGCCATCTTAGGTATGTGAATGATTCCTAAAAGTGACTTGCGCGCACTCCACATAGAAAATAGGAAGCGTGACACAGCAAATACAATTGGCTTTAGGGTATTATATTCCAGGAGCCTAAATACATCTGCATAGTGCTTGGACCCCAGATTTCTGCACAGTTGGATCAACCATCTATGTCTGGCTTTTATAGCCAGGGCAGAAAAAAAAATACGTGAAGTTCAGTCTCCACCTCATTACTACAGGCCGGGCACCCTAAAATAGAGGTGCCTGCCCATTTATTGGAAAATGCATGCAAGGGGAGGGTCCCATGTCTGAATTATACATATAGTTTCCAAGCTAATGCTGGTTGTATATCATCCAGGAAAGACTCTAAAATATAATAATCCTTGATTCTCCTGTAGATATGCTAGTTTGCCCCTCCCTATAGCTCCTGACCAGTTCGTTCCTTGTTATTGCAGGACAAGCTACCTCTGGGTTACTCCATAGACTTATTTTACCTATATACAGAGTACGTCCCTAATGTGTACAAACCATGCTATCTTCCCTGCACCCGGTAGACCCAATACCTCCTTTAGCTCTGACCTGTACGCTGCCAGTTCCGGAGTCACCCATAGGCAACGCCAAAAGGTTATAGGTCTAAGACCAAGTTCCTCCGCTATAGGTCTCACCCCTAAGTCCAAGCACAGAGGAGTAAGCGGGGTGCTAAGGGGGAGACCAAATAGCTGCCTAAAAAAGTTGTTCTCAGACTTGGTAATATTTCTTAAGGAACAATGCCCCCAAAGTTCAGCCCCATACATTGCTGCACCCCTTGTTTGCTCTTTATAGATCACCGCAATTGGACCAACGGGTTTGAGGAAGGAATTCCTAAATAGCTTGGCCAGCCCCCCTGTTGTCTGTGCTAGCTTAAGACTTGTTTAGTCTATTTGTGGACTCCAGTCCATTTTTTCAGTTAGGGTAACACCTAGATATTCAAACACTGATACCCTCTCTAGCGGGATACCATTCAAACCGGGATTAGGACGTTTTGTGTTACCTGGGTTGAAGACCATATATTTGGTCTTCTGAATATTTATCTCCAGCCCCCTATGTTTGCAAAAAGTGTCCAAGCTGGCGAGGATCCTTGGAATGCCTATTGGTGTCTTAGAACGCAGAGGAGTATCGTCGGCAAACATCATTGCCGACACTTTACTATGCGCCAACTACGGGGCATCAATGTCCTTCTCCCCATTCAATAAGTCAACCAGTGCATTAATGTATAGACAAAACAGGGTAGGTGCGAGCACACATCCTTGTCTGACTCCTCTGTTAACTGCAAGAGGTGTGGTAAGTTCCCCGTATTACTCATACCTAATTTGGGCATAGTTGCCTTCGGCAATCTCCTGAGCATGTGCCACAGATAGTTGGGGACCCCGAGGTCTTTTAGTACAGACCATAGTTTGTTCCTGGGTACCAGGTCAAATGCTGATTTTAAATCCATGAATATTAAATAGAGACTGCCACCCTCTGTGGACGCCGTTTTCCCAAAAAGTTGAAGCCTAAATATTTGGTCAATCGTGGAAGTATTTTCCTAAAACCAGCTTGGAATGGACACAGGATTTTATGTTCGTCCATCCAAATCTGGAGATGGACCAACAGTACCCGGGCAAAGGTTTTCTGGGTTACATCAATTAATCTGATGGGTCTGTAATTAACGGGAAAAAGTGGTGACCCTTTTTGTATATTGGGAGGATTTCAGCTCCAGCCCATGTTGCAGGGCTCACCATTCCCTGCAATATGACATTAAATAGAGCCCACAAATAAGGCCCCCAGATTGTTGGTTCTGCACGAAAGAGGTCCCCAGGTATCTTGTCTAGCCCCGGTACTTTGGATGTGCTATTTTGCTTATAGCACTAACTATTTCAGTCAAGGTTATCTCGGGGGCGCTTCTATGGGTGTTCTGCAGTGGAGTTATTGCTTGGGCTATGGTGGTACTCTCAACCTCCGGCGTAGTATATAGAGCCTGAAAATGTCCCTTCCAAATATCTGCTGCTATATTAGACTCAATAGCATGCCTCCCATCACTACTGCTGCTTGTATTTACTATATTCCAGAAGGCCTTCATATCATTAATTGATAGGGCCCTTTTCAAAGAGTCCTATTGGTCCATCTCCCAAGTTTTTTTTGCTGGAGTAATTCTATCCCTATATGATGCCCTCCTTATTTTGATTTGTGTCCTATCCTTGGATTTAATGGCATCTATCAACGCCAGCTTGGCATCCTGACAACTGTCGTTAAACCAAGAAAACGTGGACTCCCCCCCACCAAAGATCCTATTGGAGAAAATGTCAACCAAATTAGATGTCAATGCTTCATGGGTCTCTGCAACTCCAGTTAAAGAGGTAAAAGTACCTTCTATGGTTATAAACCTTTTCACTTCCAGAAGGGTCGGGATTATGATTTCATATAAGGAAGCCAACCTGTCAGGGGATTGTTGAATTACCATCCACCGTATTCTTCTCCTGTTAATGGTGAGAGTTAATTTATTGTCTGACGGTGTTTTGGGGGCAGAGTTTTCACCGGGAACAGACCGCTCCAACTCCACAATTGAAGCGTTGTGATCGCTGTCATGTCGAGGCAGGACAACAAAATCAACAACCCTATGCCACATCCTGGCTTCTACCAGGATGTAATTTATAATGGAGGATTGACCAACTCTATTAAATGTTTGCTTCCCTGGAGAGTCAGATTTTGTGCGACCATTACAGGCTCTTAGAGAATGGTTTAGGGTAAAGGATTTGATCTGGAGGGCCAGCAGAGACCAGGCCCTAATTATCAGGATATTTTGCTCAGCGATAGTACACAATCATTCCAAGCTCCAACATAGCTTGTTAATATAACTTTCAACATGCTGCACAGCATCCACAATGCTCTACAACATAGCTTAAAAACATTGGTAAAGCCAATAGCTCAGGTTAAACACTTAGCCAATAGGTCTCACCTTTGGGACCTTCTGTGTCATTGCTTGTTTAAAACTAGACACCTGGGGAGTACAGAGTGGGCTATCTTGTTTCGCTCTCACCAGGCTCTGTTTCCCAGAAGCCCTTGCAACCTCAAACCTTGACTAAAAAACACATTTTCCTCACATTTCTGTGCAGGAAAGTTCCTTGTGTGGGTGGGTCAAAAGACAATCACACAAAAGGCCCTAAATCTGTACATGCAGACATCAGCTATAAAGGTAGCTGCTGTATTTCAGGCCTTGCTGTGCCTCCACCCTTGAAAACCTACCAATTATATACATTTATGAAAACTAGACACCCAAAGGATTCCACATTGGTGTGCCTTGCATGAATCCCACAAGGTTTTCTTACCCACAATGCCTTGCAAACCTCAAACTTTGCCTTAAATCATTTATTTTTCTTACGTTTCTGTGATGGAAGCTTCCAAAATCTGGACAAATCCACAAATTTCCTACCACCCAGCATTCTCCCAGTGGTCCCGATAAAACACTGGCCCACTTGTGTGGCTGGGCCTAGTGTCTGTGACAGGAACGGAGCAAATCAAGGTCAGTGGGTGTGCCACTGTGGGATTTCCATTGACCCTGGTTGATGCTTTTCTGTCATGGTTTCTAGGTCCAGCCACACAAGGTGGATAACGTTTTTATCAGGACAAGAAGGGGAACGCTGGGTGGTAGGAATTTTGTGGATTCCTCCTGAGTTTGAAAGTTTCCATCACAGGAATGCAAGGATAATTTGCGATTTTAGGCAAAGTTTGAGATTTGCCGGGCATTGTGTGTAAAATAAAAAATAAAAACCGTAATAGTTTAATAGGATCCACGTGAAGCCACCACCCTGGACTCCCCCAGGTGTCTAGTTTTCATAAATGTGTGGGTTTGGTTGGTTTCCCTAGATGGCGGCCGAGCCAGGCTCCAGTTAACACAGCTACCCCCATTACCAAATCAGGTTAGTTTTTTTTTTTATCTGATAGACTTCTAGCCCCAGATTCCTTACCTTAGAATTATCTCCAGGCGTCAGACTGGATCCAGAAATGTTTCGCAAGCAGTACTCCTGTGCGCTGGTAGGTGGCCTTGTTCGGCTCCGCGTGGCATCGTAGTGCGCCACCCCAGCGCACTGATGTTGGTTCTTTTATTTCCGCGCCAGTCAGTGCGGATCCCGAGAAGAGCTACCCCGTAGTTAATTTTTGACTTACCTTTTTCAATTTTTTGTAGAGTCTTTTTGAGGTTTTCCGCCTGGCAGGGTTGTCTTCTTGGAAGGCCCGGCTTCAAGCCCTGCAGTGCAGGTCACCATTCGATGTTGGTGACTGACCTGCATCTAGTATGCCTTTGATGTCTTGAGCGCGACCACGATCCAAACGCCAGCTCAGATTGGCGCGCCATGAACCTGAAGGCCTTGGGAGAGTGATTCCTCAAGCCCCTGGCGGCTCGACGTCGCAATGATCCAGATATCAGCCGAGAGGACGGTCCCGAAAGTGGTCGCA
The DNA here is from genome assembly GCA_963921515.1 of Calotriton arnoldi. Lineage (NCBI taxonomy): Eukaryota > Metazoa > Chordata > Amphibia > Caudata > Salamandridae > Calotriton > Calotriton arnoldi. The sequence continues at coordinate 2,695,555 of CAWUFW010001149.1, read as the reverse complement.
GAATCGATGATCCTCATCGCACTCGAAGTCACCGAGCCATTTGGGTAAGTTCCACCACAAGAAGTCGTCGAAGAGATCTTCTAATTCCGTCGACCGAATTGATGAGGGAGTGTTGACATGCGAGGCCTAGCTCAGCGGTAGAGCCAGCGCCTGGGCCGTCTCGCATATCCATTTAAGAGAGTTTTATGAGGCTATGCACCTCATATTTGGGTGGCCCGTTCCCCTTAGTGTGCCTTCAGGTTCGGGAGGGGCCCCTACTTGATCCACACCTGCAGCTCCAGCCACAGTGCCAGTTGGGCCCCTTGGATCCACTGATGGAACCGGACCAGCGCCGATGCAAACGCTTCCTGCGGCCCCCCCATTCTTATCCCGAGTCAGACACTGAGCCAGAGGGGCATCCTTCAATGCCAACTCCGGTGCATACTGGAGCCATGCCTTCCAGGGCGGAGCCTGAGCCCTATTCTTCTGTGCTAGAAATCGAGGAAAAAGAGTGGGAAGGGTCACGAGGTCCTGAAGAATACTAGCCTTATGAAACAAACACAGACTGGTGTGAGGATTTGGCAGTTGCATGCGGCATAGATACCTCTCCAGATGCTGGCATGCTTTCTCCCCCTACCGTGGCTATGGAGGAGGAAGCGTCATTTGCAGTGTTGGTAAGGAGGGCGGCAGCGGGTCCTGGACCTTAGCTTGCCCTCGGTAGCAGTCAAGACAAACGTCTTGACAGAAGTTCTTCAACCGGTAGAGTGCCTCTCAGAACCGCTTCTCCCGTTTAATGAAGCTCTTACTGATGTCCTGCTTGGGCTTGGTCCCTACCCCGGAGTGCTTAGTGGTTTAAGCCTCCACTTCCTGCATAAATCCTGCTGCATTTCCAATCACACCAACAGATCGGGAATCCTAGAGGCTGGACAACTTAGGTAAGAAGATGTTTTCTTCCACTGCCCTGGCACTGCGTGTGTGAGCACTGCATGGCTTTTGGGCCGCTTTTCCCGCACTCTGTGGAATACGGTTGCGCAGGTGCTGTAGATGGTCCCGGAGGAGACCCGGTCCAGGCGGTTGCAGACGGGAGAGACGCCGCTAAGTTCACGATCCGATGTGGCCTGGATACCACCAACTCACTGGGCAGAATGGTTTCATCAACAGTGTCCTTACGGCGCCACGCCTGGTAGAGGAGGACTTGCTTTTCTGGGAATGTCCAAACATCACTTATGGACATGCCCTTTGATCCCTCCCATCTCTTCGGAGACTAGGCGGATTCAGCACTGGAGAGCTTTAATGACAGCAGGGCTACGGCCATGTCCTAGGTCCTTTCCATGGGTCCTGGTCACCCTGAATCCTCCTTTCGCTCCTACGGAAGGGGCTTCAAGCTGCGGCCATACCCTCCCAGCCACCACTGCGCGCAAGCTTCCCAGCCTCTGCATAGCAGAGGACACAGTACCCACAGATCCAATGGGTCGTACAGCCAGAGGTCAGGCCAGTCCACCATTCCCCTGGCAGCCACATCCTCCAAACCCTTATGGTGTGCCTGCTTACCATCATGGGCATCCAGCGGGGGCAGGATCCGCCATCACCTGCCCGACTGTCGATCTATAATATCAGACCGGTGGGTTTTGCAGATTGTTTGAAGGGGCTACTCTCCCCTTCATGACTACCCCTCCCTCCATGCCTCCTGATTACGACAGTACTACAGAGGACCACCTATCCCTTCTCCAGAAAGTGACAGCTCTGTCAGGCAAGGAAGCCATAGAGAGGGTGACAATGCCAGAAGTAGGTTGTGGTTGCTATTCCCGCTTCTTCCTGGTGCCCAAGAAGGACAGAGGTCTTTGTTCCATCTTCCACCTTCTCAATTTCTTCCTCAAGAAGAAGGTCAAAATGCTCACACTCAATAAGGTCTTAGCTGCCCTGGATCCGGGAGCCTGGATGGTAGCGTTGGACGTGCAGGACACACATTCCCACATTTCCGTTCTGCCTTCCCACAGGTGTTACCTTCGGCTCATGCTGGGCCACGAGCACTTTCAGTTTGCTGTGCTCTCTTTTGGCCTTATCAGTGCCCCCTGGGTGTTCACCAAGGTGATGACGGTAGCTGCTGCTCTTTTGTGGAGATCAGGGGTGCTAGTCTTTCCCCTATCTTGATGACTGGCTGTTAAGGTGGGCTCCTCCCAGGCTGTCATCTCCCACCTCTAGACTACGGCAGACCTCCTGCATTTGCTGGGGTTCACTATCACCGTCCCGAAGTCACACCTGACTCCCTCTCAAATGCTCACTATCATCAGAGCTGTTATGGACATGGTGTAGTTTCAGTCCTATCCTCCCAAATAGCGAGCCCTGGATATTCAGGCTATGATACCGATGTTCTGGATTTTGCCGAGACTGACTCTGAGGCTGCTGTGCATCATGGCCTCCTGCATCCTACTTGTGACACATGCCCGTTGGCATATGCGAGCTTTGCAGTGGGACTTGAAGTTCCAGTGGGTGCAGCATCATGGAAATCTCTCCGATCTCGGAAGGAACTGCAGAGGATCTGCAGTGGTGGTAAACGAGCCGCGATTGGGTCAGCGGCAGACCCCTCTCCCTTCCCCAGCCAGATCTCACAGTGGTGACAGCTGCGTCACTCCTGGTATGGTGCAGCTATCTGGTTGAGGTGGACATCAGAAGACTCTGGGCTCTACCCACCATCCTGGGAAGGCTAGTGCAAGTGTTCATGGACAACACAACCGCCAAGTGGTACTGCAACAAGCAGGGCGGGGTGGGATTGTGGACCCTTTGTCAAAAACCCTGTGTCTCTGGACATGGATAGAACAGCAGGGCATATCCCTGGTGGTTCAACATCTGGCGGGTTCTCTGAACACGAGAGTGGACGAACTCAGCCGAAGGTGCCTAGCGGATGACCAATAGCGTCTCCATCCGGAGGTGGTGCAGAGTTGCAGTCGGCAATTGAGAGAACATTGGTTAGATCTGTTCACCACCGCCGAGGATGTGCAATGTCAGCAGTTATGCACACTGGAGTTTCCAAAGCAGCTCTCGCTCTGAGACTTAATTTCTTCTCGAGTGGAGCTCATGCCTCCTGTACGACTTTCCACCCATACAACTCCTACCCAGAGTTTTCAACAAGATCAGGAATGACTGGGCCCAAGTCATCCTTGTGGCTTCGAACTGGGCACAGAGAGTGTGGCATACTGAGCTGTTCAGCATGTCCATCGATCCTCCGATCAGGCTGCCTCTTGGGGAGGATCTTCTGTCGCAACAGCAGTGGAGAGTTCTCCACCCGAACCTGTTGACGTTCCGCCTTCTTGTGTGCAGATTGAGCGCGACAGTTGACAGCTTTCGGCCATCCACCCGAGGTCTGGAACGTTATTTTGGCAGCAGGGCGTCCCTCTTCTGAGATGGTTTGCGCCTGCTGTTGGGCTAAATTTGTGGTGTTCAGAAAGACACATTGATCCCCTTTTTGCCCCCTTTTCTCAGGCTCTCCAGCTCGTTCCTTCCCTTGTCCATCAGGCCTCTCCTGCTATCTATCTGCAATTTCTGCTTTTCTTACGTTTCCTGACCAACCTTCCCTTTTCCAATCTCCTATTGTGCATATGTTTTTGAAAGGTTTTCAACATATGTTCCCTCCCACTCCTTTCATTATGCCCCAGTGGGATCTCAATCTCGTCCCCCACTTCCTTATGTGCGCTCGCTTTGAGCCTCTGCACAATTGTCCACTCAGGCTCCTTACCATCAAGACAGCCTTTCTCGTAGCGATAACATCAGCCCGGAGGTTCAGTGAGCTTCAGGCCTTTTCATCCAAGCCTCCTTATCTAAACATCTACCCAGACAAACCGGTGCTTAGTACGAGAGCTTCCTTTCTTCCCAAAGTAGTCACTCAGTTTTTCTTAAACGAAACCATCACCCTGCCTATTTTCTACTCTCTGTCTCCTCCCTCCAAGGAAGACTATCAACTTCAACATCTGGACCCAAAAAGAGCTTTGTCGTTCTACTTTGAACGATCGAAAGAGTTTCAGGTAGACAACCAACTCGTCGTGAGGTATGTCAGAGCGACGAAAGTATGGGCCACGCAGAAGCGGACCATCTTCCGATGGATCGTGCTCTGCTTCAAAATCTGCTGCGCATTGGCCAAGAAGCAAGCTCCTGAGGGTTTGCGTGTTCATTCCGCCAGAGCTAAAGCTGCAAACACTGCTTTAGCTCACGGAGTTGCTGTCCTGGATATCTGCCAGGCAGCAACATGGGTCTCATTGCACACATTCACCAAACATTACTGTTCGGACATTCAGGTCTGTAGAGTTGAACATTATGCCCATTCGGTCCTGCAGGACTTCCTCATGTGAAATTGGTCCACAGACCCAACTCAGGGGAGGTATTGCTTGGGTATCTATTACAAGGTAAGGAATCTGTGGCTAGAAGTCAATCAGATGAACAAGTTACTTACCTTAGTTAACACCTTATCTGGTGGAGACTCTATCTAGCCTCAGATTCCTTACCGACCCACCTATCCTCCCCGCTCTTTTAACGGATTTCTAGGGACAGGGTAGTTCCCTTTCAGGGTCCTAGTTTTCCACACTAGTGGTCAGTGTACTTCGTGGCTCCGCCCTTCTAGTGTGGAAAGTCACGAAAAGTAACTGCTGTCAGCGCTCCTGGGTGGTGCCACGAACATCATTTCCGGCGCGGACGATGCCATGCGGAGCCAAGCGATGCCACCTACTGGCGCACAAGGGTACTGCTCACAAAAAATTTACGGATCCAGTCTGGGGAATATTCTAAGGTAAGGAATCTGCGACTAGATAGTCTCTACCAGATCAGGCGTTACCGAAGGTAAGTAGCTTGTTCTTCTGCTATCCTAACTTCTACCTGAGGGTAATAGACACCCTTTACCAGAAGGGATGTGCTATATGTCTCCAGTGGCATCACACCCCCTCCAGCATTCAAGATTTGTATTAAGGAACATCTGATGAAGACAGAGAGGACTGTAATACCACCTGACCCATAATTTGTACTGTATTTCCCTGTCATCTATGGATATGGAAGATGAGTGTATGTCCCTTCCCAATCACTCCCACTGTTTGTGTGAAACGTACTTGCCTAACATCTGCTCCCATTCTCTGTTGTCTCTCCGGTGATGTGGTATTTCAGTTGCAACTAGCACCTGGTAGAGATAAGACATATTTGCCCTAGTGCCTATTAATTTAGAGAAGTGTGACTCAAAAGCGTCTTTTCTCTAGTACCTGCCTGTCGAATGCCGGGGTGGGTGATCCAGTGTCTTATATGTGCGTATCATAGATAGACACACCTTATCTGGAAGATGGAACTCTGCTTTTCATTGCTCAAATGTTTTCTGAGAGGTAGCGCAATACATGTCGGATGTCATTCTGCATCTCCCCACTCCTCCACAACTGAAACGACTGACCCTCCATAGCTGGGGTAGATTCATCATGGAAGTGGATGGTGATTTAGGGTGAAGGGCGATAGGGATTTGTTGCAAGTCTAGTGGTCTCCACAAATCTGTCCAAGACCCTCAAGGTGGTACTAACTAGTGTGCTCAAGTAAGCATTAGGAGGCCTGCATTTCTTCTTTACCTATATTAAATCCCAAAGGGGCCTGTGTAATATTGCATTGTTCACATGAATCCAATGTTTGTGAGATTCCACCTTCACTATTCCACAGCTATTTTCAATTGGGCTGCTGCGTTCGAATGGGGAACTCTAGGCAGGGTAAGCCTCCTGTTGTCTATGGCTTGAATGAGAAGCTTCTGGGAGAGTCTAGGGTTTTGACAATGAGGGTTTTGACAATGAGAGGCTTTTGGATATTTTTTAGGTCGGGTCTTTCAACCCAGCCTTGGAGGGCTTGGAACAAATATAAGAGGCTCTGGAGGAGGTCCATTTTAATAATATTGATCCTTTCGATCTAGGAAATCATCGGTTTTCCCCGCAAGCTTCCTGGTCTTGTGTAATTGCGATGTTAGAAACAGACCGTTAGCTTCAAAACAATCTTTTGGATGTCAAGTGATTCTGACTACTAGGGGTTTAATGTTTTTTGGCCCATCGAAATGTTTATGTAGAGCCTCCGACATCTCATAATTAATCTTGTAGCCTGAGATTAGTTCAAAGAATTAAAGAAATGTTTTACTGCTGGGATGGATGCGTGGGATCCCAGTGTGAGAAGCAAGCCATTAGGTGATATTGCATTTTCAGGAGCTGAAATTTGATGCCCTTGATGGCTTCAGACTGTTTGATTTGATGAGTAAGGGGTTCTATGGAAAGAGCGAGCAGGAGCAGTGAGAGGGAACATTCTTGACTGGTGCCCCTCTGCAGCCCAAATACTCCAAACTTCAAATCTTCAGCCATTAATGGCATCTCTTGGTATGGGCTGGAGTAGTTGGAGAAGACCAGGTTTAAAAAGTGTGATCCAACCCCCATTTGTTTAAGGATTAAACACAGGAAGGATCAATCCTCCCGGTTAAAAGCCCTCACTCTGTCAAGAGACAGGAATATTTGCCCGAGCAACCTTGGCTGATGCCCGGTGGAGCTGTCCTCTTTGGCTGCCCTGTTTGGCTCTGGTTCACCCCTCGGCCGTCACCTACCCAGCCGGACATCGGACATTGTTTTCCTCGTCTCCCCGTTGTGTTTTCCTACCTGCATTCCTTACCCCTGTTTTACCATTTCCCCTCTACCTTTCACTCCCCATAAGTCGTGTGTACGCTAATAACTCATATTATTGGGTAATCTCATGTTTTTTTTCTCCTATGTCTATACTTGGCTATGTAATTATGTAACCTGTAACTCGCTGATCCTCATGTAAAGCGCTCTGATACCTCCGGGTCTAGCCAGGGCTATATAAAATTCTTCAAATAAAATAAATAAATAAATATTCTCAAAGGAAACCTATTCGACAAGACTGATCCACCGCCCTAACATTATGCATTACCTTCCCTGTACCAAGTTGCTCTGACCTGGGTGGATCAAAAACAGCAGGACATTGTTGAGGTGGGTAGCCAAGATTTTAGTATTGAGCTTAGCATATGTATTGAGAAGAGGGATGGTTCGGTAGACAAAGTCTGGCAGCCTTACTGGGCTTTTTTTGCGCCTTGCACCCGTGATGTTCTTCCTTGTGCACAGTAATTTTAAAAAGTCAGCTCAATTTTGTGCAAAGGCTTTATAAAATAAGCCCGTAAAGCCATCTGGGCCTGGGTCTTTATTAGGTTTCAAAGTTTTAATTGAGGCCTTAACTTCATCAGCCTGTATGTGTTGATCCTATATCTCCTGCTGGAAATGGGTCAGGTGTGGTAGCTGAATATGTTTTAAGCAGTTTTGTTTTTCCGACATCTGGCTTTCTAATTCTGAGGCTTATCCCAATAGCACCTCTCTCAATTGGGCCTTTTACATTCAAAGCAGTGATAGTAATCATTGATCTTTTGTTTATGGGAGATACATTTGCAAGTGAGTATTCACATGAGTGCTGTGATGAATCATGCAATCTCCTAGATGCACACAGTTTGTCTTCCCCGTCTCACCTCCTCTAGAAAACTCATAAGCTAAAAACATGAAACTAAACTGGAACAATACCATTCCCTCACATCTTCACGTGATAGAATCCAAATTATGACCCATAGTGACTTGGGATCTGGGGCAAGGGCCTCCCCTTCTCCAACCAGTACAGCCCTAGACAAGGGATTGCTCAGGCACTGGACTGGATGTCTAGGTCGAAGAAAGTGTAATTAGATCTCCTCTGCCTCAGCCCGACTGAGATCAACCTGTGTTACTGGCAGTCCCTGCAGTCTGTCATTCCTCCTCTTACCATAGCTCCTTTCCCTCCCTTCATTCAGAAAAGTAGCCAAAAACCATAGGAAGGGGAAAGGGAGAAAGAAAAACACAAAGGTCTCCCTCCATTAGTTTTGACTTGCCCCTCCGACTTAAGTTTCAATGCCGTTCTTGATCTCTTGAGGCATGCCTAGAGTCTGCTCAACATTTCGGGTAGCACCACTTATTCAGGGCTGTCTTCTGGACTGGTGTGCCTGGGTCCCCTCTTCCCACTTGGCTCTCAGAGTAGTTCTCAGAGCAAGAGAAAAGCCAAGGAATTGAGCAGCTTGCAATTTGTCTGTAATATGAAATCATTTGCCCTCTCACACAAAGTTGTAAGGCCAAAGGGGGTGGATCTATCTGTATGTGATGATGTCGCCCCTCAGCTTTCTGATGACCAGTCTAGAATCTAGTCTGCACTGAAGAGCAGCTTGAGAAATGCCTTGATCGATGCTACAAGTGTGTCTCTAGGAGGAGACCTCACCTTTGTTGTATGCCTTCAGTAGTGCCTCTTTGTCTGTGCAATAGTGAAATTTGGTTACAATGTCTGTTTCTGTCGGGCAGTACATCTTCTGGGAGCTACCCGGTGTACCCTTTCAAACCTCAGCTCCTGTTGTCTGTCTCCCACCAGGGAGGAGAACATGCTGATCTTGAAGGCTACCAAGTTAAAGTTCTCAACATCTTTTTCCTGCAATTTTCAAGTTCTCCTAGCATAAGCGGTTCTTAAGGTCCTCAATTGGCGAGCGCTTTCTTCAGCTGCTGATCCATGACCTCCCCCTTGGGAGTCATTCCATGTTAGTCTCCTCATCCATCAGCCTCTTGCCCACTAGTTAACATTAGATCTGAGTTCTTGAATTTTTGTGCCAAAGTCAGTTCAGGTCCCTGTTTTCTATGTTCCCATTCAGTTAATTTATAAGCTCTGATTTGAAGTCGCTGGGACTGTCCACAAGGTCTTCTCTGTCAAGAACATGTGGTGCACTGCTCCCCTCTTTAGCGGGCATGCCCACCACAACCTTTTCAATTCCTCACTGCCTCCTTCGGGTTCCAGAGTTTCTCTCTGAAGTGCACTGTCATGTGCCGCCAATTTGTGTGGCAGAGGAACCATCTGTTAGTATTTTCGGAGCATATATTCCCAGTCGGGCCGGGAGCTGTAGCGTAGTTTGTCCAGTTATTCGATTAGAGAGGCCTTTGAACATTGAACTCTTCACTTTTTGAAGGTGTTCTTGTGCTTGGCCTCTCTGTCCATTGGAGGAATAAAATGGCTATTTGCTAAGATCCAGTAATTAACTCTTCCAAAATTTGGGTTAAAACAGAATTGTTTTTTATTAGAGATTTGTTAATGTTATCTATGTATTCCGTACCAACAGTGTGTTTCCACAAAATAGAATGCCCAGATGCATTTTCAATGTCCTGTCCTATATCGAGTGATCATGTATATCTACAGTTTTTTCTGTGGGAATAGACAATCGTACAGCCCTGTTTCTCGGTTTCTGAAAAGTGCTGCAGTCCTCTTGCCTAGGGCCATCCTTTGAGTACCTAGTTTTGGCAACACCTAAGCAGTTTATGGTTGGTTGGGCTATTGACAGTTGTTCCCATACGTCACAGAGGGTCAACAAACACTTGGGTTGGGCAGTTCACTGTTACCTAAATGCAGTTGTAGAAAACCAAGCCTTTACTGCTTTGCTTTAAAATTATTTCTTGAAGGAAAGCCAAGATTGGGAAACATGAGTCTGTCTACTGTTTGGACTGAACTCTACTCTTGCAAGACTGGCTTCCTAGCCCCAGCCTTTTTAGTGAAAATGTATTGTAAGTGTCATGTATCATTTCGGTTTCTTTAACCAGTTTCCATTGCTTAAGGCCCTCACTGCTACAGTGGAAAGAATTCAGCTTGCTATTTCATTCAGTGTTCATGATTATGGATAAACCTTCTATTCGGGAGAAGCAATGTTAATTACCTTTAACACCAGTTTTCCATAACAACCCTTTTCGTAAAATTAATGAACCACCTTCTCTCCTGCCCAATAGTAAACAGAATGGTGGTAGAGCTGTTAGATATAGGTACTAGTACATGCTTCAGTAGAGGTCTTAATAAACTGAGGGTCCAACTCCCAATGTGCTGCATTCTAGGGCATTGGAGCCTCTTGGTGCTTTAAAGTGACAATGGTTTGCCTCCATAAAAACTGCACATCCATTGTAACAGTATTAAAATGGTTAAAAGAAAAGGAGATGTGGTCAGCAATGTTAAATTTCAAGCAGGTTTTGATATTTACATATCTATTTTATTTTATTAAAAGATAAGAAATTCAAATGAAAACATTGTCTTGAGATGAGCTTTTTTAATAACTGGAGAGAGTTTTGCTGGTCATTGAAAAGGTATCCCTTTTTCCTGCAAGTTTGAGATATATTCATTGTTAGCGAATCTAATGAAGTTGGCCTTCACTGTAATTTTGTAATACAGGTAGGTAAATTGCTTTCCATCACTTAGTCTTGATGATAGCCTAATGTGTTTATGATCTGTAGGAACTTGTGAATAAAGAAAAACAGTATGTTCAGTACTGTAAGTTCTGTTCATCTCAAAAAGTGTTTTTTTATCAAATCAAATTTTTCTTTTTTTTAAATTGTATTCTTGTTTCTTTTGTCAGGAAAAAATAAAAAGAATTCAGCAAATAAGAGTAGAGAAAGAACTTCGAGCACAGCAAATTTTAGAGGTAAAAACTGAGGATTCTGTATAATTGTAAGGAAATATTTTCTCAATGTTTTTCATAATTGATAGATGCGTTTCTTTATATAAAGATTAGGAGGTGTTTGACATGCATGTTTGACTGAGACAAATAGACAATGATTGATTAATATGATCTGACAGATTAAATTAAATTATTTGATGCAAGAAACTTCTGGGCTCATTAAAAAAATATTACCCTCTGTTAGAAATGGGGGTCTCTAGTTGGCAATGGCTGGCCACTGTCCAAGTAGGGACCCTTCTTCCTAAGTCAGAGTGAGAGGGCTACCCTCTTTAATACCCCTGCTCAACCCTGTGGTAACATAGCACGAGCAGGTAGGCTTATCTCAGAGGCAGGGTGTGAAGCATTTATGACCATACACAGTAACACAGTGAGGAACACTACAGAGGGACACCACACAAGTAGTTATAAAAAATAAGTATCTTTATATAAAGGCAGATTTATCACAAGACCAATAACTGTAAAAGCCACAATACTGTCAAAAATAGGATAGCTGTTGAAGGGCTGTCAAAGATAGTTCAAAGGTTGCAAGAATAAGGTTCAAATTCAAGGCAGGGGTCTCTGCGCCCCTTTCTCGTTCAGAGGTTGCAAAAATAAGGTTCAAATTCAAGGCAGTGGTCTCTGCGACCCTTTCTCTCATAAGACTGTCAAAAATAGGATGGCTGTTGAAGGACTGTCAAAAAATAGTTCAAAGGTTGCAAAAATAAGGTTCAAATTCAAAGTAGTGGTCTCTGCGATCCTTTCTCTCACAAAGTGCCTGGGTTTAGTAGCAAAACCAACAAAATGTCGCAAAGAAGTGGTAGCGATGATTCTCGGCACGCGAGGCCGGCGATGCGTTGAAATCCTTACCGCAAGGGAGGATGATGCGCTGATCTGCGTGATGCGTGCGGAGACACTGCGACCAACTTCTGCACGCTAGGCCGCCGATGCGATGACTTTCTTGCCGCGAGGGAGAAGTCGATGCGACGATCCTGTTGCGCTGTGCGATTGTGTTGCGATGCGAAGAGATGACGCTCCGCGAGGGAGCGACGAAATCCGGTGCGATGCGATGAAAATGGGCGGACGCACGGCGTCCGCAAAGCGATGTCTTGAAGCGATGATTTCTTTAGGGTTGCGAGCACTCGGCGACAGCAGCGCGATGATTTTTCCAGCGCGTCTCAGCTGCAGGGGCTCGCAAAGGGGCGTTAGCGATGGTTTCGTGTTGCGAGCACCCAGCGGCAGCAGCGCGATGATTTTTCCAGCGCTCTCGGCTGCAGCGGCTCGCAAACGTGCGTTAGCGACGATTTCCAGCACTCTTTCTCTGAAGCAAACTAGAGGCCCTGGAACTCACAGGAGCCTCATCAGCAGATAGCAATCCTCGCAGGGAGGAAGCAGGAGGTTGGTGGTGGAGTCAGATGTGCCTGAGACTCCAGCAGGAGGCTAGCTCTTTTCCTAGCCCTTGGGTAATTGCTGTAACAAAAATAAAAGTTCTCTCAAAAGTTCCTTTTCCTCTTCTTCAAGGTCCAGTGGTCACTGCTGCAGGCCAGTGCAAGAAAAACACACAAGCACAAGGACAGTCACTTCCTGCAGATTCCTCCAGTGGCACGGACAGAGTTTCCTCTCCAGATCCAAAAGCAATACAAATTGTAGGGGTTTGAGCACAGATATTTATACCCCAAAGTCTTTGTTCTCAGAAGCTACAAGTCACTGAACCTAGCCAGAACCAGTTCTGCTCAGGCCTGGAGCACTTTGTTTACCAGGCTGCATTCTTCCTTTCAGAAAGAGGGGTCTGCTAGCAGACACACAGTAGGAGGTGGAGCCAGCATTCACCTTGCCAGGCACAGCCCTATTCAGGTCAAGGAGCCACCCTCCCCACACTCTAAATGCAGATCTCTCTATTCAACCCAGGTCTGACTCCGCCTGCCCTGCCCCTCTAAAACCAGACAGCCAATACACATAACAGCAGAGCACACTGGAAGGCTTAGGCAAGAAAATACCTACTTTCTTAAAGTGGTATTTTCAAACACAGAATATAAAAATAAACTTCACTAAAAGATGTATTTTAATATTCTGAGCTCAGGCATACTAAATTGGTTTTTCTACCATGTTCATGGGGTCAGTTAGGACTATAGAATGTAATAGTCAAACTGCCCATTCTAGCCTATGAGGAACAGGTAGCCTTACAGTAGTGAAAAACGAAATGGGGCATAATTCACTACCAGGACATGCTACACACACCAAGGCATGTCCTACCTTACACATACAATGCACCCTACCATAGGGGTGACTTACAAGATGCCAAGGGAAGGTTCAGGGCTGGGAAGTGGGTGCACTTCACAGCCAAGATGGCAGTTCTGGATCTGCACACAGACACTGCAGTGGCAGGTCTGAGACACACTTTACAAGCTGCTTCTGTGGGTGGCACACATCAGTGCTGCAGGCCCACCAGCAGCATTTGGTTTACCAGCCCTGGGCACACACAGGCCACACTACTAGGGACTAACGGGTAAACCAAATAAACCAATCAGGGATATACCAATTCACATAGTCATATTTACAAAGGGAGAGCATATGCACTTTAGCACTGAACAACAGTGGTAAAGTGCCCAGAGTCATAAAACCAACAGAAACAGGTCAAGCAAAAATACAGGAGGCAGGCAAAAGTTTAGGGGTGACCCTGCAAAAAGGGCCATTTCCAACACAACCCCCTTCCAGCCAAAACGCAGGGTAGACCAATCACTACTTTGATGGGCTTCCTGCTTCGGGCGATAGAACACGGAACTGGCCCGCAACTGCAGGGGCATATGGCAGCTCTACTCCAATCTGAACCCTGGTGGATCCCTCTGTCCACACTCCTAGGGCCCACTAAGATAACCAATGGGGAACTCTTCCCCTCACCTGTGGATATCACCTGTGCAGCATCTAACCTTAACTGGCCCCCAGGTGTGTCCCAACAGATAAACAACAAGCTCCCAGTAGTCACTGACAGTAGTCAGTGATAAAATCCAAGCCCTATACCTCTCAGGGCTCTCAAACTTTTGTGGCATCAGAGAGTGCGGGGCAGTAACCCCAGGTGTCTGGCACCTTTTGTCCACTCTCCTCCTGTCAGGTCAGGCAACGCGTCCTGACACTGACCCACCAGCCCTGGGCCTGTACCCAACGGCGGGGCCAGCGACTGGGTGGGCTCCCCACACCCGGTCCTTCTCTTTGGGGCTCGGTACCCTCCCACTTGGAGCGGCACTCCCTCCAGAATTGTCAGGGCACCTGAGGCAGGTGTCCTGCATACTCCGCCCACCAGTTCAGGGGTTCTATCCTGCAACTGGTAACCCAGCATAGGGTCTGTACCCTTAGACTGGGCGGAGGTCAGGGGTGAGGCTGCCTCTCCCCGCCCCTTTACTGGGGCCCTGCACCCTCCCACCTGGAGAGGTGCCTCCATAACACAAACCGGGAGGGGCACTGTTAGCAGTTGCCCCTTCCTCCAGATCAGGGGGACACACTGAACCTGGCCCCCCAACCTAGGGTCTGTACCCTTAGGCTGGGCCTGTGCCTGGCAACCCAGGACTCTGGGGAGTACACCAATTCCCCCAAGGAAAATACACTCTTCCACTAGTTCAGGGCCTTGTTCCTGCAACTGATCCATCAACCTGGAAAACCCTCAGGTGGTACTGGGGTCAGAGGCGAGACTCCCTCCCTCTGCACCCCTTCCAGCATACTGCACCCTCCCACCTGGAGTGGTGCTTTTAGGAAAAATGGTCGGGACACTGCTTACAGTTGTCCCTCCCTCCAGGTCAGACAACACCTGGACCTGACTTACCATCCCAGGGACCAACCCCTGTGGTTGAACAACCGCCTGGCCACCCAGGACTTCCTGGGGAGCACACAGGCTCCCCTCAAGGGAAACACACCAGGGCCTAGACCCTGCAACTGACCTACCAACCTGAAAAAACCCTCAGGGTGCACCGTGGTCAGAGGCGAGGACTCCCTCCCTCTGCACCCCCTTCCAGCATACTGCACCCTCCCACCTGGAGTGGTGCTCTTGGAAAAAATGGTCGGGACACTGCTTACAGTTGTCCCTCCCTCCAGGTCAGACAACTCCTGGACCTGATTTACCAACCCAGGGACCAACCCCTGCGGCTGAACAACTGCCTGGCCAACCAGGACTTCCGGAGGGTGACACATACCTAGCGTGTTGCGTGACAGTCTGCCTGGCACAGAGCTCACGACCTCCTGTCCCTCTGACAGTGCGTGAAGATGCCCCAGGACAGAAGTGGCGTCACCATGGCCAATCCTATGAGGCTCAGCCCTTCTGGCTGGCCCCTAACCCACTGGTTCTTCCACTGGGGACTCTTTCCCCCTTTCATCCCTCAGACTGGACTTCTGTACCCTCCCCTAGGAGTGGCACTGCCAGGCACAAGAACTGATGGAGGCCTGACTACAGGCACTCCCAGCTCACCTAACACTGGGGTAGCCCCACAATGGACGGTCCATCCAGACAGACTAGGCTCCCCACCTGGTGGTCCCTCATGGAACCATCCAGTCCTGGGGACTGAGGCTGGGGCACTTCGGGACCTATCCCAGTCTCACTCCTGCTCCCACGAGACAGGATGTGAGGCCCTACAACCTCCTCACAACAAGGGGACCCAGCTGTAACACTCCTAACCTTTCCCAGCACTCTGGGTTGGAAAACTTCTGAACCACTTCTCTTAGGGTCATTCCCTAATGCCTCTACAGAGCCTCTGGTACTCACACAGAGGTCTGCCTCCTGTGCAAGTTCCCTAGGATCAGAGAACTCGCAATCTGACAGATGTTGGCCTAGCTCTGGAAAACAGGAACTCACAATATGCTCTCCCACAATTGGATTACACAGCTCCACACAGGTGCTAACCTTTACCTCACAATCCAGTGCCTCACACACGTACCCCACACCACTCTCTTGAAATGGGCGAGACATTAACTGACTGTCTCTATCACTCAACCCACACTCTTCTGGGCGGTCCTCACACTCATACACCAGGACTTCAAGCACGGGGGAACCCCTCTCCCTGCACCTCTCATCCAGAGTCGGTAGAGTATCCCTCCTTTCACTAGGACTATGGGCCCCTGCGCTAGTTCCCCAATCCACCTCAGGGACACTGCACACCAATGGAGCTATCTCAGGTCCTTGAATCCCCTGGTGTAGATCAACCCCTCCTTCAAGTCAGGTGCCACATCCCTGGGTGGGTGTACTACACTGTCATCACTATATACTTCAATTTTGCTGCCACCACTGGACCCCACCCTCTCTGGGGAATCCAGACAATTAAAACTGCGCTCCAGGGGTAACCTACCCTCTGGAGCTAACTTCTCCTTTTCTGCTATCTGCGCTAGGTGCGCCTCCAGCTGGGCAATCTCTATTTGGAGCCTCTCCAATTCCAGCTGGTACTCCCTCTGTCTGTCCAACTCCTCTGGGGACCATGAAGGGAATTGGGCACTACCCTGTGCACTAGATCCAGCAAGGGACTCCCTACCTATGGGACCTTCCCGCCTGTCCACCAACTCCTCTGGGGACCCTGAGGGGAATCTGGCACTACCATAGGCACTAGACTCATCAAGGAACTCCCCACCTATGAGATATTCCATAACACTTTCTTCCTCCTCTTCAGACTCTCCATAGCCACCCTCAGACCAACTACCCTCTTGGTAGGTGTACTGGGACTCCAAGAATCTCCTTCTGTCTTGTTGCCAAAGTCTCAGGGATGTCTGCAGGGATAGCTGAGTCTCCTTCCTACTCACTGCTAAGCCCTTCTCCTCACAGAACCCCCTTAGCTCCTCTAGACTGTAGGTTAACAGATCATCTATATAAAAGGTCTCATTTCAGCAAGACCCATTGTAGCAATATCTGGCAATATCAATAATAAACAAATAGGCTTGCCCGTTGTAACAATCACGGGCAATATCAATAACAGATAGAAGAAAACTTCTCAAGAAAATGTATGCGGTAAAAATCACCGGCAATATCAATCACAATATAGGATCCAAAACTTTCAAAATGTATGCGGGTACTATCACCGGCAATATCAATAAACAATAGGCTTGCCCATTGTAACAATCACGGGCAATATCAATAAAAGATAGAAGAAAACTTCTCAAGAAAATGTATGCGGGTAAAAATCACCGGCAATATCAATCACAATATAGGATCCAAAAACTCTCAGAAATGTGTGCGGGTGAAAATCACTGGCAATATCAATTACAATATGGGATCCAAAAACTCTCAAAAATGGGCGCGGTGAAAAATCACCGGCAATATCAATCACAATATAGGATCCCAAAACTCTCAGGAAATGTGTGCGGGTGAAAAATCACCGGCAATATCAATTACAATATAGGATCCCAAAAACTCTCAAAAATGTATGCGGTATGCTATGGTCTGCACTCACTAGTAGTGTACACTATAATTATTGTATGCGATCATAAATGCAAGTCCAGATCCTCACCGCTGACCACCAATGTTAGAAATGGGGGTCTCTAGTTGGCAATGGCTGGCCACTGTCCAAGTAGGGACCCTTCTTCCTAAGTCAGAGTGAGAGGGCTACCCTCCTTGATACCCCTGCTCAACCCTGTGGTAACGTAGCACGAGCAGGTAGGCTTATCTCAGAGGCAGGGTGTGAAGCATTTATGACCATACACAGTGAGGAACACTACAGAGGGACACCACACAAGTAGTTATAAAAAATAAGTATCTTTATATAAAGGCAGATTTATCACAAGACCAATAACTGTAAAAGCCACAATACTGTCAAAAATAGGATAGCTGTTGAAGGGCTGTCAAAGATAGTTCAAAGGTTGCACGAATAAGGTTCAAATTCAAGGCAGGGGTCTCTGCGCCCCTTTCTCGTTCAGAGGTTGCAAAAATAAGGTTCAAATTCAAGGCAGTGGTCTCTGCAACCCTTTCTCTCATAAGACTGTCAAAAATAGGATGACTGTTGAAGGACTGTCAAAAAATAGTTCAAAGGTTGCAAAAATAAGGTTCAAATTCAAAGCAGTGGTCTCTGCGAATCTTTCTCTCACAAAGTACCTGGGTTTAGTAGCAAAACCAACAAAATGTCGCAAAGAAGTGGTAGCGATGATTCTCGGCACGCGAGGCCGGCGATGCGTTGAAATCCTTGCCGCAAGGGAGGATGTTGCGCTGATCTGCGTGATGCGTGCGGAGACACTGCGACCAACTTCTGCACGCTAGGCCGCCAATGCGATGACTTTCTTGCCGCGAGGGAGAAGTCGATGCGACGATCCTGTTACGCTGTGCGATTGTGTTGCGATGCGAAGAGATGACGCTCCGCGAGGGAGCGACTAAATCCGGTGCGATGCGATGAAAATGGCGGACGCACGGCGTCCGCAAAGCGAGGTCTTGAAGCGATGATTTCTTTAGGGGTTGCGAGCACTCGGTGACAGCAGCGCGATGATTTTTCCAGCGCGTCTCAGCTGCAGCGGCTCGCAAAGGGGCGTTAGCGATGGTTTCGTGTTGCGAGCACCCAGCGGCAGCAGCGCGATGATTTTTCCAGCGCTCTCGGCTGCAGCGGCTCGCAAACGTGCGTTAGCGACGATTTCCAGCACTCTTTCTCTGAAGCAAACTAGAGGCCCTGGAACTCACAGGAGCCTCATCAGCAGATAGCAGTCCTCGCAGGGAGGAAGCAGGAGGTTGGTGGTGGAGTCAGATGTGCCTGAGACTCCAGCAGGAGGCTAGCTCTTTCCTAGCCCTTGGGTAATTGCTGTAACAAAATAAAAGTTCTCTCAAGAGTTCCTTTTCCTCTTCTTCAAGGTCCAGTGGTCACTGCTGCAGGCCAGTGCAAGAAAAACACACAAGCACAAGGACAGTCACTTCCTGCAGATTCCTCCAGTGGCACGGACAGAGTTTCCTCTCCAGATCCAAAAGCAATACAAATTGTAGGGGTTTGAGCACAGATATTTATACCCCAAAAGTCTTTGTTCTCAGAAGCTACAAGTCACTGAACCTAGCCAGAACCAGTTCTGCTCAGGCCTGGAGCACTTTGTTTACCAGGCTGCATTCTTCCTTTCAGAAAGAGGGGGTCTGCTAGCAGACACACAGTAGGAGGTGGAGCCAGCATTCACCTTGCCAGGCACAGCCCTATTCAGGTCAAGGAGCCACCCTTCCCCACACTCTAAATGCAGATCTCTCTATTCAACCCAGGTCTGACTCAGCCTGCCCTGCCCTCTAAAACCAGACAGCCAATACACATAACAGCAGAGCACACTGGAAGGCTTAGGCAAGAAAATACCTACTTTCTAAAAGTGGTATTTTCAAACACAGAATATAAAAATAAACTTCACTAAAAGATGTATTTTAATATTCTGAGCTCAGGCATACTAAATTCGTTTTTCTACCATGTTCATGGGGTCAGTTAGGACTATAGAATGTAATAGTCAAACTGCCCATTCTAGCCTATGAGGAACAGGTAGCCTTACAGTAGTGAAAAACGAAATGGGGCATAATTCACTACCAGGACATGCTACACACACCAAGGCATGTCCTACCTTACACATACAATGCACCCTACCATAGGGGTGACTTACAAGATGCCAAGGGAAGGTTCAGGAGCTGGGAAGTAGGTGCACTTCACAGCCAAGATGGCAGTTCTGGACTGCACACAGACACTGCAGTGGCAGGTCTGAGACACACTTTACAAGCTGCTTCTGTGGGTGGCACACATCAGTGCTGCAGGCCCACCAGCAGCATTTGGTTTACCAGCCCTGGGCACACACAGGCCACACTACTAGGGACTAACAGGTAAACCAAATAAACCAATCAGGGATATACCAATTCACATAGTCATATTTACAAAGGGAGAGCATATGCACTTTAGCACTGAACAGCAGTGGTAAAGTGCCCAGAGTCATAAAACCAACAGAAACAGGTCAGCAAAAATACAGGAGGCAGGCAAAAAGTTTAGGGGTGACCCTGCAAAAAGGGCCATTTCCAACACCCTCTAACTTACAAGAAGTAAAGAAATGATGTTTGTAACCACAAATAATAGATATTACTAAGATATCTTTGGGATTGAAATAATATGGTGTATGAATTTAAGCTTCTAATCCTTCATTGATTTATGCTTGTGACAATGCATGGATGTATTCTTCTAATGGATACTTTGTTTTACCTGAACCTTTCCCAAGGCGCCAGACTGGATCTGGACCTTTTCTCATAATGTAGGTGCTTACGACTTCTGTGCATACAGAAGGGGAGGCAAAATTGTATATGGCAGCTGCAAAGGATTTGGGGTCCAAAACGAGGTATTAGACACAGATACAGAAAATT
This sequence comes from Calotriton arnoldi, assembly GCA_963921515.1. Lineage (NCBI taxonomy): Eukaryota > Metazoa > Chordata > Amphibia > Caudata > Salamandridae > Calotriton > Calotriton arnoldi. The sequence goes on along the minus strand of CAWUFW010001149.1, from coordinate 2,675,735 downwards.
GGTCGCCTGACCAGAAGTAGGACATGAAAGCACATGCAATATAAACAGTTAAAACAGTAAACTCTTTGTCCTCTGATCATGGGCAGAGAAAGAGTAGGATATGCAGGGAGTATTCTGATTTCTGATAAGAGACTATACCAATTTAGGAGAAGTTTATCCTGAACACTTAAGTGAGCATTGTGAGTGCTGGAGCTTTGGTGGAAAATGTACGACCTGTCCAGCAAACTAAGCTGTCTGTCTTTTCTGCTCACAAGCCCCTTGGTGAGCCTTCAGGAGCCACTGTGGTTCATTCAGTGCTTTTGGTGCCTATGTCTACAGATCACTGAGCTACCAGAACCCGAAATATGATGAGTCCTGGAACACCACCACCACCACCTTTCCCACTGAAAGAGCAAAAACAACTATTTATAGAGATCCTAACACTCTTCCAAAGCAGTTTTGCCTTTTAATGAGGCTAAACAGACACAAATAGTTACTTGAGAAAAGCCTTGCTCTGTCACAGCTGTTTACTGTTTTTTAGCTAGGAAGAATAGGCCCATGCTTACAGAAGTATCTTTCTTAACAATGCATCCTATCTTTGACGGCCTAGTGGCCTGGGCCTCCTCTAATGTGCTGTGGTAAAATACCTTTGTCAGCTTCTCCTTACTTTAGGAGTCTAAACATTTGAACTATTTAGGTTGGAAAGTGTTTGAATTGGGTAATCTAGATTTGAAGGTTTGCAGCACTGCTTGTGTCATAGACCGGTTTTTCCATGCTTAATGGGAGATGGTAATGATAGCAATTTCCAGTCTTCCTGAAGAGTACAAACCCTTTGCAGACCTCCTCAATTGTGGTACAGATGATATGGGGCATAGACAATGTCGATCCATTGAAGTGTTCCATACTGTCAGGAGTCAACCCAAAGAGGTCTGTTTGGAATTAAATTTTTGGTGACATTGATGCTCAACTACTGGATATGCCTTTAAATGGGTAGGGGTTGTTCAGGGAAGAAGCTAACCACTCCTTAGAGAAATTTGAGCTGAGCTACTGCTTGTTCTTTAGCGTCACACTGTCCTACATGAAAGTTCTACTAGCAGTGCAGAAAGTTATTTGGATATCATCACCAATTCAATTGAGTGGTGCAGCAAACAAAATCTGTGCCACCTAAGTAGTTACTGCTTACACAAGAAAACAGCAGACAATATCCTCTAGGTTATTCTTCACTACCTCAGCCTCAAAACTGCTTTGAAAAGTTGGTACAACTGACTTGTAAGAGTTAGCAGTGGTATTCTTTTGAAAACTGGAAGAAATTACTTAAGACCAGTAGGTCCGACAAATGGTAAAGGGCCATCTTCGCTCTTCTCTCCCCCACACAAACATCTTGTTGTAGGAACTATTACTTTAACAGAAAGTAGCCTTAAAGGGAGGTATTCACAATGGAATGTGGTAAAAACCTCTCCATTATGGTTTTTGACACCCATGAAAAGGGGAAGTTTGAGACCTATAGTGGAGCTCAGATTTCTTCATAAATTCGCTAAGATGGGGAGATTTAAAACTGCAAGTGTAAACTAGTACAACAGAGAAGTCTTTTTAACTTTGGAATGCTCATTTTCATAAACCAATTACAAAATACAACAGGAAATGTCAAAGGTATGTAAGAAAAAGGGAAAGCATTTTCACTTTACAATGCTGCTGTTCGGTATCTTGGCAGCCACCATAGTTTTCATGAAGGTGAAGGTATTAGTAATATTGATAAGTGATTACATTTTCAGGGTGCATGTTTAACTCTACTTGAAGACTAGCTGGGCAGTGGTTGGTGAATCTGATGGGTCATGTAATCCTGCATCTTCTTGCTTATTCATGCTTATCGGAGAATAGACTGGAAAGGGCTGCTTGCTACCATTGCAGTGAATTTTATGGAAACCGGACAGAGGTAGTCTTTGTTCTGCTATCATTGCGGATTAAATTACAGTATTGGTGTTGTCCTCTGGACATCTTGGAGGGTAATCGTATCCATGTTCGCACTCAACTCTGATGACTGATGCAGTTCTCATAGGTAGGTAGGGTTTATTCATAATAGCAAGTTGTGTTAATTTTACCCCAAAGATTTCTTGGAATCTAATGGAACACCTGTCCAAGAGTGCTTTCGCATGGAAGATTTGACAGTTGGTGAAGTTCCACTAGGGACACATTGAAGTGCATCACATGCCTGTCAATGGAGTGTACTCCATATGCCTCAATAGCTTAGTCAAGGAATTTCCAACCATTTCTGTAACCAGAGTTTTTTATTTATGTTCAGTGAAAATCATCTTGAGCTACTAATATTGTTAGTGTTGTAATAGAGACCACGTCAAACAGAATTACATTACTGGCCACCCTCTGAAAGATTATCAGCAGTGATCACCTCGGTGCATCAGACAGGGTTGCCTGCAGTATTGTAAAAACAAAGTCTTTGTCCAGTCTAGTTAATACATATTAGCCATAGCTGTAATGTCTCTGGCACCAAAGTAATAATATTAGTAGTAAGTCTTCGCTCCTTCACATGAGTTATCACTAAAATGTCAGCTTTCCATATATTTTAGAAATTCAACAATTTTTTCCAAACATTGCCATTTTCATCTCGAATATACACTTTGAGTATGGTATTCATATATTAATTTAGCTAAGCTGAAGCTTCTAATTTGGGAGGCTGGGCTGCCCAAAGGAGAACTACTATCTGAAAGAGACACGTTAGTGACAGATTCCTTACCTTAGAATATCCCCAGGCGTCAGGCTGGATCCGGAAAGTTTATGCGTAGCAGTACCCTTGCGCGTCGGTAGGCGGCGTCGTGCGGCTCCGCGTCCGTCGTCGGCGTCGGGATCGCCGGCATGACGTCGCGGGCAGTACTTAGACGCCGCCCCTGCGCGCTGACGTCAGTTCTTCTTTTTCCGCGCCAGTAAGCGCAGATCCGGGAAGAGCAGTGCCCTAGTAATTTTTTGACTACTTTTTTGGTGATTTTTTCACTGTCTTTTCTTCGAGTCATCTAGGCTCCGAGGTGTCGGTAGGGATGCCCGGCTTCAAGCCATGCGGCGCCTGTGGTCGAATGATGTCGATCACAGACCCGCACTTAGAGTGTCTCTACTGTCTCGGCCGCGACCACGACACGAAGTCGTGTTCCGACTGCCGGGCCTTACACCCAAAGGCTTTGCGAGAGCGGTCTCGAAAGCTGCTCGAGGTCCGGCAGTCGGCTCCGCGCCGCACCAAGCCCCGGTCACGGGAGAGGTCGAGGGGTCGGTCGCGGAGTCCTCGGCCGTCATCGGAGTCCAAGTCTTCGCACTCTTTGGGTAAGTCGAAGCACAAAAAGTCTAAGAAGCACCATCGCTCTAAGACTTCGCCTCGCCGGTCTCGCGACTCGGCTGAGGCCCCTGTCGGCATTGTCCCCGCGGCTCCGGATGTGCCTGTGGCGCCGCCCCCGCATTACCCGTCCTTCCCGGGTTCGGGGGCGACTCCGGTCGAGATACAGGAATTCCTGGCGGCCATGGCCCGCCTCTTCGGGCCTCAAGGCCCCTCCGGTGCGCCTTCGGGCCCCGCGGGCCCTGTTCCAGTTGCCCCGGCGCCGCCGACGACTCCGGTCCCGGCGCCGCCTGTATCACCAGCCTCGCTCCCGGCCCCGGCTTCGGCCCCCGCCTCGAACCCGGCTCCGGTGATACCGCAACCTCCATCGACGCCGGTTGACCTAACTACGCCGACGCCGATGTCCCCGGTGCCGTTCCTGACGCCGCCTGGGGCTCGGGCGGCGTCGTTCCCCCGTTCTCTCCGGATCCGGACGCGGCGTCGGACCGGCGTCGCCCGACGCCGGCTCCACTGAGACCTTGGGTCCCTTACGTCCCCCCTCCTCCTTATTTTCTATCGGAGGAGGACCAGGAGAGCTTGGAGGGGTCGGAAGACCCTCTCACACAGCAGTGTGAGTATGATGAGGACTGGGCAGAGGAACTTGGGGATGCCAGTGGTCTGGACACTTCTCCTGACACTGGCATGCTGTCTCCTCCTTCCGTGGCTACGGAGGAGGGAGCAAATTTCGCAACGGTGTTGCGTAGAGCAGCTGGAGCCTTACACCTCCAATTGCCTACAGTGGCTGTCAGGACTAACCTCCTGACGGAAGTGCTTCAACCGGCAGTTACCTCCTCGGAGCCATTGCTGCCGTTCAATGACGCACTATCTGACGTTCTTTTGGGCACCTGGTCCAAGCCCGCCACAGGGGCTCCTGTGGATTGGAACGTGGCCCGACGCCATCGCCCTGCTCCGGGCGACCCCTTGTTTCTCTCTCAACATCCCACCACCGAGAGCTTGGTTGTCCAAGCCTCTGCCTCCCAAACCGCCTTCCCTACCGCCCCTCCGGATAGGGAATCCAAACGCCTGGACCAATTTGGGAAGAAGGCTTTTTCTTCCTCCAGTGCTGGCTTGCGGTCAGTCAACACCGCTTGCCTTTGGGCCGATATTCCCACTCTCTGTGGGATTCGGTGGCGCTCGTTTTGCCCCAGTGTCCTGAGGAGGTCCAGACACTGCTTTCCCGCGCCATTGCGGAAGGAAGGGATGCGGCGAAGTACACCATCCGTTGTGGCCTTAATACCGCCGACTCGCTGGGCAGATCGCTTGCAACGACGGTGGCGCTGTGGCGCCACGCCTGGCTGAGGACCACTGGTTTCTCGGGTGATGTCCAAAATACACTCATGGACATGCCCTTTGATGGAGTCGGTCTTTTTGGTTCCAAAGCAGACCATGCGCTGGAGCGCTTTAAGGACTCACGGGCTACTGCCAAGTCCCTGGGCCTTTCTGCCGAGCGCCCTCCGCTAACCTCTGCTTTTCGCCCCTTTTGTGGCCACGGAAGGGGCGCCCTGTCACGTCCGCTGCCCAGCCACCGGCCCGCGCAGCAAGCGTCTTCGCGTGGCCGAGGACGTGGCTTCCGCCGTGGCGGATCGGGCAACCAGCGTGCGGGTCAGGCCACCAACCCCGCCCCGTCCGCGGCCTCCAAGCCCTCCTAGTCCCTCCTTTCAGGTGCACAGCATGCCAGTAGGGGGCAGGGTCCGCCATCACCTTCACCACTGGCGTGCCATCACCTCGGACAGGTGGGTCTTTGACATTGTCCGAAGGGGCTACTCCCTCCCCTTCGAGACCACCCCCCCAGCCATGCCACCTCAATTCCACTGCATGTCAGGGGATCACTTGGTGCTTCTTCAGAAGGAAGTCAGGGCCCTCTTGGCCAAGAGGGCCATCGAGCATGTTCCGACCCCAGAAGTAGGACGTGGTTGCTACTCCCACTACTTTCTGGTGCCCAAAAAGGACAAGGAGGACATGCGTCCTATCTTGGACCTCCGGAACGTCAATCGCTTCCTCCGGAAGGAGAAGTTCAAGATGCTCACCTTAGCTCAGGTCTTGACTACCCTGGAGACTGGTTGGTAGCGTTGGACTTACAGGACGCTTATTTCCACATCCCCGTCCTGCCGGCCCATCGGCGTTACCTGCGGTTCACGGTAGGCATCGAGCATTTTCAGTTCACCGTGCTCCCTTTGGCCTTACCAGTGCCCCTCGGGTGTTCACGAAAGTGATGGCGGTGGTCGCAGCTCATCTGCGCCGGGCAGGGGTTCCAGTCTTCCCTACCTCGACGACTGGCTGCTGAAGGCGGGCTCGTCCCAGGCAGTCGTCTCCCACCTCCAGACTACGGCCGAACTCCTGCACTCGCTGGGGTTCTCCATCAATGTGCCAAAGTCGCATCTGATTCCTTCTCCACAGCTCCTTTCATCGGAGCAGTTCTGGACACGACGCAGTTTCGGGCCTATCCTCCTGAACGGCGAGTCCGGGATATTCAGGCTATGATTCCGATCTTTCAGCCTTTATCCTGGGTTTCGGTGCGGATGACCCTGAGGCTGCTGGGCCTCATGGCCTCCTGCATCCTGCTGGTCAATCATGCCAGATGGCATATGCGGGCTCTGCAGTGGGACCTGAAGTTCCAGTGGGCGCAGCACCAGGGCAACCTGTCCAATCACGTCCAGATCTCGGAGGGGACTGCAAAACAGTTGCAGTGGTGGCTCTCGAACCGGCAATGGGTCATGTGCAGATCCCTCTCCTTCCCCAGCCAGAGCACACAGTTGTGACGGACGCGTCCCTTCTGGGATGGGGCGGTCACATGGGAGAGGCGGAGATCAGAGGCATCTGGTCTCCCGGCGGAGTCCCGGCTCCATATCAACTTTCTGGAGCTCCGGGCGATCCGACTTGCACTCAAGGCATTCCTTCCCTCTGTCAAAGGGACGGTAGTGCAGGTGTTCACAGACAACACCACCGCCATGTGGTATTGCAACAAACAGGGCGGGGTGGGGTCGTGGACCCTATGTCAGGAGGCTCTGCGCCTCTGGACATGGCTGGAACATCAGGGCATATTCCTGATGGTTCAACACCTGGCAGGTTCCCTGAACGCCAGGGCAGACGAACTCAGCCGTAGGTGCATGATGGATCACGAATGGCGTCTTCACTCGGAGGTGGCGCAAGGTCTCTTTCAGCAGTGGGGAGAGCCTTGGTTAGATCTGTTCGCCACCGAAGAGAACGCGCAATGTCAGCAGTTCTGCGCGTTGGAATTTCAAGGCGGCACTCGCTCGGCGACGCTTTCGTCGCGAGTGGAGTTGCGGTCTGTTGTACGCCTTTCCGCCTACACCACTTCTACCCAGAGTGTTGAAGAAGATTCGGCGCGACCGGGCCCAAGTCATCCTTGTGGCTCCGGACTGGGCTCGAAGAGTTTGGTATCCCGAGCTACTCAGTATGAGCGTCGATCCCCGATTTGTCTGCCTCTTCGGGAGGATCTTCTGTCGCAGCAGCAGGGGACGGTCCTCCACCCGAACCTGTCCAGTCTCCACCTGCGTGCGTGGAGATTGAGCGGCGGCAGTTGATTCCTTTCGACTTGCCTCCCGAAGTTTGTGATGTGATTCTGGCAGCCAGGCGTCCCTCCACTAAGGTGGTATACGCCTGCAGGTGGAACAAGTTTGTGGCATGGTGCACAGCAAAGGCTGTGAATCCCCTCTGCCCCTCTTTCTGAGGTTCTTCTGTTCCTTCTTTCTCTGGCCCAACAGGGTTCTGCCCTGGGTACCGTCAAGGGCTATCTTTGTGCCATTTCGGCCTTCCTCAGGCTTCCTGATCAGCCCTCCCTTTTCAAGTCCCCTGTTGTTAACAGGTTCCTAAAAGGCATTACACACCTCTTCCCTCCTGTTCCGTTTGTGATGCCTCAGTGGGACTTGAACTTGGTTCTTACCTTTCTCATGTGCGCTCCCTTTGAGCCTCTACATAACTGTCCTCTTCGTCTTCTGACTCTGAAGACAGCCTTTCTGGTGGCCATCACCTCCGCTCGGCGGGTGAGTGAGCTCCAGGCTCTTTCTTGCAAGCCCCCCTTTCTGTCTGTCCATCCAGACAAGGTTGTTCTTAGGACGCGTCCGTCCTTCTTGCCAAAGTTGGTTACTGCTTTTCACATTGGGCAGACCATCACATTGCCCACCTTCTTTCCGCCTCCGCATCCTTCCAGAGAGGAAGAGAGGCTCCACCGTCTGGACCCAAAACGTGCGCTTTCCTTTTATATCAACCGCACACAACACTTCCGGGTGGATGACCAGCTCTTTGTTGGCTACGTGGGTGCCAAAAAAAGGTCGGGCGGTGCACAAGAGAACCATCTCCCGCTGGGTAACCTTGTGTATCAAAGCCTGCTATTCTTTGGCTAAGAAGGAGCCTCCTTTTGGGCTGCGTGCCCATTCCACCAGGGCAACGGCTGCTACCACAGCTTTAGGCCGCGGTGTTCCGCTGCAGGATATCTGTCAGGCAGCTACGTGGGACTCGCTGCACACATTTACAAAGCATTACTGCCTTGACAGTCAGGTCCGGAGGGACGGCTTCTTTGGCCGTTCTGTCCTCCGGGACTTCCTTGTCTGATCTTTGTTCGCAGACCCACCACCGGGTTGGTATTGCTGGGGTATCTATTCTAAGGTAAGGAATCTGTCACTAACGTGTCTCTTTCAGATGCACAAGTTACTAACTTGTGTAACGATATATCTGTAAGAGACAGTAGTTAGTGACAGATTCCTTACCGCCCCACCCATCCTACCCGTTCTGCGAACTGATTTCTAGGGTTAAGGACATCCCTTTCAGGGCCCTAGTATTTTTCAGACACCTATGTCAGCTTCTTGCATGGCTCTGCTTTCCTGGCGCGGAAAGTCGTGTACAGAACTGACGTCAGCGCGCAGGGGCGGCGTCTAAGTACTGCCCGCGACGTCATCCCGGCGATCACGACGCCGACGACGGACGCGGAACCGCACGACGCCGCCTACCGACGCAGCAAGGGTACTGCTACGCAAAACTCTTCCGGATCCAGCCTGACGCCTGGGAATATTCTAAGGTAAGGAATCTGTCACTAACTACTGTCTCTTACAGATATATCGTTACACAAGTTAGTAACTTGTGCTACAGGTTGCTGGAGAGCTACCAGTAGCTCACAAGCTACTTGTTGGCGAAGGCTGGCTTAGTCTAACTGATTCCTAAGTCTATCTTCTCTTATGGCTGAAGTCTGCGCAAAACTGAGAAGCATACAAATTATTCTGTTTCCAATAGCCTAGTTCTTGGTTTTGCTCTTGGACAGTTCTCTATACACTCTGTGCACTATAAAGATATGGGAACCACCTTCCGTGTTTGAATCAGTGTTTTTGTAGTTTTGTAGAGCAGTGATGTTGATGGATCAGCCTCCCAATTAAAATGTAAGAGAAAATATTGTAGGAAAGTGCCCCTTTTGGCATGGTTGCCCCCCAAGTTTTGCCTGATGTTTATGCTCTTTGACTGAGTGTGCCCTGGATTCCTGCCAACCATGTACCCGGAGCCTATGCTCTTTCCCTAAAACTGTACTGTTGCAAACCCAGTTGGCAACTCTCTGGCCACATGTAAGTACTTTGTAAGAGGTACCATAGATAGTAAGGGCACTGTGACCAGGGAAGGCCTCTAAGGGCTGCAGCACATATTTTGCCACTCTTAGTGCAGGCTGCGTGTTTTGGTGTAGAGCAAAGTGAAGAGTCGACATGGCACACATCCCTGCCTATGGCATAGGTATGCCACCCCTCTAGCTGGGTGCACTATACCTCTGGTGAGGGTACAGGTGCATAAGCCCATTCTTAGACATTGTAAGTGCAGTAAAGCCATAAAGAGTAGATGGTCTAGGAGTTTCATTATGAACTCCACAGCACCATAATGGCTTTTACTGAAATCTGGGAAGTTTGATATCAAACTTCTCAGCACATTAAACCCACACTGATGCCAGTGTGGGATTTAATGCCAAATGCACTCAGAGGGCATCTTAGAGATTCCTCCTGAAAAACGACCTAACTCTAGTGTTCTGGCTGACTGGCTGCTTGCCAGCTGCCACCCCCAGACATGTTTCTGGACCCCTGGGTCGAGAGCCTCCCGCTCTTGGGGTCCTGAAACAAAGCACATCCTGGGCAGGGGTGCCAAGCCTCCTCCACCAGGATGGGCAGGGTCCACGAAGGGGAAGCTTCAAAGGCTTGCCACCTTTGTGAGCTGACCCAGCCATTAGCTGCTCCCAGAAACTGGCCCCCACTGGTTCTGACCCCCACTTTGGGCCGGAGAATCGACGGGAAAACCAATATAGGAGAAGAGGTATGCCCACCTTTGCCAAACCCACCCCTCAGGTGGGGGTGGCGAGGCGAAGCATAACTCTCAGTCCCTGCCATCTTGAAGATGGAAGACCCAGCCAACCAGAGTGAGGCTTATGCTTCCCTCCCACTGGAGGGTGGCATAATAGGGGGTGTACCCACCCAAGGAAGGGACCCATTGGTCCCAACCTGAAACACCCCAAAATTTAGTATTGAGGGGCAACCCCAAACCTTGCCTCCTCAGACCAGAAGAAAGGAGAAGAAGGACTGAAAAGCCAAGCTAAAGGAAGAAGAGGAGGACACCAACTGACTTGGCCCCAGCCCTACTGGCCTGCCCCGACCTCGACCTGCTGCAGCGGAATCCCGCTGTCCTGCAGCCAGCAGCCCCCCAGAACCCGGAGGACCTGCCCTGCCCTGCCTTTCCTCAAAACACGTTGTCTCCTGTGACCTCCAGATTTGCTCACCAACAGACTCTGGCTCCGGCCAAATCCGCGAGTCTGCACCACTCTGCACCCGACGCCCACGGCCCGAGTTCGAGTGGCCCAACACCACGATAAGGTCTCCCCAGCGATCCTGACCTGGGATCTGGTCATCCCTGACCTACTTTGAGGCTCCCGACAACGCCTGCAGTCTCTATCTGTAGGATCTCCCCGACCACGACCTGAGCTGGTAAGGAAAACCCGATGCCAAAAGACACCCCTGCTCGCGAAGCCCCACGGCCTTGAGTGGCCCAACCGACGGCCTCCCGACATCCCTCGACATCCGAACTTACCTCTCCAACTGGTGGCCGCCTCCAGAAGATCTCTGTGCCCGAGTCTGCAGTGTTAGTTCTGACCGAAGCTTCCCATTGAAACCAACAGGGCGCTTGACCGATCCAGCACCCTGCACCCGGCCGCCCCTGTGCCGTTGTGGGTGCACCTTGTGTGCTATCTTGGATCCCCTTTGCCCTGAGCTAAACCCTAGGAGCTTTGCTCCCACATCCAAGTGGCGTGGCCGTGAGCAGCCACCAACCGCAGGCCCCCTATCTCCCATTGGATAACATTGGGCCTCAGCACCAGGCCGCCCTAGTGCCGCTGAGGGTGTTCTTTTAGTGCATTCTTGACCCCGGGGGAACCCTGGTTCTAACTCCAGAAACCCAACTCCCAAAACCGATTACTCACCTTTAAACCGATAACCTGATTTTCTCCCATAGGACTGCATTGACTGCTTTTCTGTGAAAAAGTTGTAAGTGTGGAGTTGAAAATTGCATGAGAACCCAAGAAACTGTTTTGACAAAAACTGACTTACTTACCTATTATCCAGAAAATGTCCCAGTGTGCTATCTAGGCATATCACACAGTAGAAAAAGTAATCCTGAAAAGTAATCCAAAAGTAATTACAACTGTATTTGCACTTTTCTACAAACATGTAAGAAAAGTCATTCTTCATCCAGCTCGCTTTTAACAATCTGTCTTGAAAAGTACAATCCTATTTACCTGTACCAGGTCCTGCTTGGTTCTATAAATAAAATACAACAAAGAAATATATTTGATACAAATAATTGGTCTGAGTTCAGTGTGTGACATCATTTCTTGCCTGAGTGTGTACAATAAATGCTTAACACTACCCTCTGATAAAGCCTTACTGCTCGCCCACAAATAGAGAGTAAGGTATTTTCTACTTTTACCTCTGTAAGCCTTTGGGGATCCACTGGACTCTGTGCACACTATAACTTACTTTGGTATAGTATATACAGAGCCATCTTCCTACAAATGTTCCTCTTTGTTTTGACTGCCTTGACTGTCTCCAAGGCAACACAGGCAGTTAAGACTCCACTGACCTTCTGCTGGCCTTTAACTTTTTCTCCTCCTCTGATCTGCACCAAAATTGGCATGTAGGACCGTAGCTAGTTTTGCTAGAAGTGTGTTTCATGCAGATTTGACAAATGGACCCAAATTTACTGGCAATCCAAAATAGCAATTTTCCGTTGAAAATGTGACATAAGTGCTAACTCTTCATTATGTATAGATTGATAGAGAGGGAGACATAATGGACGGCAAGAGTAAATAGTATAATATAATAGGGAAACAAAAGAAAATATTTGTAATAAATACGTGTATAAGAAAAGCATGAATGGGAGAAGATATGGCCTAAAGTCTACGGCAGTCGACCTCGAAGCTGGTGAACCGCGTTCGAATCTCGACAGGGACGCTACGCTCAACTTCCTGTGATTCTGGGCAACTCACTTTTACCCTCCAGTGCTTAACAAAAAGGAATGTGTCCGTCTGAAACGAAGCTCGTGCTCATGTAAATTGCTCTGATACCTTCGGGTCTAGTTCGCGCTATATAATCCCCCCCCGCCTCTCACCCCACCCCACCCCCCCAAAAAAGACGACAAATCCGAAACATTGTTTAAAGGATCCATAAATACATTAAATAAATCTAAACAATAAACAAGGTGTTAAGGATTATATATAACAAATATATAATTTGAAATTGTAAGCAAAAAAGAAAATGGGGCTGTGAGGGCTTGTATATGTACGTGATGAGAAAGACTTGTACCTAAATGAGTTGACATGGTGGCTGTCCAAGGTGTGTGTGTGTGTATCTGAAAGAAACAGTTAGTTGTAGATTCCTTACCTTAGAATTACCCCCAGGCGTCAGACTGGATCCGGAAAGTTTTTCGTCAGCAGTACCCCTGCGCGTCGGAAGGTGGCGTCGGTCGACTCCGCATTCGTCGTAGGCGTCGTGGTTGCCGGGATGATGTCACAATAGCTACATAGACAACGCCCTCACGCGCTGACGTCAGTTCTTTTTTTTTTTTCGCGCCAGCAAGCGCAGATCCGGAGAGAGCGGTACCCCCAGTCACTTTCTGACTGACTTTTTCTCGACTTTTGTCAACATCGTTTTTGAGTCCATCGACTCCGTGTCCACGTGGGATGCCCGGCTTCAAGGCTTGCGGTTCCTGTAGCCGACTGATGTCGGTAACTGATCCGCACCGCATGTGCCTCTTCTGCCTGGAGCGCGACAACGACCCCAAGTCGTGCTCCGACTGCCGGACCATGAATCCGAAGTCTTTGCGGGAGCGGTCCCGAATGCTTCTCGAGGCCCGGCAGTCGCCGTTCGAGGTCCCAGTCGCGTAGGAGGTCGAGGGACCGGTCGTGGAGCCATCATCACTCCTCATCCAAGTCTTCACACTCGGGGTCCGGTAAGTCGAAGCACAAGAAGTCGAAGAAGCATCGTCGTTCCTCAACTTCTCCCCGTTGGCCGACGTGACGAGGGATGCAGGTCCTGCACCTCCAGCGGCTCCGCGTGCGGAGCCCGAAGGGCCAACTCCGGGCTTCCCTCCCTTCGCGGGACCCGGAGCGACCCCTGCCCAGCTTCGTCAGTTCTACGAAGCGATGCATGCCATCTTTGGGCAGCCCGACTCGGCCGGCGCGCCTTCGGGCCCGCGGACTCAGCTGGGGTCCCTGGGCCTTCGACGCCGGCGGCTCCGGCCTCGGCACCGCAGGGCCCCCTTGGATCCATGCCTGGATCTGGATCCGGATCGGCGCCGGTCGACCTTGTGACACTTCCCCCGGCGCCGATTCCACCAGCACCACGTCCGCAACCGGCGTAGGCTGTGTCCCCAGCCGACGCCTACCCCAGCCTCCTTCTCGAGGTAGACACGGAGCCGGACCTGCGTCGACCGACCCCGGATCCGGCACCGACGGGTACTTTTGTGCCCCTGTTGTACCCTGGCTCTTTGAGACCAGATTGGCAGCCAGAGGACAGCGAGGAGGGCTGGGAGGGGTCTGGAGACCCTTTAACAGACCAGTTAGGTTATGAACCGGACTGGAGAGAGGAACTGGGGGAAGCCAGTGGTCTGGATACCTCACCAGACCGTGGCATGTTGTCTCCTCCTACCGTGGCTACGGAGGAGGGAGCGTTGTACGTAGTGATGTTGCGTAGGGCGGCGGAGGCTCTCCACCTCGAGCTACCTACGGTGGCAGTCAGGACTAACCTCCTGACAGAGGTGCTTCAACCGTCAGCGAGCTCTTCGGAGCCTCTGCTGCGGTTTAATGAAGCCCTAACAGACATCCTTTTGGGCACCTGGTCCAGGCCCAACACAGGGGCTCCTGTGAATAGGATGATTGCCCGACACCACTTTCCTCTCCCAACACCCCACCCCTGAGAGCTTGGTGGTCCAAGCCTCCACCTCCAAGGGCGCATTCCCTACCGCTCCACCTGATAGGGAATCCAAAACGCTGGACCATCTTGGGAAGAAGATGTTTTCTTCCTCCAGCTTGGGACTGCGGTCTGTAATGAGGTTTTCTTCCTCCAGCTTGGGACTGCGGTCTGTAAACACCGCATGTCTGTTGGGCCGTTACACCCACTCCGTGTGGGACATGGTTGTGCAAGTGCTGCCTCGGTGCCCGGATGAGGCCCGGGCCGTACTCTCTCAGGCAGTTGCCGAAGGGAGAGACGCAGCAAAGTTTACCATCCGCTGTGGGCTGGATACTGCTGACTCACTAGGCAGGACGATTTCCACGTCGGTAGCCCTTCGACGCTACGCCTGGTTGAGGTCGACTGGTTTTTCAGGGGATGTCCAATCCACTCTTATGGACATGCCCTTTGATGGCCGTCGCCTATTCGGCGACAAGGCAGACAACGCGCTGGAGCGCTTTAAGGACTCTCGGGCTACGGCCAGGTCCTTGGGCCTCTCCACCACCCGCCCTGCGCAGTCTGCCTTTCCCCCCTTTCGTGGCTACGGAAGGGTGCCCTGCCACGTCCCGCCCAGAGCCACAGGCCGGCGCAAGCTGTTCAGCCCCAGCGGCCGGGGACGTGGGAACCACCGCCGTGGTTCTGGGGGCCAGCGGGCGGGCCAGTCCACCACATCTCCCTCTGCAGGAGCCTCCAAACCTTCCTAGTTACCAAAAAGGGTAAATCCAAATTACGTCACTGGGACCTGGTTATATAACAGTACATTACACAAAGTGGCCCCAATGTACAATTCATCAACATCAAATATACAGTAATCAAAGAAAAATATTGAAACAAACACGTACTGTAATTAATAATCAGTGTTATTTAATCACACTGATTATGCATATAATAACATTATTCTGACAATATCAAAAATACAGTGCCCCTAGGTGGGAGGGGGGGGAAGGTGTGGGTACTCGTGATTGGAGTGAGGATAAAAGGGTAGATAGAGAAGGTAGAGTGCAAATCACATAAATCGTCACTTTAGAAAACATAAGGCTCTTGTCTTAAGCCTACACGTTTCACAATATAATCACGAAAACCAGATAGCCATGGTCAGATAGTGCCACAGTGTTAAATCGCTGTTGGTCAAAACTGGCAAATAGTGCAAATGTCGACGTTTCGACCCCTAAAATATGGTAGGTTATTCAATCCCTTACGGCGGGGTCTTCCTCAGGACAGGGGTAGAAGGGAAGGGGTACCTAGGGATAGAGCATAAAAACACCTTAGGAATATGAACACCATCCGTGATCAAAAAACTAATTGTGTTGGGCCAGAGCCCCATAAATTACCATGAGCCGCCCTTCACTGGGGGCTGATTAGTAGGCGTGGGCTCCAAAATAGCGAGAGCGAGGACAGTCGCCTGCAGGAGTAAAGTGCATAGTCAAAAAAGGGGGTCCCTACCCGTGGGTATGGTTTAATCAATAGGGGTTATGGCAGGTCAATTAACTTACATGTATGAATATAAAATTCTTCCAAAAGGGGGAACAAAGCCGGGCTACTCAGCTAGGTCCTGCATTGTATGATGTTCTAAATGAGAAGGGGAAAACAGGCGCTAATCAGGACTAAGAAGGTATAAAATAAATAAACACACCACCATTAAAGCTGCAAGTGTATATTACAATCTGTGTGCACAACGTGCAATTACCTGAAAAAACTCCTTAGGTCAGGCTAAAAATCTCCGTAGTAGTCACAATCTAGAATTAAAATGAAAAAGAGGAGAAATTCCGGTTGAAAGACCGAACTCCACAGTCGCATCAATAGGATTGCGTCTAATGTGGTTAAGTATATTCAAACTCACCGCTGCTCTCAAAACACTTCTCAGTCCGTGAAAGTGGAATCGGAGCTCTGATCCCTGCTGTTAAAATACGGCGGCTCGGCAAAATTTATGGGGCTCTGGCCCAACACAATTAGGTTTTTGATCACGGATGGTGTTCATATTCCTAAGGTGTTTTTATGCTCTATCCCTAGGTACCCCTTCCCTTCTACCCCTGTCCTGAGGAAGACCCCGCCGTAAGGGATTGAATAACCTACCATATTTTAGGGGTCGAAATGTCGACATTTGCACTATTTGCCAGTTTTGACCAACAGCGATTTAACACTGTGGCACTATCTCTGAAAATGGCTATCTGTTTTTCGTGATTATATTGTGAAACGTGTAGGCTTAAGACATGAGCCTTATGTTTTCTGAGGTGACGATTTATGTGATTTGCACTCTACCTTCTCTATCTACCCTTTTATCCTCACTCCAATCACGAGTACCCACACCTTCTCCCCCTCCCACCTAGGGGCACTGTATTTTTGATATTGTCAGAATAATGTTATTATAAGCATAATCAGTGTGATTAAATGACACTGATTATTAATTACAGTACGTGTTTGTTTCAATATTTTTCTTTGATTACTGTATATTTGATGTTGATGAATTGTACATTGGGGCCACTTTGTGTAATGTACTCCAAACCTTCCTAGTCTGACCTTTCAAGGCCACCAAACGCCAGTGGGCGGCAGGATTCGCCATCACCTTCCCCACTGGCGCACCATCACGTCGGACAGGTGGGTTTTGCAAATCGTCCGAAGGGGTAACTCCCTCCCCTTCAAGACTACCCCTCCATCCATGCCACCTCAGTACCATCGCATGTCGGAGGATCATCTGGCCCTTCTCCAACAGGACGTTTCGGCACTCTTGACCAAGGGAGCCATCGAGCGAGTTCCTGTCCCAGATGTAGGTCGTGGTTGCTATTCCCCCTACTTTCTGGTGCCCAAGAAGGACAAAGGCCTTCGTCCTATCTTGGATCTCAGGAACGTGAACCGCTTCCTCCAGAAGGAGAAGTTCCGAATGTTGACGCTAGCTCAGGTCCTGTCTGCCCTCGACCCTGGAGACTGGATGGTAGCGTTGGACTTGCAGGACGCCTATTTTCACATCCCCGTCCTGCCGGCCCACCGGCGTTACCTGCGGTTCGCGGTAGGCCACGAGCACTTTCAGTTTACCGTGCTCCCCTTTGGCCTTACCAGCGCCCCTCGGGTGTTCACGAAAGTGATGCGGTGGTCGCAGCTCATCTGCGCAGATCAGGGGTTCCAATCTTCCCCCTATCTCGACGACTGGCTGGCGGGCTCGCCCCAGGTTGTCGTCTCCCACCTCCAGACTACGGCCGACCTCCTGCATTCGCTGGGGTTTTTCATCAATGTGCCGAAGTCACACCTGACTCCCTCTCAGAAGCTCCTCTTCATCGGAGCATTCTGGACACAACACAGTTTCGGGTCTATACTCCCGAACAGCGAGTCCGGGATATTCGGGCTATGATTCCGATCTTTCAGCCTCTATCCCGGGTTTCGGTCAGAATGAGCCTCCGGCTACTGGCCTGATGGCCTCCTGCATCCTGCTGGTGGACCATGCCAGTTGGTATATGCGAGCTCTGCAGTGGGACCTGAAGTTCCAGTGGGCACATCATCAGGGGAACCTGTCAGATTGCGTCCAGATCTCAGAGGGCACTGCACACTAATTTCAGTGGTCGCTAACGAACCAGGATTGGGTCGACGGCAGATCCCTCCCCCTTCCTCAACCAGAGTTCACAGTGGTGACCGATGCATCGCTTCTGGGATGGGGTGGCCACATGGGGGAGGCGGAAATCAGAGGCCTCTGGTCTCCGGCGGAGTCCGCGCTCCACATGAACCTTCTGGAGCTTTGGGTGATTCGTCTTGCACTCAAAGCATTCCTTCCCTCTGTCCGGGAAAGAGTAGTGCAGGTGTTCACGGACAACACCACCGCAATGTGGTACTGCAACAAACAAGGCGGGGTGGGATCGTGGACCTTCTGTCTGGAGGCCCTCCGCCTCTGGACATGGCTGGAACATCCGGGCATATACCTGGTGGTTCAACACCTGGCAGGTTCCCTTAACGCCAGGGCGGACGAACTCAGCCGCAAGTGCATGATGGATCACGAATGGCGTCTTCACTCGAAGGTGGTGCAAGGTCTCTTTCAGCAGTGGGGAGAGCCTTGGTTAGATCTATTCGCCACCGAAGAGAACACGCAATGTCAGCAGTTCTGCGCGTTGGAATTTCCAAGGCGGCACTCGCTAGGCGACGCTTTTCGTCGCGAGTGGAGTTGCGGTCTTCTATACGCTTTCCGCCTATACCACTTCTGCCCAGAGTGCTGAAGAAGATCAAGCACGACCTGGCCCAAGTCATTCTTGTGGCTCCGGATTGGGCACGAAGAGTCTGGTATCCCGAGCTGCTCAACATGGCTATCGATCCTCCGATCAGACTGCCTCTTCGGGAGGATCTTCTGTCGCAGCAGCAGGGGACGGTCCTCCACCCGAACCTGTCCAGCCTCCACCTCCTTGCGTGCAGATTGAGCGGCGGCAGTTGACGTCATTTGACTTGCCTCCCGAAGTTTGTGATGTTATCTTGGCAGCCAGGCGTCCCTCCACTAAGACGGTATACGCCTGCAGATGGAACAAATTTGTGGCATGGTGCACAGCAAAGGCTGTGGATACCCTTTCCGCCCCTCTTTCTGAGGTTCTCTTGTTCCTCCTTTCTTTTGTCCAGCAGGGCACTGCTCTGGGCACTCTTAAGGGCTATCTGTCAGCCATTTCAGCCTTTCTTAGGCTTCATGATCAGCCTTCTCTTTTCAAGTCCCCTGTTGTAAATCGCTTCCTTAAGGGCATTACTCATCTCTTTCCTCCTGTTCCCTTCGTAATGCCTCAGTGGGACTTGAACTTGGTTCTTACCTTCCTTATGTGCGCTCCCTTTGAGCCGCTACATAACTGTCCTCTCAGGCTTCTAACTTTAAAAACTGCCTTTCTGGTTGCCATCACCTCTGCGCGCAGGGTGAGTGAGCTACAAGCTCTGTCTTCCAAGCCTCCCTTTCTGGCTGTCCATCCAGACAAGGTCGTCCTCAGAACTAGACCTTCCTTTCTTCCCAAGGTGGTTACTTCTTTCCACATTGGCTAAAACATCACTTTGCCCACCTTCTTTCTGCCTCCGCATCCTTCAAAAGAGGAAGAGAGGCTCCACCGTCTGGATCCAAAACGTGCGCTTTCCTTCTACTTGGATCGCACCAAACAATTCCGGGTGGACGACCAGCTCTTTGTTGGTTACGTGGGCGCTAAGAAAGGTGGGGCCGTGCACAAACGGACCATCTCCAGGTGGGTCGTTCTGTGCATCAAAGTCTGCTATTCTTTGGCAAAGAAGGAGCCTCCAGTGGGACTGCGCGCCCATTCCACCAGGGCGACGGCAGCTACCACTGCTTTTGGACGAGGAGTCCCCCTAAATGACATCTGTCAGGCAGCTACGTGGGCATCGCTGCACACGTTCACCAAACACTACTGCCTGGACAGCCAAGTCCGGAGAGACGGCTTCTTTGGCCGTTCTGTTCTCCAGGACTTTCTGGTGTGAACTTAGTTCGCAGACCCACCTCCGGGGTTGGTATTGCTGGGGTATCTATTCTAAGGTAAGGAATCTATAACTAACTGTTTCTTTCAGATGAACAAGTTACTTACCTTCGGTAACGATATATCTGTAAGAAACTTAGGTTAGTTATAGATTCCTTACCGCCCCACCCATCCTCCCTGTTTTGTAAACTGACTTCTAGGGTTAAAGACTTCCTTTCATGGCCCTAGTTTTGTGCACCAGTGGTCAGTGTCTTGCATGGCTCTGCATTTCTGGCGTGGAAAGTCGTGTACAGAACTGACGTCAGGGCGCGAGGGCGGCGTCTATGTAGCTACCGCAACGTAATCCCGGCGACCACAACGCCTACAACGAACACGGAGTCGACCGACGCCATCTTCCGAGGCGCAGGCGTACTGCTGACGAAAAACTTTCCGGATCCAGTCTGACGCCTGGGGGTAATTCTAAGGTAAGGAATCTATAACTAACCTATGTTTCTTACATATATATCGTTACCGAAGGTAAGTAACTTGTTCATACGTGTGTGTATCTATCTATCTATATATATATATATATATATCTATATATATATATATATATATATATATCACGCAGTCGCCGCTGTAATCCAAGGATTTCTCCACAGTACGGACACGGACCCAAGTTGGTGCTTCTTATAAAATGCTTTATTCAATCGCCATAAATATATATATATATACACACAAGAAAAATGCCAACGCACAAGTCAAAGAGAGAGTTATTTATGGGCAGAAGCACTTGTTAATAATCTGACGCGTTTCGGCTTGGTTGGCACTAATCATAGACAAACACTCACAGCTGTTGCTTGTGGACTCAAGCTGGTCGTAGTCCCAAAGTCCTCTTTTCCCATCATGCACCAAAAGGTAAGTACCAAAATACGAGCAAAGTGCATTAAATACAGTTTTCAAATAGTGCAACAATTCTCAAAATGCTGCCTGTTAGTGTGACCGCAATTTTTTAATCTCCTTTCAAGTCTGCAAGAGGTGGTCGTAATACCCCTCTTGCCTCCCGTGCTCTCGACCCTTCCATCCAGTGACTTCAAGGTTCAATCCTTGGGTGAGAGCGGGTCATGCTCCCCGAATCGATGCACACAAATACCTCTGAGAAAGGGTGCCTCCGACCCAGCAGGGCAGCTTCGGCTAACCACGGGAATTGAGTATCCCGCTGCATTGACTAATTTCTTATAAGATATATATCAACAGTCCTGTGTACTGATAATAAATCTACATCACTTAATTCAACGAACCTGTATTTAAATATTTTCCTTGGGGTGCCTCCTTCTGTTTCTTTGTGCCCGATGATTTACACAAGATAGTGGTCTTTCTATTACTCTTTTTCAGCAAGGATCAACCGTATAGTGGCTGTTACCAACCCCTTCCCACAATAAGCTTAGGTGCAGTGATCCTCGCTTAGTGGCCATTAGGCTCATCCTCTGATCTTCAGCAGGGTTCATCAAGACAAGGCATGCTCTATACTGGGGAGGCGTATATACCATGTCAAGTTGTTCCTCTTGCTGAGGGCACAAGAAGAGTGTCGGAGCCAATGACATCCTTGTTACACAGAAGTCAATTGGCACCATAGACTTTCAGTGATCTTAACCTAGCATTCATACAGTTTGTGCAGTGGATCAAATTTTATAGGGGTCGAATGTACCAGAGTGAAAACGATAGATAGTAGTACTGGGCATGACTGCATTTTTTGTCACCGTTACTTGTCTTCCAGAGCAGCTGGCAGGGATTATGATCATTAGATTTACAGACCACTGATTAAGGCCCTGTGGTACTCTGTATGGTGTTTTGCAAGACACAGAAGATGAACTGCTGTATACAACTGATCCAGTCTTAACTACCCGATGCCTGCTGAGAGTGTTTGGCACGTGGCTACAAGTGAATAATAAAATAACTGCCACCCATCTCTGTTTGTGGGAGATACTTGTCTCCATAAATTCTAACAGTACATTCAATTAGCCCCATTGCACACAATTTCCTGCCTAGTCACACAGTTACAAAGCCACTTCTATTGTTCAACTCTTTAATCTTTCCCAACTATATGCTTTTACTCTTATTACTTCCACTCTTAACTTTATTGCATGGTCTATGTGACATGCATGACAAAGTGAGTTTGACCAGCACTGACAGATTGCAAGGCAGCACATGCGGTGGTCCTTCAGCTACTACTGTAGCTACTTCAGTAACCAGTTAATTGCAGTTTACAATTACAACCTCCCTGGATTGTATCCCAGAAGTATTTCTAAGTGGTACTTAAGTAAATCTTTCTCTCCAACTAGTGTTTAATTACATAATCCAAGTGAATGTTGTTAACAGTTGGCTGTCTGGCGCAGCCCAAATTATACCCCATTTTTCTCTGAATGCTCCTCATGGTTTGCCACAAACAGCTGGTGGTCAAAGTGTAGGCCTACGTCCACCATTAGGCAGATAGAAAAGTCGCTTGCCCTTCCAAACCATTCTAGAGAGAAGCATTAAGACCGAGGAAGAGATGAGAAAAGAAAGAGGCGTAGTTAGATAAAAACTTTGAAATATTCACCATACCATCTATTTCTGGTATGTAAAGCTAAAGATGTCCTAAGGATGCATCTAGAGAGGTCAAAAGAAGGGGTTTAAAACAAGTCTTCATCTATTACAATTTAAAAGCCTGCTGATAAGGCTACCTCACCCCTTCCCAGTACTGAAAACGTAGCACCTGTGCAAGACGTCCAGCCCCACTGCACCTCCTTCAATGATGTTTTTCCCCCCAAGGCCCCTCATTGGAGGAGCTAGCAGTAAGGATGAAAGCCCAAATAAGAGATATCTAGATTACAAGAAGAGCTACAAGTGGCAAGCAAGTTGAAATATCTTTGTTCCTTATGAAGTTCAGAAGACAGTTGAGAATGTGTTGCCATCATAGACAATCCTTACTCAGTCCCTATCACAGAGAAATCCATATCTGACAGTGCTCTGTTGTTGTACATTGACCCACTGCTATAATACAGAAAGTACAGAGGGCTGAACATTTGGCAAATGAGAACCAATAAATATTTATAAAATATATATACCCAGATGGTATAATCCTGTTTTTCCAAGTGTATGAGTTGTTGGACAACCTACTGATGGGATAGGTATGGGCCTAACACAGTAGGGCAAATGTGTGAATGTGGAAGGTCCTTAAGGTATGAAGAATATTTGGCACACATGACATAAGTTTCCTCAGGTTTGCTGGTCTAACGGCTGGAGCTTGGCCAAATATGAGATGTGTTCCCTGAGACTACTGAAATACATACAGGTAATGTGTCTATTCAGTTATTCTACTACAAAGCAAAGTGCAATGGCAGCTGATAGGGAACAGTGAGGGCGGGGGAGGGGGGTTAGAAATAAAAATTAAAAATAAAACTTACCTGTTGGTCGCCGGTCCCCAGCCACCGCCTCTCCTCCGACGCAGGAACCAGGAAGCACACAGGCTGCCAGACTCCCCAAGCCAATCACACCACTGTGTTACAGCAGCGTTGTGATTGGTCTGAGCGCCGTGGTTCAGCGGTCAGAGAGGGACATGGGAGACTGCATGTTCTTCACCCAGGCTGTGCATTACAGCTGGTGGAGAGCATGCAAAGTGCGCATGACGGTTCGGCCGGCCGAAGATGGCTGGCCAAACCGTCATGCGCCCTTAAAGTGCAGCAGCCACTCCTCCTCCCTCTGGGTCACGGCAGCCCATCCCCGCCCTAACCTGGCTGCAGTGCAACTGCAAGCACAGTACTAAAAAAAAAAACGTTGTCATTTTTTTTTTTTCCTCTGCACTGCTCCTTAGCGGAGGAGCTGCTGCTGGCAAAGTGAGCAGATATCTGGCACAGGTTGTGGGATTGTAGGGTGGTAGCATTCTGCTGGAGAGAAATGATCTCACGACTGCCTTTCTTCTTTGGGTTGGCAGATAAACGAAAGGTTGACAGTGTGATTCCATCCTATGGAAAATAACTAGATCCCACTGCGAGCCTAGTGTCGTAAGCTAAATATTTTAGCTCTCTTCAACATATATTTTTTTTTTTCCTCTGCACTGCTCCTTAGCGGAGGAGCTGCTTCTGGCAAAGTGAGCAGATATCTGGCACAGGTTGTGGGATTGTAGGGTGGTAGCATTCTGCTGGAGAGAAATGATCTCACGACTGCCTTTCTTCTTTGGGTTGGCAGCTAAACGAAAGGTTGACAGTGTGATTCCATCCTATGGAAAATAACTAGATCCCACTGCGAGCCTAGTGTTGTAAGCTAAATATTTGAGCTCTCTTCAACATATATTTGACTTTACATATTTTAATCCATTCTTATATTATCTTTTTAATCTTTGATTAAGTGACATATTCTGCTATATTATCTTTTAGACATTGTGCCTGATGTTTTGATGCTTAACTTTTTTCTACTTGTATATACTATTGATGAATTTATGTACTGAGATTTATTAATATGTGTTGTGTTTTTATGATGTGTGTATGATCATGTTATTGATCGAATAAATAAATAAATAAAAAACTAGATCCCACTTTATTTGTTATTAGGGTTACTTTCATCTGTTGCCAGGGCAAAAATGATTTGTGTCACCTACTCACTGGGTCTAACAGTAATGAGAACGTGGGTGAAAATATCAAACCGGGGCTTGCGATTGAGAACTTTCAACTAGTGCAGTGCCATAGGATCAAGATGTACTGTATGATGGTACAGTAACCTTCAAAAACAAGTTCCTGTTTAGAATCCATGCAGAGATGTTTAACAGTTAATGAGAAACTATGAAGATGGTGTTTCAGATTTTAGGAATGATTGGCAAATGTTGATATTGGTGCCATTGGTGGATGACTGCACTGTCTCTTCTGACTTAGCCCTGAATGGAATAGATAGCACAATCCAAATACCTCTCTTGGTGTGCATGGCTGGCACTTAGTGCATTTCACTGCATACTTGCTCTGCATAGAATGGGCCACACAGTGCAGAAAGGTTTCAGTCCATCCGCATGCTGATATGTTGCATACTTGTGTCAATGATCAGCGCAATATATTACAGAAGTTGTTTTAGGTTTACTAATAGCATCTAATTAAAAAAGTACAATAGGATATTTTTTGTACTTTTTAACAGTTGTTTCATTCTACCTTTGTTTCACCCGCAAAATCTCTGTGATAGACTTAATTGTTATGGCAAGTAGCAGCAAGGACTGCTGCCACCCCAGTTTAGTCCTTATTTCTAATTGAATTTTGAGCTATAGATAATCCATTGTGAATATATGAGATACATACATTCCAAGCTTGCATCTTGTGTAGCACCTGAAATGTAAATGGCCAAAACCCTCAAACTTTTAAGTATCCAGTGATGCTATTGCCACTCCTGATGTTTGGTATGCTGCAATGCTGGCTACAAAATAACTTGTTGGCTATAGCTTTGCCGAAGGACTGTATAATCTGCAACCTTGTGAATTATGCCCACCTTTCTTCAATACAGTGATCAGAGATGGTAATAGTCCATTTGTCTTATGATTCCATATATGCTTTATGCATTCTATGTGAGAACCTTTCGTAATAAAATGCACTGTACTGCTTTCTATCCTGACACCGTCAATGTACTATTTATTCTTTTTGTAAGTTTATAAATAATATTTGCTGTAGAGAAGACGTGCCTGTGAGAACAGTATGTTAATTCTTTTTTAAAACATTTGATATTGTAGCACTTCATCATGCTGGGGCAACTGAGGCAATTTTGAAAAATTCAGTTATTCTTTTCTGAAGTTCTGAATGTGTAATGTAACCATTTGAATATGAAGTTTTCTTTCAAGTTTGAGATTGTTTTCAGGTTGTAGTTGTGCTGTTGCATGACATTGAGACCTGTTTTGCATGCACAGGCTAAACAGAAAAAGAAGGAAGAAGCGGCAAATGCCAAATTAATGGAGGCCGAGAAACGAATAAAGGTTAGTTTAGAGAAACACCAGAGTTTTACATCTTTCCAAATGTCCTTTTTGCATGAAAATAAATTATATTTAAGGATTTTATTTGATGTGCAAGTACTACTTGTATATTGAAAAATATGTCCAGGTTATTATTGATAATCTTACGAAGTCTTGATAAATGCTGGCCAAATCACATGCATATACCAACACAATATTCCTATGTCTATTAAAAAAGGTACTAATTTAGTTTTTTGAAATATTTGATTATTCTTCTAATGTAGTAAAGAAAATGCCAAACCTAACTTTGATCTGCAAGAAAAACAATGATGTTTGCTAATGCAAATTTAAGATTAAAATCCCATTTAAAAAGAGAATGATAAAAAAAGTTCACTGATTGAAAAAATGTGTGTATGTTTGACTGAAAGTGTGTGTGCAACTATACATATATATATATATATATTTATATATGTAAATGTGTATATATGTGTGTGTGTGTGTCAGTTTAGTGATTGAACAGTTTACAATAAATCTGTAAAGAGGGTCTCATGGGCCATTTTGTACTCATCACAGAGACTGAATTCTCATCATTGCGAAAAAGCAGTATGCCTTGATGCACATTATACAGTTGAATTAATAGTAGCTTATGCGTAGTTATCTCGTGTTGTTTTACAGTGTCTTTCTTTCCTTGTACCATAGGAGAAGGAACTAAGAAGGCAACAGGCAATCATTTTGAAACATCAGGTATGTACATATGCTTGAAGGTAAAATCTTATTTTCTTATCAGTCTTAAAATGTTATGAAAAATAATGTAATGGTAAATTCTCCAAGTTGTTTTTTTATCATTAAAGTAGACCAAGTATTTGCTTTCATTTTAAATTGTATTGTCATGCTTTGGTAATTGTGTAATTTTGGGGAGTGGTGGGAATTTCTTGATGAAAATGGTTTTATGACTGTGATTTCTTTTTCATAATGATGTGCCAACTCTTTCTGCCAGGAGTTGGAGAGACATAGACTAGATATGGTATGGGTATGTTTATTTTTGTTCATCTAACACCGCATCGTGATTTGGTTGTGATATGGTTGTCATAGCAATGCATAAAATGTAGCATTGGCTGCTGTCATATTACATTTTGCTGCATGGCTTCACAGCACAGTGCATTGCACACATCTGCTGTCTGTCGTTAAAAATGTAGCTTGTCTCAATATTTTCTCACTGTAACAGCAATCCACATTTAAGGCTGTGTTGACTAAAACGCCAAAACACGCATTCTTGTTTTGAGACATTCTGTTTGTCATGTTTACTAAATATACATATTGCATTGTATATTGGGTTCGGCTCTGAGAAATATAGTTCATATACTTGTGATCCACTGACTACCGTTTAAATATCACTTCAGTACCTAATTTCGAATGAGGTATTTTGGGTCCCAAAACTTGAATACTTCAAATGAAGTTAAAGAACGTTGTTTTGTTTGCTTCCCCATGCTTCACTTAATGTACATTTAACAGTGCTATTGATGGTGCAACTTTTGGGGCTTTATGCATTGCATCAAGGGACGGTCACAACTGGATTATAAATTCTATATTAGCTATGGTTGGATATGAACCATCATTAATTTCCACTTATCCATTTTAAAAACAACTGGCTTGGTTTTGGATTTGTAATATACTTTACTTAGTTAGAATATATTCTATTGCCCAAATAAACAAGCTCAAAATGTGAAAAATGGAAGTACAATATATAATTCTTTAAAATTGTCATACCAGCTTCTTAATAATCAGGGCCCTGTTTAGCAGGCAGCAGGTTATAATGGACATAAAGCCATTGACCTCTTCTGGCCAACCATTATGCTTTGTGTTATGCCAGCTTATAAAAGAGCATCATTTTTTTTATTGACCGTGAGTACATTTTGTATGCTTGTTGTACACTGCCTTCATGTTCATTGCTTTACCGTTATGCTTTTGATTGTTCTTGTACATGCTTTCTAAACTTCAACTAAAACATGCGCAAACTTGGCCATCATTGTCTTTAATATTTACTTTGCCAGTGTCTGTCCGTTCTAAACCTGTTGACATTTTAACTAAGCATTTTTTAATTGTTATATTTGTGTTGTCCTGCTCTAATTATATGTGCTCTCAATAGGAACGAGAGAGGAGGAGGCAGCATGTGATGCTTATGAAAGCCATGGAAGCACGTAAAAAAACTGAAGTTAGTAAGCGATTTGTGGAAAAAAATATTTTTCCTTGTTTTATTCTTCAAATGTCTATCCTGAAACTGTGTGCATCGGGGGTTCTTCTGTATATGTACTTTTAGAAGAATTCAGAACTTTGAATACATTCAAGCAATTAGACCATTGTTCAAATGCTTCAGATTAAGTATGCATCTAGAGCATGGGTATCCAACGTAGGTCCAGGGGAGGAGATCCAAATTAGATTTTCAGGACATCCACACAAAATAAATGTATGCAGAATGAATTAACTTGCATAGTAATGGTTGTTCTGAAATTCTGGCATGGATCCTTAGCTCCTGGACCTAAAATGCAGATCTTGGATCTATAGTCTTATAGCTATGGTTATATTGAATAATAATAAAATAATAATGATTTCCTTAGCCTCCCTCACCAATCCCTTTTTGTCAACGAAAAAGTGAATGGGTGCCAGCAAGAGGGCTAAATGAGATGAAGGTAACAAGATCAATCCTGATAGCAGCCTGATAGCACCAAACTCAGGCATTCATCCTACTAGGATTGATAAACTAGACCTGGGGTTTTCAACCAGTGGTCCATGGACCCCTGAGGTTCCGCAATGCCTACTCAGGGGGTCCGCGATTTCTTAGAAAATTAAATATTAACAGATTACTAAAGTATACATAAAGAAGTAAAGTGGAAAAATGAAAATTTTAAATGTTCTATAAATGTGAAGGAATTGGGAATCGGAGGATCAAAATTAAGTTTATATCCTCAGATTGATTCGTGGGAGCAGTGCAAAGTGGGTGACATCAATTGAAATTAGAAAAGCTCCAACCTTCTCGTTGAAATTACATTTTGATTTTTTCAGATTTGCTTGTGAAGTAAAGAAAATATTTAATCATTTATGTATTTGTTTGAAGCATGGTTGTGCCTTTATTTTTGTGTATTTATTTGCGTTTCAAATCATCAAAATTGCTCGGGCTAGTGTCCCTGGCTTCCAGTAATGACTCAGTGGGGGTCCCTGGATTCCAATAATAATTCAGTAGGGGTCACCGGACTCCAGTAATTATTAAGTGGGGGTCCACAGAAGTCGAAATGTTAAGAACCACTGAACTAGACTATTGAATTGGATTGCTTTAATGCCAGATACTGTTGCAAAGCTACTGTACTGCAGCTTATTTAAACAGTTTTTCTTCCAATGATCCCAGTAATGATTTCCTTACTCTCCCCCACCCATCCCTTATGACAGCGAAAAAGTGAATTGGTGCCAGTAAGAGGGCTAAATGAGATAAGATTTTGCTGCACGCATCTGTTGACCTGAATGTCACAAGATCAATCCTGATAGCAGTCTAATGGTGCCAAACTCAGCCATTCATCCTATCAAAATTTTTTAATTAGACTATTGAATTGGATTGCTATTTATTTTATTTGAAAAGTTTTATATAGCGCTACTAGACCCGGAGGTATCGGAGCGCTTTACATGAGTTACAGCGAGTTACAAGTTACATAGTTACATCACTTGAATCAAAGAGTCATAGGGGGAGGAGGATGGGGAGGGAGGGAATACACAACTGGAAAAACGAGGAAAACCATGACAGATGTAGGTGGGTAGGTGACGGCCGAGGGGGTGAAACCAGGGCCAGGCTCCTCTTTAGCTGCATATGACAGCTCCACCGGGCATTGGCCAAGGTTGCTCGTGTATCCAGGTGAGTACAAACAGTCATCAGAGGTCCATCAGAAGTTCAGAGGAACGTTATTTAAGAGTTATATATAGTGCTGGCTAGACCCGTAGGTATCAGAGCACTTTACATTAGGCTACACAATGTTACCGAGAATGAAAACAAATACACATTACGTCAAAAATTAAGCAACAAGTTGGGAGAGGAAAGAAAGGTGAGACTAATAGAGAGGAGGGGGGGAAGTGTGAAGGGGGAGGATGAAGGAAAAGACGGCAGGGGAGACGAAAAGAAGTCTGCCCAAAGACCGACTGGGTAGGTGACGTCCGAGGAGGGAATCCACAGCCCATCACCCCAATAGCTAAACAGGTAGATCCATCGGGCATCAGTCAGATTGCTAGGTCTCAACTGACGAGGGAAAGTTCACAGAAGAAAGTCCAGTGGATAGACAGGGTGGGAACTATGAGCAAGGACGAGTGAGGGCAAAGGTCAATGGCTGGAAAGAGGAGAAGAGTAGAGAGGAGGGGGTAGGGGGTATGGTGAAGAGGAGAAGGGAGAAAAGTCCATTAGAGAGACGCAGGAGAGCTTGCCCAAAGACCGGCTGGGTAGGTGATGGTCAAGGAGGGAAATCCATAGCCCATCTCCCCTTTAGCTCCCGAGGTAGCTCCACCGGGCGTCAGTCAAAATGTCTAGGTCTCAGCTGCCGATGGAAAAATCTCCGAGTCAAGTGTCATGGAGGGTGAGCAGGAGCGGGGTCGAGTGAGGCAGTATCGCGGTGCTGATCACTGTGTCTGTAGGTGACAAACACCGGACCAAAAAAACAAGGTGTACCTTGAGCAGAGGAGTGTGAAAGGCTTCCCTCATAAGCAGCAGGCGTTCGGTAAAGGCGATATAAGTACTCCTAGGCTGGTACTCCATATTCTCCAGGGCAGCTCTAGTAGGGCAACGTGTCTCTTGCCTCCTGTTGTGCTCCCCTCATCCTTGCTCATTTTATATGCACTGCCTGGTGGCGAAGGCCGCCATCTTAGGGTCAGGCATCCAGGCTCTGGGCAGCTTGCGCTGCATCTCCCAGAGTCAGGGCACCCGAAGAGGCACGCACACTCTATATCAGGGGGACCCTCGGCGCCAGTGGGGCCGCCAACAGCAGAGGTCTCCTACCGGTGCATCCCGCAAGGCGGCTGACAGATGCGGTCCCCGGTCTCGTAGCGGGGTGCCTCGCCTCGCCCTCCGGTCAGAATCCGACCTCCGCTCCTCAGTCTGCCACCGCCTGTGTTCCCAGAGGGTGTCAGCAGGTAGGAGTCTCTGTGCTGGGTGGAATTGCACCCTCCGTTTATGAATTGCCTGGTCAGAGATGGGACGCCATCTTAAAGTCAGGCGGGATCCGGCGTGGGGCTGCTGAGCAGGAATATGTCGCCTTGTGGCTTCAGGAGTCACTGCCCCCGTGGGTATCGTCCCTGGGGCTTCCCTTTCTGTCCCTCTGCTGCGGCGCTTAGGCACTGGTGTACACTGGCGCTGCAGCCGCGCTTCCCCCCCAGTGGCGCTCGCGGGGCTCACCAGGCATCGTTAGCGGTTAATTCCCTCAGTGTGATCTCGCCGCTGCTGTAGATGGAGGGCGCGAGACGTCCCCAGACTCGCGGACGGGGGTGCGGGGTAATCGCTGTTCTCCCTCGGTGGAGCACTCGCGGCTGGACGCCGCTGCTGGCTTCTTCAGTCCGACTTCACTCCTCCGCCCCAGAGGTCACGGTATCGCCCCAGCCCAGCGTGCGGCTCAGTATCCAAGGGGTAAGAGGCCTCCGACTCACCCCGCCGATCTCGCAGCAACAATCAGCTCGAGTGAATCGCCCCAACCCAGTGAGAGGCTCCGTGATACTTAGTGTTGCAAAGCTACTGTACTGCAGTTAAATAAAAATACTTGTACCTTTAGGTTCCTCACCTTTTGATTATCCCAAGGCACAGAGTAGATCCAGAAACGTTCTTAATAGCTCTGCCATGCAGTAAAGGGCACTAGCAAAGCTTTTCTGCAGTGGAAACCATGTAATTGTACCATTACAGTAGCGTAAACCTCCCATTCGACGTCCTGACCCCAGGTCCCTTTTTTCTGCACTTTTGACACAGATCCGGATTTTGCTCTGACAGAAATGATAGTCATGAAGTTAGAATCGACCCATCTGCTTGTGGGTACCCCGGAACGAACACAAACAAAAGGACCCCTCCCCCCAATGTTAAAAATAAATTATAATTAAGAGAAATTAATTTATTTCTATTCAAAAAGATTGTAAACTACACAAACCGTAGAAATTAAAAAGTTATAGTTATAACTTAGTTTTGGGGTTTTGTATTGAATTTGTGTTTTTTTGTTGGGTAAAAATTGATTTCTAATTATGTAATGTTGTTTAGTTTGGTATTAATTCTTTGATATGTAGTACAGTGGGGTAGAGTGAATTGGGGTGAACTAGCATACAGTAGTGGCATAGAGAGCCGTACAGTAGAATATTATCTGAAAGAGACACGTTAGTGACAGATTCCTTACCTTAGAATATCCCCAGGCGTCAGGCTGGATCCGGAAAGTTTTTGCGTAGCAGTACCCTTGCGCGTCGGTAGGCGGCGTCGTGCGGCTCCACGTCCGGCGTCGGCGTCGGGATCGCCGGGATGACGTCGCGGGCAGTACTTAGGCGCCGCCCCTGCGCGCTGACGTCAGTTCTTTCTTTTTCCGCGCCAGTAAGCGCAGATCCGGGAAGAGCAGTGCCCTAGTCACTTTTTTACTAAGTTTTTTTGGTGATTTTTCACTGTTTTCTCGAAGTCTCTCGACTCCGAAGGTGTCGGTAGGGATGCCCGGCTTCAAGCCATGCGACGCCTGTGGTCGAATGATGTCGATCACAGACCCACATCAGGAATGTCTCTATTGCCTCGGCCGCGACCACGACACCAAGTCGTGCCCCGACTGCCGGGCCTTGCATCCGAAGGCTTTGCGAGAGCGGTCTCGAAAGCTCCTCGAGGTCCGGCAGTCGGCTCCGCGCCACACCAAGCCCCGGTCACGCGAGAGGTCGAGGGGCCGGTCGCGGAGTCCTCAACAGTCGTCGGGGTCCAAGTCTTCGCACTCCTCCGGTAAGTTGAAGCATAACAAGTCGAAGAAGTGTCATCGCTCGACGACTTCCCCTCGCCGGTCTCGCGACTCGGCTGAGGGTCCTGACGGCACCGTCCCCGCGGCTCCGGGAGGGCCTGTGGAGCCGCCCCCGCATTACCCGTCCTTCCCGGGTTCGGGGGCGACTCCGGCCGAGATACAGGAGTTCCTGTCGGCCATGGCCCGCCTCTTCGGGCCTCAAGGTCCCCCCGGTGCGCCTTCGGGCCCCGCGGACCCTGATGGGGTTTCTCCGGCGCCGCCTGTCACACCAGCCTCGGTCCCGGCCCCGGCCTCGACCCCGGTGCTGCCACAACCCCGATCGACGCCGGTTGACCTGACGACACCTCCACCGATCTCTCCGGTGCCGTTCCCGCCGCCGTTTCCCGGTTCTCTCCGGATCCGGACACGGCGCCGGACAGGCGTCCGCCGACGCCGATGAGACCTTGGGTCCCACATGTCCCTCCTCCTTATTTTGAACCAGAATTGGAGGACGAAGAGAACTGGGAGGGGTCTGATGACCCTCTCACACAGCAATGTGAGTTTGATCAGGACTGGGCTGAGGAGCTTAGGGATGCCAGTGGTCTGGACACCTCCCCTGACTCTGGCATGCTGTCTCCTCCTTCCGTGGCAACGGAGGAGGGAGCAAACTTTGCAACGGTGTTGCGTAGAGCAGCTGGGGCCTTACACCTCCAGTTGCCTACAGTGGCTGTCAGGAATAACATCCTGACGGAAGTGCTTCAGCCGGCGGCTACCTCCTCTGAGCCACTGCTGCCGTTTAACGAGGCGCTTTCAGATGTTCTTTTGGGCACCTGGTCCAAGCCCACCACAGGGGCTCCTGTGGATAGGAACGTGGCCCGACGCCATCGCCCTGCTCCGGGTGACCCCCTGTTCCTCCCCCAACACCCCACCCCTGAGAGCTTGGTGGTCTAAGCCTCTGCTTCCCAAAGCGCCTTCCCTACCGCTCCCCCGGATAGGGAATCCAAACGCCTGGATCAATTTGGGAAGAAGGTCTTTTCTTCCTCCAGTGCTGGCTTGCGGTCCGTCAACAGCACTTGCCTCTTGGGCCGATATTCCCACTCCTTGTGGGACTCGGTGGCGCAAGTTCTGCCCAGTGTCCTGAGGAGGTCCAGACACTGCTTACCCGCACCATTGCGGAGGGAAGAGATGCGGCAAAGTACACCATCAGATGTGGCCTTGATACCGCCGACTCGCTAGGCAGATCGCTTGCGACGACAGTGGTGCTGCGCCGTCACGCCTGGCTGAGAACCACTGGTTTCTCGGGTGATGTCCAAAACACTCTTATGGACATGCCCTTTGATGGGGTCGGTCTTTTTGGGAACAAGGCAGACCATGCGCTGGAGCGCTTTAAGGACTCGCGGGCTACGGCCAAGTCCCTGGGCCTTTCTGCTGTACGCCCTCCGCAGCCGTCTGCTTTTCGCCCCTTTCGTGGCCACGGAAGGGGTGCCCAGTCACGTCCGCTGCCCAGCCACCGGCCCGCGCAGCAAACGTCTTCGCGTGGCCGAGGACGTGGCTCCCGCCGTGGCGGGTCAGGCAACCAGCATGCGGGTCAGGCCACCAACCCCGCCCCGTCCGCAGCCTCCAAGCCCTCCTAGTCCTTCTTTTCAGGTGCACAGCACACCAGTAGGGAGCAGGGTCCGCCATCACCTTCACCACTGGCGTGCCATCACCTCGGACAGGTGGGTCTTGGACATTGTCCGAAGGGGCTACTCCCTCCCCTTCGAGACCATCCCCCCAGCCATACCACCTCAATTCCACCGCATGTCAGGGGATCACTTGGTGCTTCATCAGAAGGAAGTTGCGGCCCTCTTGGCCAAGAGGGCCATCGAGCGCGTTCCGACCCCAGAAGTAGGACGTGGTTGCTACTCCCACTACTTTCTGGTGCCCAAAAAGGACAAGGAGGACATGCGTCCTATCTTGGACCTCCGGAACGTCAATCGCTTCCTCCGGAAGGAGAAGTTCAAGATGCTCACCCTAGCTCAGGTCTTGACTGCCCTCGACCCTGGAGACTGGATGGTAGCGTTGGACTTGCAGGACGCATATTTTCACATTCCCGTCCTGCCGGCCCACCGGCGTTACCTGCGGTTCACGGTAGGCCTCAAGCACTTTCAGTTCACCGTGCTCCCTTTTGGCCTTACCAGCGCCCCTCAGGTGTTCACGTAAGTGATGGCGGTGGTCGCAGCTCATCTGCGCCGGTCAGGGGTTCCAGTCTTCCCCCTACCTCGACGACTGGTTGTTGAAGGCGGGCTCGTCCCAGGCAGTCGTCTCCCACCTCCAGACTACGGCCGGACTCCTGCACTCGCTGGTGTTCTCCATCAATGTGCCGAAGTCGCACCTGGTTCCTTCTCCACAGCTCCTTTTCATCGGAGCGGTTCTGGACACAACGCAGTTTCGGGCCTATCCTCCTGAACGGCGAGTCCTGGATATTCGGGCTATGATTCCGATCTTTCAGCCTCTATCTTGGGTTTCGGTACGGATGACCCTGAGGCTGCTGGGCCTCATGGCCTCCTGCATCCTGCTGGTCGATCATGCCAGATGGCATATGCGGGCTCTGCAGTGGGACCTGAAGTTCCAGTGGGCGCAGCACCAGGGCAACCTGTCCGATTACGTCCAGATCTCGGAGGGAACTGCACAACAGTTGCAGTGGTGGCTCTCGAACCGGCAATGGGTCACGGGCAGATCCTCTCCCTTCCCCAGCCAGAGCACACAGTTGTGACGGATGCGTCCCTTCTGGGATGGGGCAGTCACATGGGAGAGGCGGAGATCAGAGGCCTCTGGTCTCCGGCGGAGTCCCGGCTCCATATCAACCTTCTGGAGCTCCGGGCGATCCGACTTGCACTGAAGGCATTCCTTCCCTCTGTCAAGGGGAAGGTAGTGCAGGTGTTCAGACAACACCACCGCCATGTGGTACTGCAACAAACTAGGCGGGGTGGGGTCGTGGACCCTTTGTCAGGAGGCTCTGCGTCTCTGGACATGGCTGGAACATCAGGGCATATTCCTGATGGTTCAACACCTGGCAGGTTCCTTGAACGCCAGGGCGGACGAACTCAGCCGCAGGTGCATGATGGATCACGAATGGCGTCTTCACTCGGAAGTGGCGCAAGGACTCTTTCTACAGTGGGGAGAGCCTTGGTTAGATCTATTCGCCACCGAAGAGAACGCGCAATGTCAGCAATTCTGCGCGTTGGAATTTCCAAGGCGGCACTCGCTCGGCGACGCTTTTCGTAGCGAGTGGAGTTGCGGTCTGTTGTACGCCTTTCCGCCTATACCACTTCTACCCAGAGTGTTTAAGAAGATTCGGCGCGACCGGGCCCAAGTCATTCTTGTCGCTCTGGACTGGGCTCGAAGAGTTTGGTATCCCGAGCTACTCAGTATGAGCATCGATCCCCCGATCCGTCTGCCTCTTCGGGAGGATCTTCTGTCGTAGCAGCAGGGGACGGTCCTCCACCCGAACCTGTCCAGTCTCCACCTCCTTGCATGGAGATTGAGCGGCGGCAGTTGATTCCTTTTGACTTGCCTTCTCAAGTTTGTGATGTGATTCTGGCAGCCAGGCGTCCCTCCACTAAGGTGGTATACGCCTGCAGGTGGAACAAGTTTGTGGCATGGTGCACAGCAAAGGCTGTGAATCCCCTTTCTGCCCCTCTTTCTGAGGTTCTACTGTTCCTTCTTTCTCTGGCCCAACAGGGTTCTACCCTGGGTACCATCAAGGACTACCTTTGTACAATCTCGGCCTTCCTCAGGCTTCCTGATCAGCCCTCCCTTTTCAAGTCCCCTGTTGTTAACAGGTTTCTTAAAGGCATTACACACCTTTTCCCTCCTGTTCCGTTTGTGGTGCCTCAGTGGGACTTGAACTTGGTTCTTACCTTTTTAATGTGCGCTCCCTTTGAGCCTCTCCATAACTGCCATCTTCGTCTTCTCACTCTGAAGACAGCCTTTCTGGTGGCTATCACCTCCGCTCGGCGGGTGAGTGAGCTCCAGGCTTTCTCTTGCAAGCCCCCCTTTCTGTCTGTCCATCCAGACAAGGTTGTTCTTAGGACGCGTCCGTCCTTCTTGCCAAAGATGGTTACTGCCTTCCACATTGGGCAGACCATCACTTTGCCCACCTTCTTTCCGCCTCCGCATCCTTCCAGAGAGGAAGAGAGGCTCCACCGTCTGGACCCAAAACATCGATTTCTTTCTATCTGAACCACACACAACAGTTCCGGGTGGACGACCAGCTCTTTGTTGGCTACGTGGGCGCCAAAAAAGGTTGGGCGGTACACAAGCGGACCATCTCCCGCTGGGTTGTCTTGTGTATCAAAGCCTGCTATTCTTTGGCTAAGAAAGAGCCCCCTGTTGCGCTACGTGCCCATTCCACCAGCGCGACAGCCACCACCACGGCTTTGGGACGTGGTGTCCCATTGCAATACATTTGTCAGGCAGCTACGTGGGCCTCGCTGCACACGTTTACCAAGCATTACTGCCTTGACAGCCAAGTCCGGAGAGACGGCTTTTTTTGCCGCTCTGTTCTCCGAGACTTCCTCGTCTGATCTTTGTTTGCAGACCCACCACCGGGGTTGGTATTGCTGGGGTATCTATTCCAAGGTAAGGAATCTGTCACTAACGTGTCTCTTTCAGATGCACAAGTTACTAACTTAGTAATCGATATATCTGTAAGAGACAGTAGTTAGTGACCGATTCCTACCGCCCCACCCATCCACCCCGTTCTGCGAACTGATTTCTAGGGTTAAGGTCATCCCTTTCAGGGCCCTAGTTTTCAGACACCAGTGTCAGTTTCTTGCATGGCTCTGCGGTTCTGGCGCGGAAAGTCGTGTACAGAACTGACGCCAGCGCGCTTGGGCGGCATCCAAGTACTGGCCGCGACGTCATCCCGGCGATCACGACGCCGACGACGGACGCGGAGCAGCACGACACCGCCTACCGACGCGCAGGGGTACTGCTACGCAAAACTTTCCGGATCCAGCCTGACGCCTGGGGATATTCTAAGGTAAGGAAACTGTCACTAACTACTGTCTCTTACAGATATATCGTTACACAAGTTAGTAACTTGTGCCTTAGGCTGCCACCAACAGACCTGTTTCTGGACCCCTGGGTCGAGAGCCTGCTGCTCTCGGGGGCCTGAAACAATGCACATCCTGGGACGAGGTGCCAAGCCCCCTCCCCCAGGATGGGCAGGGTTCACGAAGGGGAAGCTTCAAAGGCATGCCGCCTTTGTGAGCTTCCCCAGACCAATTGCTGCTTTCAGCAACTGGTCCCCACTGGTTCTACCCCCCCACTTTGGGCGGGAGAACCGGCGGGAAAAACAAGTGAGGGAAAGAGGTGTGCCCACCTCTGCCAACTCCACCCCTCAGGTGGGGGAGGCGAGGTGAAGCACAACTCGGAGTCCCCGCCATCTTGAGGATGGGGGAACCCAACCAACCAGGGACAGGCTCCTGCCCCCCTCCCACTGGAGGGTGGCACGATAGGGGGTGTACCCACCCCAGGGAAGGGACCCATTGGTCCCTGCCCTTTACCTACCTGTAACGCCCCTAAATCTAGTATTTAGGGGGCACCCTGAACCTTGCTTCCTCAGATCCAGCCTGACAACAAGAAGAAAAGAAGAAGGACCGAACAGCCGTGCAGCCAGCTAACAAAAGGAAGACGCCCACTGACTTGGCCCCAGCCCTACAGGCCTGTCTCCCCTCGAACCTGCTCCTGCGAAATCCCGGTGTGTCCTGCAGCCAGCAACCTCGAAAACCCCGGAGGACCTGCCTGCCTTCACTTCCAAAGACTGCTTCTCCCGTCAACACCGGATTTGTTCAACTGCAACCTCTGGCAGCAGCCAGAGACCGCGAATCCAGCCCACTCTGCACCCGCCGAACCCGGCCCGAGCTCGAGTGGAAAAACACCACGAGGTGGTCACCCCGGCGATCCTGACCCGAGATCCGGCGACTCCTGACCTGCCTCAAGCCTCCAGCCGACGCCTGCAGCCTAAATCCAGAAGGCCCCCCTTACCGCCACCCGGAGCTTGTAAGAAGATCCGACCCCAAAAGGCACCCCTGCACCAGGCACCCCTGCACCCGACGCCCCACGGCCTTGTGTGCCCAAACCGACGGTGCCTAACCAACCCCTACCTTCCCAACTTACCTCTCGAAGTGGTGGTCGCACCCAGAAGTCCTTCGTCTCCCTGCCTGCAGTGCTACTTCAAACCGGAGGTTCTCCATTGAAAACAACAGGGCGCCCGACGTCGAAACAGCACTCTGCACCCGGCCGCCTCAGTGCCGCTGAGGGTGCACCTTTTGTGATACTTTGTTTCCCCATTTGCCCTGATCTTAACCCTAGGAGCTTTGCTCCCACAACTCAGTGGCCTGCTTGCCAGCAGCCACCAACCAGAGGCCCCCTATCCCCCATTGGATAACATTGGGCCTCAACACTCTGCACCCGGCCGCCCTAGTGCCGCTGAGGGTGTAACAAGAGTGCATCACTGACCCTGGGGGACCCCTGAGTCTAACCCCAGAACATTAACTCCCACAGTCAATAACTTACCTGTGAACTGATAACCTGTTTTTCCTCCATAGGATAACATTGACAATTTTTCTTCCAAAAAGTTTCTAAGTGTGGAGTTTTGAAATCTAAAAATATTCTTTAAAAATCGCACGAATACCAAAACGTATTTACTTACCTGTTTGCAGGAAATGTCCCAGTGCTGAATCTAGGTATCCAGCACTGAGTTAGAAAAAGTAACGTAAAAAGTATCTTACCTGTAATTTACTGAAAAAGCCTATTCATTTCAATGTACTGTATTTGCTAAGTGTTGCAACCTACTGCATCCCCTGTAAATCAAACAAAGTACAATTCCTATTGCATTTTCAAACTGTTCTACAGTCAGCAACTTATTACTGTAAAGTATTTAATGCTTACCTGTGCCAGGCTTGCTTGGTTCTAAAAATAAAATAGTATATTTTTTATACAAAAACAATTGGTCTAGAGTTCAGTCCTTGAGTGTGTGAATTCATTTGCTGACTGAGTGTGTACATCAAATGCTTAACACTGTCCTCTGATACTGCCTTACTACTCGACCACTCTACCACAAATAGAGAGTAAGGTTCTATCTAACTTTAACCTCTGCCTACCTCTGGGGTCATCTGGACTCTATACACACTATACCTCATTTTGGTGTAGTATATATAGAGCCAGTTTCCTACAGTGACCCCTTCAGAGCCCGGGGAGAAGACGATCGAGACTGGTCCAGGTGAGCGCCAGAACTGAGGCCAGCAGCGAGGGGGCCGACATACCGCTAGCGCGTGACCGCCAAGGGGCTGCCCCCAGAAACACGGAGCGCGTTCGATCTCCCACCAGGGGGATCGAGGGTCTCTGAGCAATAACGCCCCATCTAATAGCCTGCAAAGAGGAAGCGCTGGGGGGAGAGGACCCCTGGCAGGCATCTGCAACAGACCGGACAGACCCAGGATATAGTGCAACCACACAGGGACAGGTCACAAGCCCGTGAAGGAACAGGAGTCGCATCACGAACGCGGAGCCCACGCCAGCTATCCTGCGTCCCCCCCTCCCCCCTAAACAAGCTCACTGGCGTAGTCGTTCGTCCCCAGCAAAGGAGAGGTGGAAGAAGAACCCGTCGACGGCGGGCGAGGGGACCGTGGCACACGTCGCGACAGTGGCATCAGGAGAGCCCAGCGCCGTGGGAAAGTGGAGATACGGCGGGCGGTCGGAAGGCCCTCCGTTATCGTACGAGAGCCGGAACCCTCAAGCCGGTGGGAAGACAGAAATATCCCCTACGATCTACATAAAACAAGACCACGTCACACTCTGAATAACAGCGAGGCAAGCACCCGCTGGTCCCCCGACCGATAGAGAACAACCAAGAAAGTAGTAACATCCCCCTCCTCACCGCTTACAAAGAAGAGTCCCCTAAAGGGATCATCAGAAGATCGCAGCAGATCCAACCACCCTCCCACCCGTCAGCACCCGCCGTCTTACTGAAATAGGCACGGCGATCGGCGCCAGGACTCGAGGCGCGGTAAATGAGGAACGGCGACGCATAACAGATAAAGCGCGCAGCGGGGAGACGGAGGGAGAATCGCAGAGGAGAAGGAGGTCAGTGCGCATCAGCACCGGGGGAACCCGAACAGAAGAGAGTTATACTACAATCAACACGCAGACATGGGAGAGTGCATAGCTAGCCAAGATACCATCAACCGCGGCGCCCTTGGTGGCCTCAAGAATGGGTCGACAGCGAGTCACCGGGAATCCGCAAACACTAGCCCACACAAGACAATCCTCTCCATCAACGAAAAGTTCCAGAACGGAAGATGACGCCGCGACACCAGCGTCAATGTCCGAAAAACTGGACAAAGTACTGGCGGCAATCGAACACTCACGTGTCACGATGGAAGACAGATTTGGAGCATTGGCCACAGATTTTAACTTGCTCAGAGACGATCATCGGAAATTGGCGGATAGTGTGACACAAGGAGACAAAACCCTCAAGAACATAGAGCCCCAAATCAAAACTCAACAGGAAACACTGACCGAACTTCAACGCAGGGTCAAGATCCTGGAGGAAAAAATGGACGACTTAGAAGGCCGCTCCCGACGATGCAACATTCGGGTGATCAATTTACCCGAGGGGGTGGAGGACCCTAATCCCGTCAAGTATGTGGAATCGTGGCTCCAAACGTTCACACCGGCCTCAGAACAAACCCCGTATTTCTCGGTAGAGAGAGCGCACAGAGTGCCAGCACGGAAGCGACCACCAGGAAACCCACCTAGACCTTTACTACTAAAACTCCTGCATTTTCGGGATAGAGACGTAGTGCTGAGAGCGGCCCGACAAAAGGGGCCCATACAGGTCGAAGACAAGACAGTTATGTTATTTCCGGATTACGCCCGAACGGTGCAACGACAACGAGCATCATTCCTGGAAGTCAAACGCCTGCTTCGGGGAAAAAAGCGATTCAATATTCCCTGCTCTTTCCAGCTCGGCTTAAAATAATATATGAGGGACACTCCATTTTTTTATGACCCCCAAAGATGCATATGACTGGGCGGAACAGCATCTGCAAACAGGGAAACCCAGAGCTGCCCTACATGAAAAGCGAGGCCCCAAAGGCAAACATCAACAATCGAACAGTGACCCAGGAGCGGGCCGCCCCCCACACAGAGACACCGGTGAGAGGCCCTCCAAACCTTGAACAGATTATCGAGGAACGTCTGAGAGCCCTGCAAGAGGCAGCAGAAATAGGGCCTACGGTGGGGAGCTCGGACGGCGAGAGGGGCCCTCATATCTTCACCTCTGAAGATGAAGTAGACTATGCCAATATGTCCCGAGACGGCTCGGTTACCCCGCCGGAGGTGACCCCACAGACTGCGGACACTTTCATTTAACAAGCACACTATGTGGTGGTAAGACATACAATACACCATATACACCCTATTGTGGACCAAGTGGGAATTAAGGAAACGCGCATACACCCCCCCGCCGCTTAGGGTTGCCTCAGAGTAGAATATGACATCATGATTGCAGAGCTCCGGTATATATTGGCGATGGGAATCGCCGGTACCGTGCACACCCCATTGATCAAATAAGTCTGCCCAGAAGGTTTATCACTAGTACCTGAAACCACGACCCGCCCCCCCCCCTCTTTTCTGGTTAAAACGAAATATCGCTAACACAGTATGTCTAGTTTGGACGTACCGCCGCATGCGGTAGGTCCACACAGTTGGGACGTGTTCCCCCCGTTGAGTTTACTCCCTTCCTCTCAAAGATTCTTACACAACTGGTTAACAACACCACGCAGACGGGCAATATCGAGCTTTATATATGATCACTACCCTACTGGGGAATCACCGGGCACCTTTGTCCTGCCGGTACATGCTCCTCCAGTCCTCACAGACAACACGAAATAGCTACCAGAACACAGACCACAGATGTCAGCATCTTAACACTAATTGTTAGAGGCCTCCATACCCCGAGTAAACGTTACGCTGTATACTCTTACACTAAACGTCAGAATGCACAGATCGTTCTCTTACAAGAGACGCACTTAACTACACCGGAAATAGACAAACTACGGGCCAGATGGCGTGGGACCATATGTGCCACGTCATATTCTGCCTATGCACGAGGGGTGCTGATTTGGGTCAGACCGGGAACCCCATTTCAAGAACTCCGGAGAGTGGTGGACAAAGAGGGGAGGTATGCTTTCTTGGAAGGACTCCTAGACGAACAACCAATACTTTTGGGTAGTATATACCCCCCAAACACTGAGCAAGACAGGTTCTGGGACCGCCTAACAGGAGTTCTGGCCCAATTCACATCTACACCGTGGATGTTGGGGGGCGACTATAACTGCACACTGAATCTCACCCTGGACCGATCCAACCCTCCACCTGCACATTCTCCCGTCCACAAGCAAACAGAACGTTTTCAAACCTGGGTCACACATTGGGCACTCATAGATGCATGGAGAGCTCACCATCCGCAAACCAGGCTGTACTCGTTCCACTCCATCCCACACAATCTACGGGTAAGACTGGATAGGTTTCTATGCACAGCGTTGCTAATACCCAAAATTCAGCACGCAGATAACCTAGGCTGGGTCCTCTCCGACCATGACGCCCATATACTAAGACTACACTGGAGCCCCCCCAGTACCCACCTGGAGACTACCACGGGATTGCCTGACGGATCAGGTTTTCAAACATGAACAGGGGCAAAGCATACAGGAATACTTCTCTAACAACATCCAAATTAGTAGAATGGGATGCATTCAAAGTAGTAGCCCGGGGAGAGTGTATAAAACAAATAGTGGGGGTAAAAAGGACACTGGAACGAGCACTAACACAAGCTGAAACGAAGCTGGCTACCCTAATAAAACAGGAAGACGCAAGCATGGAGACTATAACTCAGGTGGCAGAGGCGAAGACAGCGCATTTAGTCACTATCTCAGACCTGCGCAGATATAACTTCAAGGCATACGCAACTAGGAGAGGGATAAAACAGGAACACTACTGGCCTGGCTAGCTAGACAGGATACGGAAGTAAAACCAATTACTGAAGTGCTCGATCCTTCTGGTAATCTAGTGCGCTCCCAAACAGAAATACTACAGGCGTTACATCAGTACTACACTAGGGTATACCGAAATCCAGCACAGACCGGGCAGGGAGCAATAGACCAATTCCTTGACCCATTGACGATACCACAAATTGAAGAGGCAGAGAAAACCACACTAGACACAGAGATACAATCTACGGACATTACCCAAGCAATCCGCGCCCTGGCACGTAACAAAGCACCAGGGTTGGATGGCTTTCCCCTGGAATATTACGCAACCTTTTCCCCCCTGTTGGTCCCCCGCCTCGTGGAGATGTTCACAGCTGCGCTAGAAAAGGGAGAGCTCCCGGGATCCCTTCGGGAATCAGTATTAGTAACCTTCCCAAAACCAAACAGTGACCCACGACAGCTGGCCTCATATCGTCCCATCACGCTGTTATCAGCTGATTGTAAGATATTAGGGAAGATATTGGCGGACCGTTACACGCAGATTCTGCGACCCTTGGTCCACCCAGACCAATGCAGATTTGTCCCAGGGAGAAACACGTCCCAAAACTTACGCCGACTATTCCATGTACAAAATCAGGCGAGCACTGCATTCCCCAGAGCAGCCTGTCTCGTCTTAGACCTCGAGAAGGCCTTCGATACTCTTACATGGCCATACCTGTTCTCGGTCCTACAACGGATAGGGATAGGTCCCACCCTCCTAGCATACACACGACTCCTGTACACCAAACTTACCTCGCGTATCCGCATGGGACGATACATATCATCCTCATTTGGGGTGGAGAGAGACACGAGACAGTGTTGTCCACTCTCGCCCCTGCTCTTTGCCCTAGCCGTAGTGCCCCTAGCCATACGATTACGCCAGGAGGGGGAAATTTGGGGCATCCCTATAGCGGGTATCACACATAGTGTCTCCATGTACGCTGATGACCTTTTAATATACGTACGGGACATCACCGTGGATCTGACGTCCATATGGACAACACTTGAAGAATTTGCAGAGGCATCCGGGCTCAGAGTGAATTGGGACAAGTCCACGGTTTATCCACTTCACCCAAACCTCACCCCTCAGGACGTTAGGATAGGTGAGCAGAGCTTAGCGTGGAGCGCAGGCGCCCCCCGTTATCTCAGGGCAATCACCGCAGAGCGCTGGCTGGGATTAGATCGGCGGTGAGCTTCTGGAAGAACCTCCCGTTGGCCCCGATAGGACGTGTGGCCTTAGCCAAGATGATAATAGTCCCACAGCTATTATATCACTTTACGAATTTACCGGTAATCCCACCCCGAGCATTTTTCCGGGATTTAGACTCGCTCCTTAGGTCGCTCATTTGGGAAGCGGGCAGACATAGAATAGCATTAGCTAAGTTACAATTGCCCACCTCCCAGGGAGGGTTGGGCGCACCTTCCTTTGAATCATACTTCCTGGCAGCGCAACTACAGTGGCTGTCCTACTGGACAGCGGGTAGACACCTGGGGAGACACACGCTGCGACGGGCCCTATTCCCATTCCGGAAATCCACCGTTTGCTACTGCCAGGCACTAAGCCGCGACGCACATACCCAATACAGGTGACGGTGGCTCGTAAATGCATGCAGAGGATACACTGTATGTCTGCAGGAGCACCTTTGTATTCTCGTCTACTGCCACTGGTAGGCTGGCCCAGACGAGAGGAATACTATACAACT
Organism: Calotriton arnoldi; assembly: GCA_963921515.1. Taxonomy (NCBI): domain Eukaryota; kingdom Metazoa; phylum Chordata; class Amphibia; order Caudata; family Salamandridae; genus Calotriton; species Calotriton arnoldi. The sequence goes on along the minus strand of CAWUFW010001149.1, from coordinate 2,630,780 downwards.
GGCATGCTCCGCATATGGACAGAACACTCCCTCACCGAGATAGAGTCCCTATTTGAGGACGGACAGTTAAGGCCGTATCGCCAGATAATGGAAGACTTTGACCTTCCCCCTGGCCAATTTTTACTCCACAGGCAAATGATAGAAAGCTATCGTCCATATCATGATCTGTCGGCAGGAGAACCAGCAACCCATCCGGTCCTTCACACAATCATGCACATGGGGATGGGCCGGCACCTGATCACTTGGCTTTATAAAGCCATACGGGAGCTCATAAACAAACCCCTTGATGCACTGCGGGTAACATGGGAGGGAGAGCTGGGGCGCCAATTACACAATAAAGAATCTCGAATACCCCAAGAAGGTGTCCCGGAACGCGCGATTTAAAAACACACAATTTTATATATTGCATAGAGCGTATCAAACACCAGCGCGTCTCCAGCGGTTTTATCCAGCCACCCAATTCCTATGCCCCAGATGTCAATCACCAGACGCGGACTTTTATCACATGTTTTGGAACTGCTCTACAATACAATCGTACTGGAACACTGTCCACGAGACACTCGGGGACCTCACTGGTCTATCTAACATGAACACATGGGAGGCCTGCGCACTCGGAATCTTCCGGAGGCGGAAACATCACAAAGTGCTAATCCGCTTTGCATCGCTAGCAATACTACTAGCTAAAAGGGGTATAGCAATGCACTGGCGGGCCCCCACGGGACCCCCGATAGCAGCATGGGTGGGAGCAGTGCACAAATGGGCAGCAGCGGAGGAGGAAACACTCAGGGAGGAGGAAGTAAAAGGGATACGCAAACACCCTATATCCATGGAGTAGACCCTATTGTTACATCAATTCAAACAACGCGTGACGATTCAGACATCTCATCGCAAGCCCCAGCAGATTCGCAACCACAGGCCCAGATCGAAAGCACACACACTATTTCTCACACTACTGCAAATGTGCAACGGCGCACGACAACGCAACCACTTACTATCTAGGACAGCCAGACAGACGGTAACGGCTGGACAGGCCCCAATCTGCAGAAATTAGCCACACCCACAGGCAGGCTGCACAGTAGCCCCGGTAAAACACACAAGATGATGGACGGAATGCTGCACATTGGCAAACATTCACCCCCAGTCACAGATCTGGGTTTAATCCATCGTTATTTTGCTTCACCACGCCACCCCAGTTCAGACATAGCCATATGCAAATCAGTCTTGACCCTGTGCCTCATGGGAACAGTCCAGACCGAACTGCCAAGCCATGTCTTCCCTGGACCGGAATCAAGCATCCTAGGACCGGTTTCAGGCTATCAGCCTTCATCAGCCAGGATAGCTTGACTCCAGTGGCGTAGTGAGCACGGGACCCACGTCTGGGCATACCCTTCCCACTTAGGGCGAAATGCAAAACACACAAGATGATGGACGGAATGCTGCACATTGGCAAACATTCACCCCCAGTCACAGATCTGGGTTTAATCCATCGTTATTTTGCTTCACCACGCCACCCCAGTTCAGACATAGCCATATGCAAATCAGTCTTGACCCTGTGCCTCATGGGAACAGTCCAGACCGAACTGCCAAGCCATGTCTTCCCTGGACCGGAATCAAGCATCCTAGGACCGGTTTCAGGCTATCAGCATTTGTCGCCCTAAGTGGGAAGGGTATGCCCAGACGTGGGTCCCGTGCTCACTACACCACTGGATTCAAGCTAGCCTGGCTGAAGAAGGGTGATGCCCTGAAACCGGTCCTAGGATGCTTGTTTCTGGTCCAGGGAGGACCTGGCTTGGCAGTTCGGGCTGGACTGTTCCCACAAGGAACAGGGTCAAGACTGATTTGCATATGGCTGGGTCCAAACTGGGATGGTGTGGTGAGCAAAAGAATGATGGATTTAACCCAGATCCTTGTGACTGGGGGTGATTGTTTGCATTGTCCAGCATTCCGTCCATCAATTGTTTCTTTTGCATTTGTCGCCCTAAGTGGGAAGGGTATGCCCAGAAGTGGGTCCCGTGCTCACTACACCACTGGACTCAAGCTAGTCTGGCTGAAGAAGGGTGATGCCCTGAAACCGGTCCTAGGATGCTTGTTTCTGGTCCAGGGAGGACCTGGCTTGGCAGTTCGGGCTGGACTGTTCCCACAAGGAACAGGGTCAAGACTGATTTGCATATGGCTGGGTCCAAACTGGGGTGGTGTGGTGAGCAAAAGAATGATGGATTTAACCCAGATCCTTGTGACTGGGGGTGAATGTTTGCATTGTCCAGCATTCCGTCCATCAATTGTTTCTTTTGCAGTAGCCCCGGTACCCCGTCTGACTCGCATATCCTGGATCTCACGAACACCACCCCAGTTTCACTCCCCAGTTATAAGTTATGCACCGTAACCGGTAGTTACTACATCAGTACACAACAGGAAGGAGATGCATCTTCATGTGAAAAGCCATGCAAACTAGTGTGAGGTTGTTTATTGAAGCGATTGTTCTATGTAATAGATGGATGACAACCCAGAGAAATGATTGTAATTCCCAATGTTTAATAACATACGAAATGAAGTCAATTGAAATGTACTACCACGCAATGTGTTTCTCTTACGAAAATGTTAATAAAAATATTTGACAAAAAAAATAAGCTATAACACATCGAAGACCTCTTTCAAACTGAGTAAAGGTGCATCCTGCTGAAGTAATGGGTAGATTAGGGGGTACTTTTTGCAGGAGTGCTCAGAACACATGTATGCAAGGTGGCGACTTGCAAGAAATGCTATATGTTTACAAGACATTATCGTAGGAAGCTGGCTCTTTTGATACTATACCAAAGTAAGGTATAGTGTGCACAGAGTCCAGTGGAACCCCAAAGGTAGGCAGAGGTAAAAGTAGATAATACCTTATTCTTTACTTGTGGTAATGTGGGCGAGCAGTAAGGCTTTACCAGAGGGTAATGTTAAGCATTTATTGTACACACTCAGGCAAGAAATAATGTCACACACTCAAAGACTGAACTCAGACCAATTTGTTTGTATAAAAATATTATTTAGTTGTATTTTATTTTCTAGAACCAAGCCAGGCCTAGTACAGCTAAGTATAATAATACTTTGCAAGAATAATGCAGTTAAATACAGTTTGAATGCAGTTGAAGGCAAGTGGATTGGTTACTGGTAAGTCACTTGTTCGTAAAACAATTGGAATTACTTTTCGGTTACTTTTTAGATTACTTTGTACGTTACTTTTCAGATTACCTTTTAAGTTACTTTTTCTACTCAGTGCGATATGTCTAGATATCACACTGGGACATTTCTTAGAGAAGAGGTAAGTAAATCATTTTTTGTACATTTGCATTTCTTAGGGATTCATACAAACTTCACACTTAGAACACATTTCACAAGAAAGCAGTCAATGCAGTCCTATGGGAGAAAACAATGTTATCTGTTTAACGGTAAGTACTTAGGTTTGGGAGTTGGTTTTCTGGGGTTAGAACTAGGGTTCCCCCAGGGTCAAGGATGCACTCTCAAAGCACCCTCAGCGGTACTAGGGTGGCTGGCTGCAGAGTGCTGAGGCCCAGTGTTATCGAATGGGGAATAGGGGGCCTCCGGTTGGTGGCTGCTCACGAGCAGGCCACAAGGTTGTGGGAGCAAAGCTTCTGGACTTAGGCTCAGGGCAAAGGGGGATCCACTTTAGCACACAAGGTGCACCCACAGCGGCACAGGGGCGGCTGGCTGCAGGGTGCTGTTTTGGCGTCGGGTGCCCTGTTGTTTTCAATGGGGATTATCCGGTTGCAACAAACACTGCAGGCTCGGGGACAAAGATCTTCTGGAGAAGACTACCTGTTTAGAGAGGTAAGTTAGGATGTCTTGGGATGCCGGGACACTGTCAGTTGGGCCACCCAAGGCCATGGGACGTCGGGTGCAGAGGTCTTTTGGCATCGGGTTCTTTTTACCGGCTCCGGTCGGGGGGATCCTCCAGAAAGGGGCTGCAGGCGTCGGTTGGAGACTTGAGGTAGGTCAGGGATCACCAAATCGCAGGTCAGGATCGCCGGGGAGACATCCTCGTGGTGTTGGGCCACTCTAACTTGGGCCGTGGGTGCAGAGTGGTGCAGCCTCGCGGATTTGCCCAGAGTCTGTGGGTGAGCAAATCCGGTGCTCATTGGAGACAAAGTCTGGTTTGGGAGGGCAGAGCAGATCCTCTGGGTTCTTGGGGGCTGCTGGCTGCAGGACACACCAGGATTTCGCTGGAGCTGGTCGAGGTCGGGACAGGCCGGTAGGGCTGGGGAAAAGTCAGTGGGTGTCCTCCTCTTCTTCTCTCAGCACGGCTTCTTCGGTCCTTCTTCTCTCCTTGTCTGAGGAGGCAAGGTTCAGGGTTGCCCCTAAATACTAAATTTAGGGACGTTACAGGTCGGGACCAGTGGGTCCCTTCCTTGGGGTGGGTACACCCCCTATTATGCCACCCTCCAGTGGGAGGGGGTGCATAAGCCTCACTCTGGTTGGCTGGGTCCCCCATCTTCAAGATGGCGGGGACTGAGAGTTGTGCTTCACCTCGCCTCCCCCACCTGAGGGGTGGGGTTGGCAAAGGTGGGCACACCTCTCCTCCTAACTTGGTTTTCCCGCTGATACTCCTGCCCAAATTGGGGGTCAGAACCGGAGGGGGCCAGTTGCTGGGAGCAGCAAATGGCTGGGGTAGCTCACAAAGGTGGCAAGCCTTTGAAGCTTCCCCTTCGTGGACCCTGCCCATCCTGGGGGAGGAGGCTTGGCACCTCGACCCAGTATATGCTTTGTTTCAGGACCCCGAGAGCGGCAGGCTCTCGACCCAGGGGTCCAGAAATATGTCTGGTGGTGGCAGCTGGCGAGCAGCCACTCAGCCAGGACACTGGACTTAGGTCGTTTTTCAAGGGGCATTTTGCCCTCTGAGTGCATTTTTCATTAAATCCCACACTGGCATCAGTGTGGGTTTAATGTGCTGAGAAGTTTGATACCAAACTTCCCAGTTTTCATTAAAGCTATTATGGTGCAGTGGAGTTCGTAATGACAAACTCCTAGACCATATACTCTTTATGGCATTACTGCACTTACAATGTCTAAGAATGGACTTAGATACGGTAGGGGTACAGGGCTCATGCACCTGTACCCTCACCACTGGTATATTGCACCCAGCTAGACGGGTGGCTTATCTATGCCAGGGCAGTGGATTGTAGGCATGGCACACAGGGATGTGTGCCATGTCGACTCTTCGCTTTGCACCAAAACACGCAGAGTGTGAGAGTGTGAGAGTGTGGTATCTGAAAGAGACACGTTAGTGACAGATTCCTTACCTTAGAATATCCCCAGGCATCTGGCTGGATCCGGAAAGTTTTGGTTAGCAGTACCCTTGCGTGTCGGTAGGCGGCGTCGTGCGGCTCCGGGTCCGTCGTCGAGATCGCCGGGATGACGTCGCGGCCAGTACTTAGACGCCGCCCATGCGCGCTGACGTCAGTTCTTTATTTTTCCGAGAGAGCAGTGCCCCAGTCATTTTTTGACTGAACTTTTTGTGACTTTTTGTCACTGTTTTCTCGAGTCGTTCGACTCCAACGGTGTCAGTAGGGATGCCCGGCTTCAAGCCATGCGACGCCTGTGGTCGGATGATGTCGATCACGGACCCGCATCGAGACTGTCTCTACTGCCTCGGGCGCGACCACGACTCCAAGTCGTGCCCTGACTGTCGTGCCTTGCATCCGAAGGCTTTGCGAGAGCGGTCTCGAAAGCTCCTCGAGGACCGGCAGTCGGCTCCGTGCCAATCCAAGCCCCGGTCACGAGAGAGGTCGAGGGGCCGGTCGCGGAGTCCTCATCGTTCTTCGGGGTCAAAGTCTTTGCACTCCTCCGGTAAGTCGAAGCACAAGAAGTCGAAGAAGCATCATCGCTCTACGACTTCCCCTCGCCGGTCGCGCGACTCGGCTCAGGGTCCCGACGGCACCGTCCCCGCGGCTCCGGGAGTGCCTGTGGAGCCGCCGCCGCATTACCCGCCCTTCCCGGGTTCGGCGGCGACTCCGGCCGAAATACAGGAGTTCCTGTCGGCCATTGCCCGCCTCGTCGGGCCTAAAGGTCCCCCCGGTGCGCCTTTGGGCCCCGCGGGTCCTAGTGGGGTTCTTCTTCGGCTCCGCCGGCGGCTTCGGCCCCGGCTCCGCCAGCGACTCCGGTCCCGGCGCCGCCAGCAACACCAGCCCCAGCTCTGGCCCCGGCTCTGGTGCTGCCACAACCCCCGTTGACGCCCGTTGACCTAACGATACCTCCACCGGCGTCGCTTTCACCGGTGCCGTTCACGACGCCGCCCGGGACTCCCGGCGGCGTCGTCCCCAGGTTTTCTCCGGATCCGGACTCTGCGCCGGACCGACGTCGATCGGCGCCGATGAGGCCTTGGGTCCCACATGTCCCTCCTCCTTACATTGACCCTGATTTGGAGGACGAAGAGAACTGGGAGGGGTCTGAGGACCCTCTCACTGCCCAATGTGAGTATGATCAGGACTGGGCTGAGGAACTTGGGGATGCCAGTGGTCTGGACACCTCTCCTGACATTGGCATGCTGTCTCCTCCTTCCGTGGCAACGGAGGAGGGAGCAAACTTTGCTACGGTGTTGCGTAGGGCAGCTGAGGCCCTGCACCTCCAGTTACCTACAGTGGGTGTCAGGACTAACATCCTGACGGAAGTGCTTCAGCCGGCGGCTACCTCCTCGGAGCCACTGCTGCCCTTAAACGATGCACTTTCGGACGTTCTTTTGGGCACCTGGTCCAAGCCCACCACAGGGGCTCCTGTGGATAGGAACGTAGCCCGACGCCATCGCCCTGCTCCGGGCGACCCCCTGTTCCTTTCCCAACACCCCACCCCTGAGAGCTTGGTTGTCCAAGCCTCTGCCTCTCAAAGCGCCTTCCCTACCGCTCCCCCGGATAGGGAATCAAAAAAACTGGACCAATTTGGGAAGAACGTTTTTTCTTCCGCCAGTGCTGGCTTGAGGTCTGTCAACACCACTTGCCTCTTGGGCTGATTTACCCACTCCTTGTGGGATTCGGTGGCGCAGATCCTGCCCCAGTGTCCTGAGGAGGCCCAGGCACTGCTTTCCCACGCCATTGCGGAAGGAAGAGATGCGGCAAAATATACCATCCGATGTGGCCTAGATACCGCCGACTCGCTAGGCAGATCGCTTGCGACGACAGTGGCGCTGCGCCGTCACGCCTGGCTGAGGACCACTGGTTTCTCGGGCGATGTCCAAAACACACTTATGGACATGCCCTTTGATGGTGTCGGCCTTTTCGGCAACAAAGCAGACCACGCGCTGGAGCGCTTTAAGGACTCGCAGGCTACAGCCAAATCCCTGGGCCTTTCTGCTGTGCGCCCTCCGCAACAGTCTGCTTTTCGCCCCTTTCGTGGCCACGGAAGGGGCGCCCAGTCACGTCCGCTGCCCAGCCATCGGCCCGCGCAGCAAGCGTCTTCGCGTGGCCGAGGACGTGGCTCCCGCCGTGGCGGGTTGGGTAACCAGCGTGCGGGTCAGGCCACCACCTCCGCCCCGTCCGCGGCCTCCAAGTCCTCCTAGTCCATCCTTTCAGGTCCACAGCACGCCAGTGGGGGGTAGGGTCCGCCATCACCTTCACCACTGGCGTGCCATCACATCGGACAAGTGGGTCTTGGACATTGTCTGAAGGGGCTACTCCCTCCCCTTCGAGACTACCCCCCCAGCCATGCCACCTCAATGCCACCGCATGTCGGGGGATCATTTGGTGCTTCTTCAGGAGGAAGTTGCGGCCCTCTTGGCCAAGGGGGCCATCGAGCGCGTTTCGACCCCAGAAGTAGGGCGTGGTTGTTACTCCCACTACTTTCTGGTACCCAAAAAGGACAAGGAGGACATGCGTCCTATCTTGGACCTCCGGAACGTCAATCGCTTCCTCCGGAAGGAGAAGTTCAAGATGCTCACCCTAGCACAGGTCTTGACTGCCCTTGACCCTGGAGACTGGATGGTAGCGTTGGACTTGCAGGACGCATATTTTCACATCCCCGTCCTGCCGGCCCACCGGCGTTACCTGCGGTTTACGGTAGGCCTCAAGCATTTTCAGTTCACCGTGCTCCCCTTTGGCCTTACCAGCGCCCCTCGGGTGTTCACGAGAGTGATGGCGGTGGTCGCAGCTCATCTGCGCCGGGCAGGGGTTCCAGTCTTCCCCTACCTCGACGACTGGTTGCTGAAGGCGGGCTCGTCCCAGGCAGTCGTCTCCCACCTCCAGACTACGGCCGAACTCCTGCACTCGCTGGGGTTCTCCATCAACGTGCGAAGTCGCACCTCATTCCTTCTCCACAGCTCCTTTTCATCGGAGCAGTTCTGGACACGACGCAGTTTCGGGCCTATCCTCCCGAACGGCGAGTCCAGGATATTCAGGCTATGATTCCGATCTTTCAGCCTCTATCCTGGGTTTTGACCCTGAGGTTGCTGGGCCTCATGGCCTCCTGCATCCTGCTGGTCGATCATGCCAGATGGCATATGCGGGCTCTGCAGTGGGACCTGAAGTTCCAGTGGGCGCAGCATCAGGGGAACCTGTCCGATTACGTCCAGATCTCGGAGGGGACTGCAAGACAGTTGCAGTGGTGGCTCTCGAACCGGCAATGGGTCATGGGCAGATCCCTCTCCCTTCCCCAGCTAGTTGTGACGGACGCGTCCCTTCTGGGATGGGGCGGTCACATGGGAGAGGCGGAGATCAGAGGCCTCTGGTTTCCGGCAGAGTCCCGGCTCCATATCAACCTTCTGGAGCTCCGGGCGATCCGACTTGCACTCAAGGCATTCCTTCCCTCTGTCAAAGGGAAGGTAGTGCAGGTGTTCACAGACCACACCACCGCCATGTGGTACTGCAACAAACAAGGCGGGGTGGGGTCGTGGACCCTATGTCAGGAGGCTCTGCGTCTCTGGACATGGCTGGAACATCAGGGCATATTCCTGATGGTTCAACACCTGGCAGGTTCCCTGAACGCCAGGGCGGACGAACTCAGCCGCAGGTGCATGATGGATCACGAATGGCGTCTTCACTCGGAGGTGGCGCAAGGACTCTTTCTACAGTGGGGAGAGCCTTGGTTAGATCTATTCGCCACCGAAGAGAACGCGCAATGTCATCAGTTCTGCGCGTTGGAATTTCCAAGGCGGCACTCGCTCGGCGACGCTTTTCGTCGCGAGTGGAGTTGCGGTCTGTTGTACGCCTTTCCGCCTATACCACTTCTACCCAGAGTGTTGAAGATTCGGCGCGACCGGGCCCAAGTCATTCTTGAGGCTCCGGACTGGGCTCGAAGAGTTTGGTATCCCGAGCTACTCAGTATGAACGTCGATCCCCCGATCCGTCTGCCTCTTCGGGAGGATCTTCTGTCGCAGCAGCAGGGGACGGTCCTCCACCCGAACCTGTCCAGTCTCCACCTCCTTGCGTGGAGATTGAGCGGCGGCAGTTGATTCCTTTCGACTTGCCTCCCGAAGTTTGTGATGTGATTCTGGCAGTCAGGCGTCCCTCCACTAAGGTGGTATACGCCTGCAGGTGGAACAGGTTTGTGGCATGGTGCACAGCAAAGGCTGTGAATCCCCTTTCTGCCCCTCTTTCTGAGGTTCTTCTGTTCCTTCTTTCTCTGACCCAACAGGGTTCTGCCCTGGGTACCATCAAGGGTTATCTTTGTGCTATCTCGGCCTTCCTCAGGCTCCCTGATCAGCCCTCCCTTTTCAAGTCCCCTGTTGTTAACAGGTTCTTAAAAGGCATTACTCACCTCTTCCCTCCTGTTCCGTTTGTAATGCCTCAGTGGGACTTGAACTTGGTTCTTACCTTTTAATGTGCGCTCCCTTTGAGCCTCTACATAACTGTCCTCTTCGTCTTCTCACTCTGAAGACAGCCTTTCTGGTGGCCATCACCTCCGCTCGGCGGGTGAGTGAACTCCAGGCTCTTTCGTGCAAACCCCCCTTTCTGTCTGTCCATCCAGACAAGGTTGTTCTTAGGACGCGTCCGTCCTTCTTGCCAAAGGTGGTTACTGCTTTTCACATTGGGCAGACCATCACTTTGCCCACCTTCTTTCCGCATCCTTCTAGAGAGGAAGAGAGGCTCCACCGTCTGGACCCAAAACGTGCGATTTCATTTTATCTAAACCGCACACAGCAGTTCCGGGTGGACGACCAGCTCTTTGTTGGCTACGTGGGCGCCAAAAAAGGTCGGGCGGTACACAAGCGGACCAACTCCCGCTGGGTCGTCTTGTGTATCTGAAAGAGACACGTTAGTGACAGATTCCTTACCTTAGAATATCCCCAGGCGTCAGGCTGGATCCGGAAAGTTTTGCGTAGCAGTACCCTTGCGCGTCGGGTAGGCGGCGTCGTGCGGCTCCGCGTCCGTCGTCGGCGTCGTGATCGCCGGGATGACGTCGCGGGCAGTACTTAGGCGCCGCCCCTGCGCGCTGACGCCAGTTCTTCTTTTCCGCGCCAGCAAGCGCAGATCCGGGAAGAGCAGTGCCCTGGTCAATTTTTGACCATACTTTTTGGTGATTTTTTCACTGTTTTTTCCAACTTAAAGGTGTCGTAGGGATGCCCGGCTTCAAGCGATGCGGCGCCTGTGCGCGGATGATGTCCGTCACCGACCCGCATTGGGAGTGTCTCTTCTGCCTCGGCCGAGGCCACGACACCGAAGTCTTGTCCCGAATGCCAGGCCCTCAACCCGAAAGCTTTGCGAGAGCGGTCTCGAAAGCTCCTCGAGGCCCGGCATTCGGCTCCACGGAGGCCCCGGTCGCGTGAGAGGTCCAGGGGTCGCTCGCGGAGTGCACACCGGTCGTCGGCGTCGAAGTCTTCTTCGTCCGGTAAGTCTAAGCACAAGAAGTCCAAGAAGCATCGTCGCTCTCGGACTTCGCCTCGCCGGTCTCGCGACTCGGCTGAGGCCCCTCCCGGCACCGTCCCCGCCCCGCGGCCCCGGACTTGCCTGTGGAGTCGCCCCCGCCATACCCGCCCTTCCCGGGTTCGGGGCGGATCCGGCCAAGGTACAGGAGTTCCTGTCAGCCATGGCCCGCCTCTTCGGGCCTTCAGGCCCCTCCGGTGCGCCTTCGGGCCCCGCGGGCCCTGATGGGGTTGCTCCGGCGTCGCCGGCGGCTCCGGCCCCGGCGTCGCCCGTGCCTCCAGCCTCGATCCCGGCTCCGGCTTCGGCCCCGGCTCCACAACCCCCATCGACGCCGGTCGACCTCACGACACCTCCGCCGGCGCCGATGTCTCCGGTGCCGTTCTCGACGCCGCCCTGGGCTCCGGGCGGCGTCGACCCCAGTTCCTTCCGGCTCCGGACATGGACCCGGGAGCGACGTCGCTCGACGCTGGCTCCGGCGCCGATGGGACCTTGGGTCCCAACTGTCCCTCCTCCTCCTTATTTTGAACCTGAGGAGGACCAGTTGGACTGGGAGGGGTCTGATGACCCTCTGACGCGCAACTGTCAGTATGATGAGGACTGGACAGAGAGTCTAGGGGAGGCCAGTGGTCTGGATACTTCCCCTGACACTGGCATGCTGTCTCCTCCCGTGGCTACGGAGGAGGGGGCTAATTTTGGTATGGTGTTGCGTAGGGCTGCTGGGGCCTTACGTCTCCAGCTCCCTACTTTGACGGTCAAGCCTAACATCTTGACAGAGGTGCTTCAGCCGGCAGACTCCTCTGCGGAGACTGTGCTGCCGTTTAACGACGCCCTCACTGACGTTCTTTGGGCGCCTGGTCCAAGCCCAACACAGGGGCTCCTGTGGATCGGAACGTGTCACGACGCCATCGCCCTGCTCCGGGCGACCCCCTGTTTCTTTCTGTCCACCCCACTCCTGAGAGCTTGGTTGTCCAAGCCTCCGCTTCCCAAACCGCCTTCCCTACCGCTCCTCCGGATAGGGAATCCAAACGCCTGGATCAGTTTGGGAAGAAAGGTTTTTCTTCCTCCAGTGCTGGCTTGCGGTCCGTTAACACCGCTTGTCTTTTGGGCCGATATACCCACTCCCTGTGGGATTCGGTGGCGGATGTTTTGCCCCAGTGCCCTGAGGAGGTCCAGGCACTGCTTTCCCGCGCCATTGCGGAAGGAAGGGATGCGGCCAAATACACTATCCGTTGTGGCCTTGACACCGCCGACTCGCTGGGCAGGTCTATTGCAACGACGGTGGCGCTCCGACGCCACGCCTGGCTGAGAACCACTGGTTTTTCAGGGGATGTCCAGAATACTCTCATGGACATGCCCTTTGACGGAGTCGGTCTTTTGGGTCCAAAGCAGACCATGCGTTGGAGCGCTTTAAGGACTCACGGGCTACTGCCAAGTCCCTGGGCCTTTCTGCTACACGCCCTCCGCTGCCTTCTGCTTTTCGCCCCTATCGTGGCCACGGTAGGGGCGCCCCTTCACGTCAGCAGCCCAGCCACCGGCCCGCGCAGCAGGCGTCTTCGCGTGGCCGAGGACGTGGATTCCGCCGTGGCGGATCGGGCAACCAGCGTGCGGGTCAGGCCACCACCTCCAACCCGTCCGCGGCCTCCAAGCCCTCCTAGTCCCTCCTTTCAGGTGCACGGCACGCCAGTAGGGGCAGGGTCCGCCATCACCTTCCCCACTGGCGCACCATCACCTCGGACAGGTGGGTCTTGGACATTGTCCGAAGGGGCTACTCCCTCCCCTTCGAGACCACCCCCCAGCCATGCCACCTCAATTCCACCGCATGTCAGGGGATCACTTGGTGCTTCTACAGAAGGAAGTCACGGCCCTCTTGACCAAGAGGGCCATCGAGCATGTTCCGACCCCAGAAGTAGGGCGTGGTTGCTACTCCCACTACTTTCTGGTGCCCAAAAAGGACAAGGAGGACATGCGTCCTATTTTGTACCTCCGGAACGTCAATCGCTTCCTCTCCGGAAGGAGAAGTTCAAGATGCTCACCCTAGCTCAGGTCTTGACTGCCCTCGACCCTGGAGACTGGTTGGTAGCGTTGGACTTGCAGGACGCGTATTTCCACATCCCCGTCCTGCCGGCCCACCGGCGTTACCTTCGGTTCACGGTAGGCCCCGAGCATTTTCAGTTCACCGTGCTCCCCTTTGGCCTTACCAGTGCCCCTCGGGTGTTCACGAAAGTGATGGCGGTGGTCGCAGCTCATCTGCGCCGGGCAGGGGTTTCAGTCTTCCCCTACCTCGACGACTGGCTGCTGAAGGCGGGCTCGTCCCAGGCAGTCGTCTCCCACCTCCAGACTACGGCCGAACTCCTGCACTCGCTGGGGTTCTCCATCAATGTGCCGAAGTCGCATCTAATTCCTTCTCCACAGCTCCTTTTCATCGGAGCAGTTCTGGACACGACGCAGTTTCGGGCCTATCCTCCCGAACGGCGAGTCCGGGATATTCAGGCTATGATTCCGATCTTTCGGCCTTTATCCTGGGTTTCGGCACGGATGACCCTGAGGCTGCTGGGCCTCATGGCCTCCTGCATCCTGCTGGTCAATCATGCCAGATGGCATATGCGGGCTCTGCAGTGGGACCTGAAGTTCCAGTGGGCGCAGCACCAGGGCAACCTGTCCGATCACGTCCAGATCTCGGAGGGGACTGCAAAACAGTTGCAGTGGTGGCTCTCGAACCGGCAATGGGTCATGGGCAGATCCCTCTCCCTTCCCCAGCCAGAGCATACAGTTGTGACGGACGAGTCCCTTCTGGGATGGGGCGGTCACATGGGAGAGGCGGAGATCAGAGGCCTCTGGTCTCCGGGCGGAGTCCCGGCTCCATATCAACCTTCTGGAGCTCCGGGCGATCCGGCTTGCACTCAAGGCATTCCTTCCCTCTGTCAAAGGGAAGGTAGTGCAGGTGTTCACAGACAACACCACCGCCATGTGGTACTGCAACAAACAGGGCGGGGTGGGGTCTTGGACCCTTTGTCAGGAGGCTCTGCGCCTCTGGACATGGCTGGAACATCAGGGCATGTTCCTGATGGTTCAACACCTGGCAGGTTCTCTGAACGCCAGGGCGGACGAACTCAGCCGCAGGTGCATGATGGATCACGAATGGCGTCTTCACTCGCAAGTGGCGCAAGGACTCTTTCTACAGTGGGGAGAGCCTTGGTTAGATCTATTCGCCACCGAAGAGAACGCGCAATGTCATCAGTTCTGCGCGTTGGAATTTCCAAGGCGGCACTCGCTCGGCGACGCTTTCCGTCGCGAGTGGAGTTGCGGTCTGTTGTACGCCTTTCCGCCTATACCACTTCTACCCAGAGTGTTGAAGAAGATTCGGCACGACCAGGCCCAAGTCATTCTTGTGGCTCTGGACTGGGCTCGAAGAGTTTGGTATCCCGAGCTACTCAATATGAGCATAGATCCCCCGATCCGTCTGCCTCTTCGGGAGGATCTTCTGTCGCAGCAGCAGGGGACGGTCCTCCACCCGAACCTGTCCAGTCTACACCTGCTTGCGTGGAGATTGAGCGGCGGCAGTTGATTCCTTTCGACTTGCCTCCCGAAGTTTGTGATGTGATTCTGGCAGCCAGGCGTCCCTCCACTAAGGTGGTATACGCCTGCAGGTGGAACAAATTTGTGGCATGGTGCACAGCAAAGGCTGTGGATCCCCTTTCTGCCCCTCTTTCTGAGGTCCTTCTGTTCCTTCTCTCTCTGGCCCAACAGGGTTCTGCCCTGGGTACCATCAAGGGTTATCTTTGTGCTATCTCGGCCTTCCTCAGGCTCCCTGATCAGCCCTCCCTTTTCAAGTCCCCTGTTGTAAACAGGTTCTTAAAAGGCATTACTCACCTCTTCCCTCCTGTTCCGTTTGTAATGCCTCAGTGGGACTTGAACTTGGTTCTTACCTTTTTAATGTGCGCTCCCTTTGAGCCTCTGCATAACTGTCCTCTTCGTCTTCTGACTCTGAAGACAGCCTTTCTGGTGGCCATCACCTCCGCTCGGCGGGTGAGTGAGCTCCAGGCTCTATCTTGCAAACCTCCCTTTCTGTCTGTTCATCCAGACAAGGTTGTTCTTCGGACGCGTCCGTCCTTCTTGCCAAAGGTGGTTACTGCTTTCCACATTGGGCAGACCATCACTTTGCCCACCTTCTTTCCGCCTCCGCATCCTTCCAGAGAGGAAGAGAGGCTCCACCGTCTGGACCCAAAACGTGCGCTCTCCTTCTATATCGACCGCACAAAACACTTCCGGGTGGATGACCAGCTCTTTGTTGGCTACGTGGGCGCCAAAAAGGTCGGGCGGTGCACAAGAGGACCATCTCCCGCTGGGTTACCTTGTGCATCAAGACCTGCTATTCTTTGGCCAAGAAGGAGCCTCCTGTTGGGCTGCGTGCCCATTCCACCAGGGCAACGGCTGCTACCACGGCCTTGGGCTGCGGTGTTCCGCTGCCGGTTATCTGTCAGGCAGCTACGTGGGCCTCGCTGCACACGTTTACAAAGCATTACTGCCTTGACAGTCAGGTCCGGAGGGACGGCTTCTTTGGCCGTTCTGTCCTCCAGGACTTCCTTCTCTGATCTTTGTTCGCAGACCCACCACCGGGGTTGGTATTGCTGGGGTATCTATTCTAAGGTAAGGAATCTGTCACTAACGTGTCTCTTTCAGATGCACAAGTTACTAACTTGTGTAACGATATATCTGTAAGAGACAGTAGTTAGTGACAGATTCCTTACCGCCCACTCATCCTCCCCGTTCTGCGAACTGATTTCTAGGGTTAAGGACATCCCTTTCAGGGCCCTAGTATTTTTCAGACACCTGTGTCAGCTTCTTGCATGGCTCTGCGTTCCTGGCGCGGAAAGTCGTGTACAGAACTGACGTCAGCGCGCAGGGGCGGCGCCTAAGTACTGCCCGCGACGTCATCCCGGCGATCACGACGCCGACGACGGACGCGGAGCCGCACGACGCCGCCTACCGACGCGCAAGGGTACTGCTACGCAAAACTTTTCCGGATCCAGCCTGACGCCTGGGGATATTCTAAGGTAAGGAATCTGTCACTAACTACTGTCTCTTACAGATATATCGTTACACAAGTTAGTAACTTGTGCATCAAGGCCTGCTATTCTTTGGCTAAGAAGGAGCCCCCTGTTGGACTACGTGCCCATTCCACCAGGGCAACTGCCGCCACCACGGCTTTGGGACGTGGTGTCCCATTGCAGGACATTTGTCAGGCAGCTACATGGGCCTCGCTGCACACGTTTACCAAGCATTACTGCCTTGACAGCCAAGTCCGGAGAGACTGCTTCTTTGGCCGTTCTGTTCTCCGAGACTTCCTTGTCTGATCTTTGTTCGCAGACCCTCCACCGGGGTTGGTATTGCTGGGGTATCTATTCTAAGGTAAGGAATCTGTCACTAACGTGTCTCTTTCAGATGCACAAGTTACTAACTTGTGTAACGATTTATCTGTAAGAGACAGTAGTTGGTGACAGATTCCTTACCGCCCCACCCATCCTCCCCGTTCTGCGAACTAATTTCTAGGGTTAAGGTCATCCCTTTCAGGGCCCTAGTATTTTTTCAGACACCAATGTCAGCTTCTTGCATGGCTCTGCGTTCCTGGCGCGGAAAGTCGTTTACAGAACTGACGTCCGCGCGCATGGGCGGCGTCTAAGTACTGGCCGCCACGTCATCCCGGCGATCTCGACGCTGACGACGGACGCGGAGCCGCACGACGCCGCCTACCGACGCACAAGGGTACTGCTACGCAAAACTTTCCAGATCCAGCCTGACGCCTGGGGATATTCTAAGGTAAGGAATCTGTCACTAACTACTGTCTCTTACAGATATATCGTTACACAAGTTAGTAACTTGTGCTACAGGGCCTCTAAGGGTGGCACAATACGTGTTGCAGCCCTTAGGGGCGTTCCCTGGTCACAGTGCACTTGGTACTTATGGTACCTTTTACAAGGGACTTACGTGTGGCCAGAGAGTTGCCAATTGGGTTTTTGCAAAAGTACAGTTTAGGGAAAGAACATAGGCCCTGGGTACCTGGTTGTCAGGAAATCAGGGCACACTCAGTCAAAGTGCATCAACATTAGGCAAAAAGCGGGGGCCACCATGCAAAAAGGGGCACTTTCCTATAATTATTGCTTGAGCGAGGCAGGCGGTGCTCAGAAATGTCTTTCAATAAGTCAAGTCTCAATTCCCACTTTCCACTACTCTTGTTTTACTGCTTGCTATTCTTAGTTCAAACATCTGTGATTGATGGAGTTCTAAACACAGAAAGTTGCTCATCTGTAATAAGTTCTCCGGTATCCAACCAACCCCTTGCTTATCGTAAGGTTCAGATGTATACCTTACACTCTTCTATGTAAATAAAAGATAAGCTGTCCCCTTGTGGAAGTAGAGTTGAAAGCCACTCCACCTCATTGGCTGATTCAAGATTTCTAACAGGGATTCTCTGACAATGGAGAATATCTCAAGCATATCAATCTATGAAAGATAGTAAAGCAGGAGTATTATTGTTGAAGGTAAGTAACATTTTCTTCTTTCACATAACTTTAAAATATATTTGAAAATATAGCACATTCAAAAAGTGGTAGCATCCTATTTCATCACATGGCTGAGGGAATCCATAGTTTTTTTTCCCCCCAACCAAATTTTATTGGGTTTTCAAGACATCTGCAGTTACATGAATTCATATTCACATTATTCATTATGCATATATTGAATACAGTTGCTCTCTGATATCATTAGTCAAATCCCCTGTAATTAAACACTCCCCCCACCCCCTTGAGTTGCTATTAAGTTAGGGCAAGAGTGTCGCTGGGTACCGCTAGGCCTCTGTAGGTCGCGTCTTGTTTCAAAGTGCTGAAGCGCGGATTATTCCTGGCCTGCCAGTTCGCCTCCTCTCTTGCTCTGCCGGTTGCGGGGAGTCTACCCTGCTGGATCCCTGCCTGTCAGCTGTTAATTCTCCTACAGGGCGTTCCCATGCCCTCGCCCGTTCTGTTTTACCTATTCCCCGTCTGGCTTCCCTGAGTAGGAGTCTACCTTCGACCCCCGCCCATTTTTCCAATTCCTTTTTCCATGTGCCTATCCGTGGTCCCCCTGGCGTTTTCCAGTTCCTTGCGATTTCCCGCTTGGCCAGAACTTAAGCCAGGTCCTGGAACTTACCAGTCATCTTGTTTTTGGCTGTGTGCGGGAACCATCCCAACAAGTAGTGATCTGGGGTTTGTGGTAGCTCTTTGTCAATGAGGTCGCCTATTATGGGTCTTTTCTCCTCCTAAAACGCTTGCAGTGTGGGGCAATCCCAGAACACGTGCATCATATGGGCTTCCCTCTCTCCGCATCTCGGGCATGCTGCAGTCTCCACTCCAAAGTATCGCCTAATGCGGGACGGGGTAAGGTATGCTCTGTGGAGTATGTAAAAATGTATTCATTTGAATTGCGCATTCCTAGTTACCTTCGGGGTCCGTTCCAGTATCATGTCCCAGTCTTTGTCCGGGATATGTTTCCCCACGTCCTTCTCCCACTGCAGTTGTCTCTGCATGTCTTGCTTGATCGCCTTGTAGAGACATGAGACCGTTTTTACCGTTCCTGCCAGTGCTTCCTGCTACATATCTGCATCCTGCCAGCACCCGAGGCTCTGCACTGCCCGTGCCCCAGTGCTTCCTAACCCTCCTAGTGAGCGCTCTATGCCTCAACAATTGACCCCCCCGGCAAATCATAAGTCGCTTGCAGCTCTTCAAAAGGGAGCATTTCTGTGTCGCGATATAGGTCCCCCTTCACTTTTAGGCCTGCTTCTTCCCAGTCCTCTAGCCCGGTCCAATGCTCTCCCTGGAGTAGGCAACGTAACATTGTTATGGGTATGTCCGGAGAGTAAGGGGTTCTGGCTCCCACCCGCCTCAGATATCTGGCCCAGCAGCGTACTACCACCCTGGTTTCTGCCGTGTCTCCCGATGGATTCCTCCGCACCCGCAGTAGTATCTTCGCAAGGGTTGGGGCGTCCAGTGCACCGGGTGCTGTTCCCTGCCTGTGTTTCGTTTGGCTGCTAACCATTGGATCAGGCAGTACAACTGGGCTGCTATGTAATATCCTTCAAAGTCAGGGACCGCCAGTCCTCCCTCAGCCGAAGAGTGCTGCAACGTGGTCAGCGCGACCCTCCTGCGTCCCGACCACCAGATAAAGGACACTATCATTGAATCGAGGTCCTTAAACGTTGCTCGCGGAATCCACACCGGGAGAGCACCAAAATAATACTGAAGCCTTGGGAGTGCCACTATTTTCAGGACTGCCACTTGTCCAGCCACGAGAGCGGCAATGTCCCCCAGAACTCCGTAGAGGACCGTATTGAGTGTATCGCTCTGCCTATATTGCCCCCTAACAATTCAGCTGAGCCATTGTATATTTTAACTCCAAGATACGGCAGTCAGTCAGGCTCCCACTGTAAGTTCCCTAGCTCAGGCGGCGGGGCGTTATTAGCCACCATAGGGGAAAGTCTTGATTTTTGCCAGTTGACCTTAAGACCAGAGAGCTCACCAAACTGGGCTATCGTGCCCTGCGCCCCTCTCAGCTCTGTGGTTGTGTTGCTGAGAAGCAACAGGAGGTCGTCTGCGTATAAGACTATACAGTGTTTCACTTCTCCTGTCCGCAGGCCACCGCAGTCCTGCCCGCTTCTTGCCCTGCACGCCAGGGGTTCCATGGCGAGGGCGAACAGCAGCGGGAACATGGGGCATCCCTGCCTCGTGCCCCTTTCCACCCGCTGCCTAGGCGAGATAGTTTTCCCCGTATGCACTCGGGCTGTAGGGGTTGCATAGAGTAGTCTAATCCATGCAAGAAAGCCTCCTCCCAGTCCCAGCTGAGACAAGACCTTGTAGAGTTTGGGCCACTCAAGGCCATCAAAGGCCTTCTCGATGTCCACTGCGAACACCTCCACCTCCTGCTTGTCATACTAGTTAGAGTCCATAACAGTCAGGAGTCGCCTTACGTTTATGGCCGTGTTCCGCCCTGGGATAAACCCTGCTTGGTCTGCATGATGAGGGAATCCATAGTTACAGGTGAGTATTGGTCTTCTCAGATGAAGAAATTCAAACCTGGATCTCAATTCAAACCTAGTTCTGTTTATTTGCGAAGTATGACTTTGAAGTGGCTGAGCAGAAAGAAGATGAAGAAATACTCCAGCCTTCCTTTCTCCTGTGTTGTCATACACAAAAGAGTGAAGTCTACCGCTTCAAGTGTTAATAAAGTAGCGAATCACTCTTGATTGAGCAAAAAATACACCTGCAAAAATTATTATTCTTACACCTGTAAATAACAATGCTTTTTTTTTTTTTTTAAAGTGTACTGTTTTTGTGTGTCGATGTGCAGTATTGCATGTGCCATATTAGAGGACTTAGAGTGCATCATGGCTTATCCTCCTGGACTATGCCTTTCTTGAACCACAGACCACCTCCTCAGTTTTTTATAATGAAACCTGACGGCATATTCAATTGGTAGATGCATTCTGTATTTAAATATTGGAAACGCAAGTAAATGAACATTGTGTATTCTTGAATACGTTACTCACTACCACTGTGTTTTAATAAATGTGTATTTAAGCAGCCTGTTTTCCGTTTAGGAAAAGGAACGATTAAAGCAGGAGAAAAAAGATGAAAAGAGAATGAACAAAGAGCGCAGGCTTGAACTACGAAGATTGGAATTAGAAATGGCTAAAGAATTAAAGAAACCTACTGAAGATATGTGCTTAGGAGATCAGAAGGTGACACAAGCTGTCAAATTTTGTATGAAAACAATATGGATATATATATATAGAACCGTACATATAAGCTGAAATGATGCCCTTTTTATTAATTCTTTAATTTACTTTTCAGTATTCGAAATGCAAATGTCTACCAAAAACAGCAACTTGCAGTATACAAATCAATCACCAGTCCTTCTCAAATACCATTATATATATATATATATATATATCTATCCAGCAGCTTCTGAAAAGACAGTACAGGGTATCAAATACCATGTTTATTCCAAGCAAACGCATTTTGGCGGGATGCCTTTCTCAATGCTCGTATTTAAATGAAGTCAACACATGATTTCATTTGTTTAAAGTCATATAGGTGGCTCCTATTGGAGGTCTGAAGCTTGGCTAACAAAAGAGGACTGCTGCCATCTTAGTCCAGATACTATATTTATGGCTGCCATGTCCGCTTTCAGCTTTACTCCAGATGGCAGTACCGATGTGTGTGTGTGTGTATATATATATATATATATATATCTATATATATATATATATATATATATATATATGTATGTATGTATGTGTGTATATATATGTGTATGTATGTGTGTATATATATGTGTATGTATGTATGTGTACGTATGTATGTGTGTATATATATGTGTATGTATGTGTGTATATATATGTGTATGTGTGTATATATATGTGTATGTATGTGTGTATATATATGTGTGTATGTATGTGTATATATGTGTGTAGGTGTATATGTGTATGTATGTGTATATATGTGTATATGTATATATATATATATATATATATATATATATATATATATATATATATATCCATTCGTCTCCGTCCTCTCACCGGATACTCCAAAACGTAAATATATATATACAAATCCTGTTGCCTGCCTGTAACGCTGTATGCCTGCCAATTGTTTGTCAGTGCCAGCCATGGCGGCAGGAGCCACAATTATTTTCGAAGGTCCAAATTCCAATAGGAAAGGGAGGCGGCACACCAATTCAAACCACGAGTGATTTATTCGAAGCACAAAGAACAACGCGTTTCAGCCGAAACGGCCTTTGTCAAGTTACCGTACCGCCGTGACCATGCCATTAAATATGTCATCACAGAAATAAAAGACATACTGCAGTGCATAATGCAAACGATGATCACAGAGGTAATAGTTGATCTACATGGAAATAATTCAAAAGAAATTTGCACAATGTTAAAACAGAAAATTCAAACCCAAATATTTACACGAGTCAAATATGTTTGTCCAGTATGATCGCAAATTGATTAGCGATTCATGTGAGGCAAAGTGTCCCGCCTCTCTCCCCGTACCGGTGACCTGTTGCTTTCTGGTAGACATGGAAGAGAGCCTCATGTTGTAGACTACTTTGAACAAGGATAAATAATCGTACATGATACAATATATAGTGCATATCTGATAGAGACATCTAGCCGCAGATTCCTTAACTTAGAATATCCCCAGGCGTCAGACTGGATCCGGAGAATTTTTTGCAGCAACACCTCTGCGCGCCGGGGGGCGGCGCCGCATGGCTCCGCCCTGACGTCGTCCACGGACATGACGTCAGCGGAGCCATATAAGTCGCTCCCGGCGCGCTGATGTCAGTTTCCTTCCTTTCCGCGTCCCACCGCGGATCCAGGAGTTAGCGGTTCCTCTGGCCTTGTTTCAGGCCTTCTCGACGCCTGCGGCGTCCGGGAACAGTGTGCGATGCCTTCAGGTTTCAAGGCGTGTGAGACCTGTTCGCGGCAGACGTCAGCGACGGATCCGCACGCGATCTGTATGTGGTGCCTAGGAGAGCACCACGACTCCGAGGAGTGCGACGCCTGCCGGCAGATGAAGCCGAAGTCCCTGCGGGAGCGCCGGATGAAGTTGTTGACTGCCCGGATGTCCCGCTCGGCGACTTCACGCCGCCGATCTCCATCTCGAGCTGGGGCTCCGGTTCAGGTCCGGTCACGGAGTCGTTCCCGCGGACGTCGTTCGCCTGACGCAGGTAAGCACAAGTCACGGAGGTCGTCCACCTCACATAAATGTGACGATGGGGCCCGCTGCTCCCGCTCCTTACCGGGCGCCCAAGAGTCGGCCCCCTCATACCCACCCTTTCCACGTGTTGGGGCGACTTGGGCCCAGATGGAAGCCTATTCCAAGGCTCTTCAATCCATCTTTGGGTCACCCCCTCTCCCTGGCGCGCCCTCAGGCCACACAGGGGGTAGGGACTCAGGTCGGGTCTTCACCGGCGGGTTCGCCCTCGGCGCTGACAGAGTGCCTCGACTCCGGTTCTGGAGTCGCTGCGACGTCGGGACACGGCCCGGAGGGGCATCCCAGTCAGACGTCGAGCCCTTCTGCCCCGTCTCCGCATAGCCCTTTGGGGCTCCCTGCGACGGCGCCGGATGCGGCAGCAGCACGGAGCTCGACTCCTTGTCGACATCCTTCCTCCCCGCAGGCCTCCGTGGAGGGCGAGTCGACGCCGGTCCGATGCCAGGCCGAGTCACCTTTGGTGATTGTCGATGTCGATACGACGCCGTCTCGACGTCGGTCGATGCCGGCGCTGGTCCCCGTTGTTCCTCTGTTCGAAGAGGATGAGGACCCGGAGCACCCAGGGTTGTTTCCACGCTCTCCGGCTCCGCTGCCCCCTGGACAGTGGCCCTTTGCTCGGCCTCCGGCTGCGGCGCCTCTCCTTTCTGGTGGACGCGTTTCCCCTACAGATGGTTTGTTATCGCCGCCTCGAATGGCTACAGAGGCTAGCACGGCATTTGCGAGGACTGTTCGCAGGGCTACAGCTATTTTACACCTGCAACCCCCCTCAGTCTCCTTCCCTTCTGATCCATTATTGGTTCTCCTCCACCAGAATGCTGTGGAGGAGGAGCCCTTGCTGCCTTTAGGCGGGTCGTTATTTGACACCCTTCTTGGCACGTGGGCATGGCCCTCCACTGGAGACCCTGTGATCGGGCCATCGCACGTCGGCATCGCCCGGCTCCAGATGACCCTGTCGGTTTGTCCCTTCATCCTAGGGCTCAAGGCCAGGTAGTCCAGGCGGCTTTCGCCTCGAAGTCTTCCTCTCCTCTCCCGTTGCTACGTCCCACTAGGGAGTCTCGTTGGTTGGAGACATGTGGCCGCCATATTTTTGCGTCCACTAGTTCGGGCATCCGTGCTCTCAACACGTCTTGCGTGTTTGCACGGGCTACTTTTGCCCTTTGGGACTCAGTCGAGCGTCTCCTTCCCTCTTTTCCAGAGGATCCACGTACTGACCTGGATCGTCTCCTTCATGATGGCCGAACAATGGCACAATTTACCATTCGGTCGGCCATGGACACCGCTGACTCTGTGGGTCGGACGATGGCCAGGTCCGTTGCTCTGCGTCGCCATGCCTGGCTGCGGGATGGCGGTTTCCCTGACAATGTTCGGGACAGTCTTAGGGATTTGCCAATTGATGGCGTGACCCTTTTTGACAGTCATGCGGATTCAGCCGTCACCGCCTCATGTCTGGGCTCCCATGACTTTGTGTTTTCTAGTCCTCTTCCGGACTTTTATTTTCAGGTGAGGTGTTGTCTCTGCTTGTTCTGGGCCCTGGGTTCATGACATAATACCCAGACGGCCTGTTCGGCTTCCCGCCGTTTTTGCTTCTATTTAGTGCAGCTGGTCAGCTGATTCTCATTATTTGGATTCCTCTGTCTGAGTTCGTGCTCCAGAGGTGCCCCTAGCTGGGGTTGAGACTTACCCTATGTGGGGTATTCGTTGGCTATTGTATAGCTGCCTTCCTTACACAAAAGGCTTGGTAGGCTCCTGTGGAGTCTTCTTCAAAGGGGTTGTCCTGCGGAGGAGACTGTGGTCTCTTTCTTCTGTTGTGAACCCTTCCTTTCACACACTTGAGGTTTCTGCCTCGCCTGCCTCTTCCAGGAGTGTCATTTCAGCTTCGCCCTCCTTGTCTATGTTGGCTTGTCTATCGTCAGCCACTGTCCCTTGGACCACCTTGTTCTGTTCCGTTCCGGCACAGGGCGTCCTGCCCATGGACAACCTCAGGACGGAGCCATGTGGCGCGGCTCCCAAGCACGCAGGGCTGATGCGGCACGATTCTTCTGTGTTATATGCGCGTCAGGTGGATGCTCGCTAGTATATTCGCTGTCACGGGGGGCTTACGCTTTCCCTATGCTTCTACGATGACTGGTTTCTACTCTCCTCTCTCCGGGATGGGTAGTACTTTCTCGTAGTTCAGACCTGTCTGGACTTTGTCTATAGCTGGTGGCATCCTCGCCACGTACGCCAATACTGTACATTGCCTTGTGCTCTACCTTTATGGGCACTTCCCAAGCAAAAGTTTCCCCTTCCCCTGCTGCTTTCCGCGCAGGAGTTTGTCACACTTCTACTTCATGCTGCTGCTCTCTGTGGAAGTGTTCTCTTCAGGACACTCACTGTCTTGTGTGGTCTTGTATGTACATCTCTTTACAATTTCCTGTTACTCTATGTACGTTTAGTACTGACTCTTTCGAGTACTGCTCAGTCTCCCAGTCTGGCTCGCGGGGGACCGTGGCTCCTCCCTGCCGGGTGGCTGATGTCGCTTACGGGTCTGGACATTGCTCTGTCCGGTTCTGCTGCAACATAGCTGTTGGTACCTATGGTGCGCTCTTGTATTCTTTTATGAAACGCATCCTTCACGGCTGTGTCCTTTCTTGATGTATATTCTGACCTGTGCTCTACACACAACCAGGGGTCACGCATACTAGGGTTTCCTTGCTGCGGTGTCCGTGGTCTTGCTCTCGGCCTTCTTACCGGAGCAAGCCTTCTGTGTTTGTGTCCAGCTAGCCGGATCGCTTTCGCCGGTTTACTACCTGGTGATGCATCTCTCGTATCTCGGCTGTTCTAGCTGCGTTCCATTGTGCATTTCTTTTACGTGGTGTGGTTCTAGCAGTACACGCGGTCTGCCCATGTGTACTTCTGTCCCCCGCATGCATGTCATTCTTGTAGTCATGGTTATATGCCATTCTGCTTGTTGACGTTCGCCTCTCACATGTCATTTTGTGAAGGGGCGATTGCGCAATGACAGGTCTTGTGTCTCTGGTAACTCAGGCTCTTCCTGGACATGGTCAGCATCCTGCCACTGCTGTCCAAAGTCTCCACCCAGCTATGCTTTCAACAGTGCTTCTTCCACTGTTGTGTATACTCGACCTGTATGCTCTGACTCGGTCATACCGTCTTGTCCTCTCTCTGGGTCTTTGTCTATTGCAGATCCGTCAGATCCTGTGGATCCATCGGCTCCTATGATCAGTTCACCTTCTTTTGCGGAAGTTATGGACTCTCACATTCCGCACTGGCATTCTGGTTCTGTGCTCCCTTTCAACCCTGTATAAACGAGAGGGCTTTCATGCCGTCCCTGGGCGGCTTGTGATGCCTTTGCCTCCCATTGTTTTCCGCTCCTTGGAGAGCTTCCTGGTCTGGTGTTGGCCACGCTGGCATTGCTGCCCCCACTGTGTTTAGTCAACTTGTTGACGACTGGGTTCTCTTTGGAACTTGGTGGGGTTCAGTTGCAGACCCGCCTCCTATGGGGTATGGCTTTGGTATCTATTCTAAGTTAATGAGTCTGCGGCTAGATGTCTCTATCAGATGAACGAGTTACTTACCTTCGGTAACGATGTATCTGGTAGAGACACAGTCTAGCCGCAGATTGCTTAACGCCCACCCATCCTCCCCGCTCTGCGAGGACCTTTTCAGGTTGGGTTTTTATGCACTCGCCTCCTTCCGGGTGGCTTTGTCTTCCTGCGGGGTAGCATCTTTCACCTCCCTCCTCGGTAGGATGAGTCATTCTGTTTTACTTGTTCTATTCCACCCATTCTCGTGAGTGGGCGGTGGGTGCATGTATCCTCCTACATCCCTACACCCTGGTTCTTCCAGTGTGGGGCCTACTAATGTTCTTCTTCCCTCCCACCTTCTCCATTGATTTGGGGTCTCTTGTCTCGACTCCACTACAGTCAATTGGTTTGGGGTCTATTTGACTGTGCCTCAGTCCATAGATCTCTTACAGGGGATTTGGCATTCCTGGTGTTGCCGACTTGTAGTAGATCGTCATTACTTAGGTGGTCCTGGTCTTGTTACCCTTCACGGTTAGATCTTGCGATTGCAGGCTTCCTGTCGTCTGCCTTGACATTCTTTTTATATGTCATTTTGCCTCTGGGGAGGGCATAGCCTTCGCTTTTGCGGGCTGTTTCTCAGAGCGGTGCTCTGCTCTTTCCCTTCAATTACTTTCAGTATACAGTGCTTGTCACTGTTGTTTATGGTGAGGTTTCTCACCATTCGATTCTTTTTGTGTTTTGTTTCACTGATTTTTCCTCTTTTTTCGCACACTGTTCCCATACTCTCACAGTTTTTGGTGGTGGCGCCGCGTTGTGGCGCGGAAAGTTTCTCCGAAGAAAACTGACGTCAGCGCGCCGGGAGGGACTTATATGGCTCCGCTGACGTCATGTCCGTGGACGACGTCAGGGCGGAGCCATGCGGCGCGCAGAGGTGCTGCTGCAAAAAATTCTTCGGATCCAGTCTGACGCCTGGGGAAGTTAAGGAATCTGCGGCTAGACTGTGTCTCTACCAGATACATCGTTACCGAAGGTAAGTAACTCGTTCATTACCGCAACTCATAATATTCATGTTGGCATTTTTATACTTATCGTGATGTTGGGATTATTACATTTTTTAATTTTTACCAACTCAAGAGGCGTGAACACCTAAAATAGTAGCAATCAAGCAAGAAATTAACCTCGGACAGAGAATATAAAATTTAATAATCCGAACATTACGATAAGTATAACAAGCATTGGCATAGCCAATAGGTCTCGCCTTTGGGACTTTATAAGTGTTTGGCTAGAGCTATTGGCTTTGCCAATGTGTTTAATGTATGTTGTAGAGCAACTAGTTGGAGCCAAAGAAACGGAAAAATGATAGGGTATAAAAATATAAGCTGCCTTTAACTGAATTGTACTCTAAATGTTGCCCTTTGAAACAAAAATAGGACGAGAAGCTAAAATAAACAATGGAAAACAAACGAGAGGCAAGTAAGAACTAAACTCTGAGCAATAACCACTGTGTTTGCAGAATATAACCACCTAGAGGAAAGCCCACTTCCAAATATTGTATGAACATCTGGACTCCACCTGGTAGTATGTGGCGATAGAGTAGATACTGCAGCTCTCGCAGAGCAGCGTCCTCGGGGAGGATAAAGTTATTTTCGGAGCTGGAAAATGAAAGGATTTCAGACTTGTGCTGCAATGAGAACAATGAAAATAGGCATTTGTGTTTGAAAGAAAGGTGCATCTGGGTCACTTGAGGGCACTAGGAAATAATAATGACATAATTAAACAACCAACATCAACTGCTGCAACCAGAAGCTGGCTGAACAGAATGTGCACACATAGGCTAAACCGCATGCCTCGGTTTTTAACCCTTACTGTCTGCAGGTTATTTTTATGCACCAAAAGCCTGTGTCACTGCCAGCAGGCTTGTTATCTGTCGGCAATTGTCTCTCGACCTTGGATTTTGGTGTAGGGTAGGCCATGACAGAGTGGGGCCTTACGTGGTTTTAAATCACAGTTAGTGGGATGGGTGCAGCTTATTTAGTCACCGTAGCAATAAAAGGACAAAGACCCATAAGTGCAGTGCAGGGACCGTTACGAGGACCTTGTTCAAGTACAAACAGTGCTGTGAGGAAATGCTTGTGTCGTGCAGCGCTTTATAAAAATGTGAAGAGACCCGTAATCCACCAGTTTTGCAAGCCCCACTCTTTCAAGCATGTTGTGGTAGGAGGGTGTAAGGAAACGGCAAAACAATCTGTGTACTAAAAGCACGCTGTGCAAAGAGTCCTTAAAAGACACTCGGGATGAGCAGAGCAGGTGCTTCGCTGCCCCATAGATGGGCAACACTATCACTCAGGCTAGGCCAGTATTACAAATGGTCTGTGTCAAATTGATACCTATATTGCGCTCCCTAATGCCTATCCTAAACGCCGACCATTAACCAATCAGTGTCCACATTAAAGCTATTATATATATGTGTGTATATATATATGTGTGTATGTATATATATATGTGTATGTGTATATATATATATATGTGTATGTGTTTTGTGTATATATGTGTGTATATATATGTGTGTGTGTATATATGTGTGTGTGTATATATGTGTGTGTGTGTATATATGTGTGTGTGTGTATATATGTGTGTATATATGTGTGTATGTGTATATATATGTATATATATTTATCCAGTATTGGGGTATCTTTCATAGATTCACATGCCTGAATCATTCCCCGTCGTCGAGGCGGGAGTCCCACGGTAAATTACAAAAGTAGTGCCAAAAGTAAATAACAGTAGAAGGCTAAAAGAAAAGGCCTAAGGCCTAAAACTTAGTAGCCTATCTACATCATTATAATGAAAAAGAACCAAAGGTTAGCTCCAACCAATCAGCTACCAGCACCCTCTAGAACACTCCCAACAGAGGCAGTTCTCCTCAGATTTTCACCGCACGTCGTGTGGAAGGGAGTCTCCCTGAGTGCCAACTCAGTTTCTTCTCAACTTTCTTCAGCATGTCTGACAAGAAGGCCCTTTTAGACCCTGTAGGACCTGTGATAAGAAGAGGGTCCATGTTGATGATCAACATAAGGATTGCATTTATTGCCTCCATCCGAAGCATGAGGCAAAAAATTGTAAAATCTGCCGTACCTTCCCTGCCAAAACTCTGAGGGATAGGGAGGCAAGGCTTCTTTGTGGCTTAAATCCTCTTCGGCTGAGGAGGATGACAGAGCCTCTACGTCTAGCAAGAGGGCTAGATCCCAGGACAGCTCTTCAAGTGAAGGACGAAAACATCACAAGTCTTCCCATGCTGTTCCTGACCCTTCACAAGGGTCACCTAAAGCTGTCACAAAAACTGTGAGTAAGACCATTATTGTGACCACTTCGGCCTCATCGTCGACAGCTACTATCTCGACGACGGCCATAACCGCTCCTATTTTATCTACCAGAATTTCTATGTCATCTAAGAAATCTGGTATTGAGGACTCTTCTGTGAGGAAACCTTCTTTGAAGGCCCCGTCGACGACTGCATCAATAACGAGTCCGTCGACGAAAACATCGTCGACGAAGAGCCCGTCGACGAAGAGCCCGTCGACGACGACCCCGTCGACGAAGAGCCTGTCGACGACGACCCCGTCGACGACGACCCCGTCGACGGTGAAAATTGGGCTTTCACAATCGACGCCTTTATTATCGGAGTCTTTCCAACTTAAGACATTCCAAAAACAGCAGGACTATACAAAAATTTCTCCGCTTCTTCCCTCACATCTCCTATCTTATGTTGATGATGATGATGATGATGATGATGACGATGAGGATGGACCATTTGGCATAGCTCACCATCCCTCTGAACTTAATATAAAATGTCAGGAGGACGACGAAGATGATGATGATGATTACCAAGAACATTATTATCAACACCACCTTACGGTCCCGCAGCATAGGTTTCATCAAAGGGAGTCGCATCAGAGGGAAACCAGTCATCTCCCTTCGACGCTCATTCAAGATCTCCAGGCCATGCTGGCGGATTACCGGCAAAGGTTTCCACCGCAGCAAGAGGTACCAGAACAACCATCAGTGGTCCCTGAACCCTTACCGCAGCCACAGGCTCCAGTCATACCGCTTCCTCCGCCTGCTTCCTCCGAGCATGGGCAACAGGATGTGACTTCCTCGGAAGATGAAGTTGAAGAGGGAGAATTACCTGAGAATATCCCTCACCAGGATCCGTGGGATAGTTACATCATACCGGTACCTTCTCCGCCCATACCTTTACCATCAGACTCCCCCCCCGGAGGATATCGGGGGTTTTCATAACTTGATGCAACGAGCGGCAGCCAGGTTTCAATTGCCTGTTACAATTGAACAAACAGAATGTTTCCTACATGATTTTAAGGAGGAGTCCAGAAAAATCACTAGAGCGATCCCAATCATAGACTATATCTGGAAAGAGGGGATAAAAATTATGAAGACGCCTGCTTCCATTCCAGCGGTGCTTCCTCGTATAGAAAAAAAGTATCGAGCGCCTGCTAATAGTCCATCTTCTCTGATTGGTCATCCTCGCCCGGACTCAGTCATCTCCCAAGCCGCTCAACAGCGTTCTAAAAATCCTGCAACGCCTATCACCACACCGCCCGACAAAGAAGGACGTCGGCTGGATCTCATTGGGAAAAAATTTTCCACCATGGCGGCGGCCTCCATTAGAGCGGCAAATTCATTAGCAATAATCGGCCGGTATGACCGTCAAATGTGGTCAGATATGGCTGCCCTTATTGATCTAATCCTTGAAGACCACAGGCAGGACGCACGAAAGATTCTGCTTGAGGGAGAAAGAGCCGCATCTGAGACTATAGATTGCGCGCTGGATATCGTTAATACCAATTTTCGTCAGCTTGCCGGGGCTGCCGTACTTGGACGCCAGGGATGGCTTAAGGCCACTACTTTCCGACCGGAAGTACAAACGAAGATCCTAGATATGGCCTATGATGGAGAGTCTTTGTTTGGAAAACATATTGACGACGCTCTTCTTGCCATTAAAACGGACACGGACACCGCCAAATCTTTAGGCGTCCTTCAATACAGGCGCGGATCTTTTAGGGGCGCAAGAGGACGTAGTTTCACATCACGAGGAGGATATCAAAATCAACAGAATAGGCAATATCAGCCACAATATAGACAACAGTATAACCAGTCTTCATATCACCAATCCTCTTCGGCTGGTTTCTCCCGTCAGGGCGGACGCAGAAGATCCCAGAATCAAAGCCGAGACACCAACAAGAAACAATGATCTCAGAAGGGCGCCAACCACATTATCTTCTATTCCCGTGGGTGCGAAAATTTCAGCCTTTGTTCGCAAGTGGCAGGACATTACATCAGACCGATGGGTTCTAGACCTGGTATCCAGCGGTCACACGCTAGAATTCGTCAAACAGCCACCCACTACTCCACCCAGGGGTCCCCCTCCCCTCGTCTTCACTTATTGTTCAAAGAAGCCTTACTAATGCTCCTCAAGAACGCAATAGAGAAAGTTCCCTCTTCTCAAAGGGGAACAGGTTTCTATTCTCGTTTCTTCCTAATCGGAAAGAAGTCAGGAGAATGGCGACCTATTTTGGACCTCAGAAAACTAAACAAATTTCTCAAAAAACAGAGTTTCCGGATGGTCACACTTTCAGAGATTTTAAGCTGTTTAAACGAAGGAGATTTTATGGCTTCTCTGGATATGGAGGACGCGTACTTCCACATCCCAATTCACCCAAAACATCGAAAATATCTTCGCTTCACAGTGGCTGGCGCTCATTATCAGTTCAAAGTGCTCCCGTTTGGACTAAAATCGGCACCAAGAATCTTCACGAAGTGCTTGGCACCTGTAGCAGCAGCATTGAGATCTCAAGGAATCCAAGTATTCCCTTACCTCGACGATTGGCTTATCAAGGGTCCTTCAGCACAGAAAGCCAAAGTGGCCACAGAGACGTGTCTCCATCTCTTCTCTTCACTGGGGCTGACTATCAACGAGAGCAAGTCACAATTCCGTCCGAGTCAAGTCATTCCTTTTCTCGGAGCAATGCTGGACACGATCCAGTGCAAGGCATTCTTGTCAGAAGATCGGCAATTGCGTCTCCGAAAACTAGCAACATCAATTTCAAGAAGAAAGTCAGTTTCTGTCCGGATGTTTGCTTCACTCCTAGGAATGTGTTCTTCTGCAATAAACTTGATACCCCTAGCGCGGCTCAAAATGAGGCATCTTCAAGAGGAATTACATCTTCAATGGCAGCAAGCCGTGGGTTCCTTCGACGACTCCATAAAGGTTACACCTCGCATGATACAGGCTCTGCGCTGGTGGTCCAAGGCAACGAATTTAACCCAGGGACTAACATTTTTACAAGCCATCCCAGATTTCGTGTTGACTACCGATGCCTCCATGGAGGGATGGGGAGGCCATCTACAAGATTTAAGAATACAAGGAAAATGGTCTCAAATTCACAAACAACAACATATCAACAGTCTGGAGCTTCGTGCAATTTTTCTGTCCCTACAAGCGTTCCTGCCAAGGATTGCGGGTTCCTCAGTGCTGGTCCGTACGGACAATACGACCAGCATGTATTACATCAACAAACGGGGAGGAACGAAATCTGCCACACTCTCACAAGAGGCCCAGGAACTGTGGGAATGGGTCACTCTTCACGGGATAACCCTCAGAGCAGAACACGTCAGGGGTTTACACAATACTCTGGCAGACACGTTGAGCAGGTCTCTGTCGGACTGTCACGAGTGGGAACTGGAACAGGAACAGTTGAACAGAGTGTTTCAAACCTGGGGCAAACCTGCACTGGATTTGTTTGCAACAAGGGACAACAAGAAATGCCGGTACTATGCCAGCAGATTCCCTCAACAGGGGTCAAGGGGGAATGCCCTGTCCATGCGATGGTCAGGGATTTGTGCTTACGCTTTCCCCCCGATCCCGTTGGTCCCGAGAGTGCTCCGGAAAATGAAGCTAGAGGGTTGCCGAATAATCCTGATTGCACCCCGTTGGCCAAGACAATATTGGTTCCAGGAACTTCTACTGTTGATTCAGGACTAGCCCATTCGCCTGTGTCCGACTCCTACGATGTTGTCC
>CAWUFW010001149.1:2575000-2592500 GCA_963921515.1 Calotriton arnoldi | reverse complement strand
TGGTTAGTGCTGCAAAAAGAAAATTTAGTGCATGTTTTAAGTGAGATCTCAAATCCTCTTGTATTTCATTAGAAAATTCTGACATGCAGACTGAAACAATCACTTTCAATACCAGCAGTAGACTTCCAGTTAACTCCTTGGTGAGCAGTAGCTTTACTACAATGATCTAATGAACAACTAGAGTAATAACATTCTGAATTTATGGCAAATGTGTGACACATCTGAATGCCTTCTTGATGGAATCAAAGTAAAAAACTGAAAGCATTTCCTACTGAGGAGACTGCAGTAAATGAGGAAATTAGGAAACTTCATAACAAAGAAGTCTTCCAAGATGGCCACCAGTAAAAAAAGAGCCCAAATGTAGCACAAATATTACCCAGATGTAGCCCACATATAGCCCAATGACAAAAGTGTGCAAAACACTTTTTATTTTTAGTTTTTTGCAGTTTTATGTAGTGCAGACTGGTCAGGTATTGGAGCGTTGCATCTTAAAACATGACCCCACTACACTACAAAAACACCACTGCACTACCCTAAACCCTAAAACACTACCCCAGCATGACCCCCTACACTACACAAGCACCACTGCACTATCCTAAACCCTAAAACACTACCCCCAGCATGACCCCCTACACTACACAAACACCACTGCACTACCCTAAACCCTAAAACACTACCCCAACACCACTGCACTAACCTAAATCCTAAAACACTACCCCCAGCATGACCCCCTACACTACCCAAACACCACTGCACTACCCTAAAACATGACCCCTACACTACACAAACACCACTGCACTACCCTAAACCCTAAAACACTACCCCAACACCACTGCACTACCCTAAACCCTAAAACACTACCCCCAGCACGACCCCCTACACTACACAAGCACCACTTCACTACCCTAAACCCTAAAACACTACCCCCAGCACGACCCCTACACTACACAAACACCACTGCACTACCTTAAACCCTAAAACACTACCCCAGCACGACCCCCTACACTACCCAAACACCACTGCACTACCCTAAACCCTAAAACACTACCCCCAGCACGACCCCCTACACTGCCCGAACACCACTGCACTGCCCTAAACCCTGAAACACTAGCCCCTGCACGACCCCTACACTGCCCGAACACCACTGCACTGCCCTAAACCCTGAAACACATACCCTAGCACGACCCCCTACACTGCCCGAACACCACTGCACTGCCCTAAACCCTGAAACACCACCCCCTTCACGAGCCCCTACACTGCCCGAACACCACTGCACTGCCCTAAACCCTGAAACACCACCCCCAGCATGACCCCTACACTGCCCGAATACCACTGCACTGCCCTAAACCCTGAAACACTACCCCCAGCAAGACCTCCTACACTGCCCGAACACCACTGCACTGCCCGAAACACTGAAACATCACCCCCAGCAAGACCCCCTACACTGCCCGAACACCACTGCCCTAAACCCTGAAACACCACTCCCAGCACCACCCCCTACACTGCCCGAACACCACTGCACTGAACCCTGAAACACCACCCCCAGCACGACCCCCTACACTGCCCGAACACCACTGCACTGCCCTAAACCCTGAAACACCATCCCCAGCACGACCCCCTACACTGCACGAACACCACTGCACTGCCCTAAACCCTGAAACACTACCCCCAGCAAGACCCCCTACACTGCCCGAACACCACTGCCCTAAACCCTGAAACACCACCCCCAGCAAGACCCCCTACACGGCCCGAACACCACTGCACTGCCCTAAACCCTGAAACACCAGCCCCAGCACGACCCCTACACAGCCCGAACACCACTGCACTGCCCTAAACCCTGAAACACCACCCCCTGCACGACCCCCTACACTGCCCGAACACCACTGCACTGCCCTAAACCCTGAAGCACCACCCCCAGCACGACCCCCTACACTGCCCGAACACCACTGCACTGCCCTAAACCCTGAAACACCACCCCTGCACGATCCCCTACACTGCCCGAACACTACTGCACTGCCCTAAACCCTGAAACACCACCCCCAGCACGACCCCCTACACTGCACGAACACCACTGCACTGCCCTAAACCCCGAAACACTACCACCAGCAAGACCCCCTACACTGCCCGAACACCACTGCCCTAAACCCTGAAACGCCACCCCCAGCATGACCCCCTACACTGCCCGAACACCACTGCACTGCCCTAAACCCTGAAACACCACCCCCAGCATGACCCCTACACTGCCCGAACACCACTGCACTGCCCTAAACCATGAAACACCAGCCCCAGCACGACCCCCTACACTGCCCGAACACCACTGCACTGCCTTAAACCCTGAAACACCACCCCCAGCATGACCCCCTACACTGCCCGAACACCACTGCACTGCCCTAAACCCTGAAACACCAGCCCCAGCACAACCCTGTACACTGCCCGAACACCACTGCACTGCCCTAAACCCTGAAACACCAGCCCCAGCACGACCGCCTACACTGCCCGAAACCCACTGCACTGCCCTAAACCCTGAAACACCAGCCCCAGCACGACCCCTACACTGCCCGAACACCACTGCACTGCCCTAAACCCTGAAACACCAGCCCCAGCAAGACCCCCTACACTGCCCGAACACCACTGCACTGCCCTAAACCCTGAAACACCACCCCCAGCAAGACCCCCTACACTGCCCGAACACCACTGCACTAAAGCCTGAAACACCACCCCCAGCAAGACCACCTACACTGGCCGAACACCACTGCACTGCCCTAAACCCTGAAACACCACCCCCTGCACGACCCCCTACACTGCCCAAACACCACTGCACTGCCCTAAACCCTGAAACACCACCCCCTACACTGCACGAACACCACTGCACTGCCCTAAACCCTGAAACACCACCTCCAGCAAAACCCCCTCCACTGCCTGAAAACCATTTCTCTGCCCTAAATCCTGAAACACTAGCCCCAGCACGACCCCCTACACTGCCCAAACACCACTGCACTGCCCTAGACTCTGAAACACCAGCCCCAGCAAGACCCCCTACACTGCCCGAACACCACTGCACTGCCCTAAACCCTGAAACACCAGCCCCAGCATGACCCCCTACACTGCCCGAACACCACTGCACTGCCCTAAACCCTGAAACACCAGCCCCAGCACGACCACCTACACTGCCCGAACACCACTGCACTGCCCTAAACCCTGAAACACCAGCCCCAGCACGACCCCCTACACTGCCCGAACACAACTGCACTGCCCTAAACCCTGAAACACCAGCCCCAGCACGACCCCCTACACTGCCCGAACACCACTGTACTGCCCTAAACCCTGAAACACCAGCCCCAGCACGACCCCCTACACTGCCCGAACACCACTGCACTGCCCTAAACCCTGAAACACCACCCCCTGCATGACCCCCTACACTGCCCGAACACCACTGCACTGCCCTAAACCCTGAAACACCACCCCTGCAGCATCCCCTACACTGCCCGAACACCACTGCACTGCCCTAAACCCTGAAACACCACCCCCTGCACCGCCCCCTACACTGCCCGAACACCACTGCACTGCCCTAAACCCTGAAACACCACCCCAGCACGACCCCTTTACTGCTCGAACACCACTGCACTGCCCCAAACCCTGAAACACCACCCCCAGCCCGACCCCCTACACTGCCCGAACACCACTGCCCTAAACCCTGAAACACCACCCCCTGCACGACCCCCTACACTGCCCGAACACCACTGCACTGCCCTAAACCCTGAAACACCACCCCCAGCACGACCCCCTACACTGCCCGAACACCACTGCACTGCCCTAAACCCTAAAACACCACCCCCAGCATTACCCCCTACACTGCCCAAACACCACTGCACTGCCCTAAACCCTAGAACACTCCCCCAGCACGACCCCCTACACTACCCGAACACCACTGCACTGCCCTAAACCCTAAAACACTCCCCCAGCACGACCCCCTACACTACCCAAACACCACTGCACTACCCTAAATCACTACCCCCAGCACGACCCCCTACACTACCCAAACACCACTACACTATCCTAAACCCTAAAACACTACCCCAGCACGACTCCCTACACTACCCAAACACCACTGCACTACCCTATACCCTAAATCTACCCCCAGCATGACCCCCTACACTACACAAACACCACTGCACTACCCTAAAACACTCCCCCCAGCACGACTCCCTACACTACCCAAACACCACTGCACTACCCTAAACCCTAAAACACTCCCCCAGCACGACTCCCTACACTACCCAAACACCACTGCACTACCCTAAACCCTAAATCTACCCCCAGCATGACCCCCTACACTACACAAACACCACTGCACTACCCTAAACCCTAAAACACTACCCCCAGCACGACCCTCTTCACTACCTAAACACAACTGCACAATTTGTTACAGGCGTTGCAACGCAGGCCTGTGGTGCTTACTGGAAGTACCTAGTGGGCTAGTTGGGCCCCAGGGACCCTCAGGATTCAAGGTGACCTAATCCCCCAACTTAAAACGCACCACGGGGCGCGTTTGCACAGTGGTGAAGGGAGGGGCGGGGCCTGAGGTGACATGTGCGCAAACACGCCCTGTGGTGCGTTTTAAGTTGGGGAATTAATTCCCTTTGAATCCTGAGGGACCCTGAGGGCCAACTAGCCCACCAGGTACCTTCAGTAAGCACAACAGAGTTGCGTTGCAGAGAGGTGAAAAAGGTGCGTGGCCTCGGAACGCCTCTCTGCAACTCAGCTCTGTGGTCCTAACTGTAGGTACCTGGGGGGCTAGTTGGGCCCCAGGGACCCTCAGAATTCAAGGGGACTTAATCCCGCAACTTAAAACGCGCCACGGGGTGCGTTTGCACACGTCACCTCAGGCCCCCCCTCCCTTCACCACTGTGAAAACGCGCCCTGTAGCGCGTTTTAAGAGGTAGTTTTAATCCCCCTGCCCTATTATGTACTAGGGACTTGCAGAGGAGGTCATGCTAATCACAGGGGTACCCCAACGCATAGTGTTCCCTAGTGTATGTAGGTGTTTTCACTGTATTCTAAGTGTCTTTTAGCATAGCACTGGCTCTGGTTAGTCAGTCAGTTACCACCAGTACCCGTCTGAAAAAGTTGTGGGCACAGGATGATTTTGCAACAAGGCCTCTTTCTGCTCCTCTGTTGGTTCTTTCTGCACATCTTTTGCTTCTTTCTGTGCGTTTTTCTTCTTTCTTCACATGTCCTACCTCTGTAGGCATAGTTAGAAACTAGCATTTAAAAAAACCTTTGAAATTCACTTAAAAAATCATAGGTTTCAGGCACGTTATAGTTAGAAATTAGCATTTAAAAAACCTTTGAAATTCACTGAAAAAACCATAGGTTTCAGACACGTTATAGTTAGAAATTAGCATTTAAAAAACCTTTGAAATTCACTGAAAAAACCATAGGTTTTAGGGACAGTTATAGTTAGTTGGACATTTCACTCGTACAAAACCATAGAAATTCCCCCGTTATAGTTAGTTCAGCTAACTATAACTCGCGCCTCGCAATGCACTGCTGATGACGTCACATATTACATCACTCATGACATGGTCAGTGACATCACTGATGACATCTCAAATGACATCACTGATGACATCATCCATGTGATAATTTCATGCATCTTCTCACACCCTAATATAACTTTTGATACACCCACTCTAAATTACAGACTGCCATTCTCAAAACCATAGACACTCCAACACCAAAAACTACATACCCACTCACTGATTCTTAGGTCTACACACACATCCACTCACTCACCCGTACAGTCACTCATACTTAGTCACTCAGTACAGGACTATCATATGCACTCATACACCTATATAAACACTCACACACAGCCACTCATCCATAGAGGTACTCACACACCTGGTCAGTCATGCAAATAATTAAACACACTGCCATTTACTCACCTATACAGTTATACACACACCAGCTCACTTACTCATACAAATACTAGCACATTCTTACGCTCTTATACAATCACTGATACAAGTACACACTCATCCATACAGCCACTCTCACAATCACACACTCTCACTTATAGCCGTTTATATACTCCAACACACATATATACTGCCTTTCACATATGTAGTTACTCACACATGTACCACTGAGATATACATTCAATCACTCACCCACCCATACAGTCCATCACAGATGCACTCTTGAAACCATGCACCCAGTGAATCACCAACTCACACATCTATGCACAGTCACACACACCCCACCCACACAAACACTCAGGCACCCATACAGATACTCAGACAATCAATCAATAACCCATGTAGACACTCATGTAGCTATTCAGAAAGCCATGCAGCCGCTTACAAACCAACAGACAGACGGATACAGACATTCACACAGTTTAGTCACTAACCCATGCATTCAGTAAGATACATTTAATCACTCACTTGTAGAGTCAGTCACTCACGTACTAAATCATCCATTCAGACACTTATACACCCACTCATTCTTCAATACGCCTTTCCCTATATATATTAAACATATTTAAACTTTACAGAAACACAGTCACTGGATGATGTCATCAGTGATGTCATCAGTGATGTCATTTGAGATGTCATCAGTGATGTCATCAGTGATGTCACTGACCATGTCATGAGTGATGTAATATGTATCTGAAAGAGACACGTTAGTGATAGATTCCTTACCTTAGAATATCCCCAGGCGTCAGGCTGGATCCGGAAAGTTTTGCGTAGCAGTACCCTTGCGCGTCGGTAGGCGGCGTCGTGCGGCTCCGCGTCCGTCGTCGGCGTCGTGATCGCCGGGATGACGTCGCGGGCAGTACTTAGGCGCCGCCCCTGCGCGCTGACGTCAGTTCTTCTTTTTCCGCGCCAGCAAGCGCAGATCCGGGAAGAGCAGTGCCCTGGTCATTTTTTGACCATACTTTTTGGTGAATTTTTTTCACTGTTTTTTCATCTTTCAAGGTGTCGTAGGGATGCCCGGCTTCAAGCGATGCGGCGCCTGTGCGCGGATGATGTCCGTCACCGACCCGCATTGGGAGTGTCTCTTCTGCCTCGGCCGAGGCCACGACACGGAGTCTTGTCCCGAATGCCAGGCCCTCAACCCGAAAGCTTTGCGAGAGCGGTCTCGAAAGCTCCTCGAGGCCCGGCATTCGGCTCCACGGAGGCCCCGGTCGCGTGAGAGGTCCAGGGGTCGATCGCGGAGTCCACACCGGTCGTCGGCGTTGAAGTCTTCTTCGTCCGGTAAGTCGAAACACAAGAAGTCCAAGAAGCATCATCGCTCTCGGACTTCGCCTCGCCGGTCTCGCGACTCGGCTGAGGCCCCTCCCGGCACCGTCCCCGCGGCCCCGGACATGCCTGTGGAGTCGCCCCCGCCATACCCGCCCTTCCCGGGTTCGGGGGCGGATCCGACCAAAGTGCAGGAATTCCTGACGGCCATGGCCCGCCTCTTCGGGCCTTCAGGCCCCTCCGGTGCGCCTTCGGGCCCCGCGGGCCCTGATGGGGTTGCTCCGGCGTCGCCGACGGCCCCGGCGTCGCCCGTGCCTCCAGCCTCGGTCCCGGCTTCGGCCCCGGCCTCGATCCCGGCTCCACAACCCCCATCGACGCCGGTCGACCTAACGACACCTCCGCCGGCGCCGATGTCTCCGGTGCCGTTCTCGACGCCGCCCTGGGCCCCGGGCAGCGTCGTCCCCCAGTTCCTTCCGGCTCCGGACATGGACCCGGAACGACGTCGCTCGACGCCGGCGCCGATGGGACCTTGGGTCCCAACTGTCCCTCCTCCTCCTTATTTTGAACCAGAGGAGGACCAGTTGGACTGGGAGGGGTCTGATGACCCTCTGACACGACACTGTCAGTATGATGAGGACTGGACAGAGAGTCTAGGGGAGGCCAGTGGTCTGGATACTTCCCCTGACACTGGCATGCTGTCTCCTCCCATGGCTACGGAGGAGGGAGCCAATTTTGGTACGGTGTTGCGTAGGGCAGCTGGGGCCTTACGTCTCCAACTCCCTACTTTGACGGTCAAGCCTAACATCTTGACAGAGGTGCTTCAGCCGGCAGCCTCCTCTGCGGGAGACTGTGCTGCCGTTTAACGACGCCCTCACTGACGTTCTTTTGGGCGCCTGGTCCAAGCCCAACACAGGGGCTCCTGTGGATCGGAACGTGTCACGACGCCATCGCCCAGCTCCGGGCGACCCCCTGTTTCTCTCTGTCCACCCCACTCCTGAGAGCTTGGTTGTCCAAGCCTCCGCTTCCCAAACCGCCTTCCCTACCGCTCCTCCGGATAGGGAATCCAAATGCCTGGATCAGTTTGGGAAGAAAGGTTTTTCTTCCTCCAGTGCTGGCTTGCGGTCCGTTAACACCGCTTGTCTGTTGGGCCGATATACCCACTCCCTGTGGGATTCGGTGGCGGATGTTTTGCCCCAGTGTCCTGAGGAGGTCCAGGCACTGCTTTCCCGCGCCATTGCGGAAGGAAGGGATGCGGCTAAATACACTATACGTTGTGGCCTTGACACCGCAGACTCGCTGGGCAGGTCTATTGCAACGACGGTGGCGCTCCGACGCCACGCCTGGCTGAGAACCACTGGTTTTCCGGGGATGTCCAGAATACTCTCATGGACATGCCCTTTGATGGAGTCGGTCTTTTTGGGTCCAAAGCAGACCATGCGTTGGAGCGCTTTAAGGACTCACGGGCTACTGCAAGTCCCTGGGCCTTTCTGCTACGCCCTCCGCTGACTTCTGCTTTTCGCCCCTATCGTGGCCACGGTAGGGGCGCCCCTTCACGTCAGCAGCCCAGCCACCGGCCCGCGCAGCAGGCGTCTTCGCGTGGCCGAGGACGTGGATTCCGCCGTGGCGGATCGGGCAACCAGCGTGCGGGTCAGGCCACCACCTCCAACCTGTCCGCGGCCTCCAAGCCCTCCTAGTCCCTCCTTTCAGGTGCACAGCACGCCAGTAGGGGGCAGGGTCCGCCATCACCTTCCCCACTGGCGCACCATCACCTCGGACAGGTGGGTCTTGGACATTGTCCGAAGGGGCTACTTCCTCCCCTTCGAGACCACCCCCCCAGCCATGCCACCTCAATTCCACCGCATGTCAGGGGATCACTTGGTGCTTCTACAGAAGGAAGTCACGGCCCTCTTGACCAAGTGGGCCGTCGAGCATGTTCCGACCCCAGAAGTAGGGCGTGGTTGCTACTCCCACTACTTTCTGGTGCCCAAAAAGGACAAGGAGGACATGCGTCCTATCTTGGACC
This sequence comes from Calotriton arnoldi, assembly GCA_963921515.1. Classification (NCBI taxonomy): domain Eukaryota; kingdom Metazoa; phylum Chordata; class Amphibia; order Caudata; family Salamandridae; genus Calotriton; species Calotriton arnoldi. The sequence goes on along the minus strand of CAWUFW010001149.1, from coordinate 2,583,230 downwards.
TCCGGAACGTCAATCGCTTCCTCCGGAAGGAGAAGTTCAAGATGCTCACCCTCGCTCAGGTCTTGACTGCCCTCGACCCTGGAGACTAGTTGGTAGCGTTGGACTTGCAGGACGCGTATTTCCACATCCCCGTCCTGCCGGGCCACCGGCGTTACCTTCGGTTCACGGTAGGCCCCGAGCATTTTCAGTTCACCGTGCTCCCCTTTGGCCTTACCAGTGCCCCTCGGGTGTTCACGAAAGTGATGGCGGTGGTCGCAGCTCATCTGCGCCGGGCAGGGGTTTCAGTCTTCCCCTACCTCGACGACTGGCTGCTGAAGGCGGGCTCGTCCCAGGCAGTCGTCTCCCACCTCCAGACTACGGCCGTACTCCTGCACTCGCTGGGGTTCTCCATCAATGTGCCGAAGTCGCATCTGATTCCTTCTCCACAGCTCCTTTTCATCGGAGCAGTTCTGGACACGACGCAGTTTCGGGCCTATCCTCCCGAACGGCGAGTCCGGGATATTCAGGCTATGATTCCGATCTTTCGGCCTTTATCCTGGGTTTCGGTACGGATGACCCTGAGGCTGCTGGGCCTCATGGCCTCCTGCATCCTGCTGGTCAATCATGCCAGATGGCATATGCGGGCTCTGCAGTGGGACCTGAAGTTCCAGTGGGCGCCGCACCAGGGCAACCTGTCCGATCACGTCCAGATCTCGGAGGGGACTGCAAGACAGTTGCAGTGGTGGCTCTCGAACCGGCAATGGGTCATGGGCAGATCCCTCTCCCTTCCCCAGCCAGAGCATACAGTTGTGACGGACGCGTCCCTTCTGGGATGGGGCGGTCACATGGGAGAGGCGGAGATCAGAGGCCTCTGGTCTCCGGCGGAGTCCCGGCTCCATATCAACCTTCTGGAGCTCCGGGCGATCCGACTTGCACTCAAGGCATTCCTTCCCTCTGTCAAAGGGAAGGTAGTGCAGGTGTTCACAGACCACACCACCGCCATGTGGTACTGCAACAAACAGGGGCGGGGTGGGGTCTTGGACCCTTTGTCAGGAGGCTCTGCGCCTCTGGACATGGCTGGAACATCAGGGCATGTTCCTGATGGTTCAACACCTGGCAGGTTCCCTGAACGCCAGGGCGGACGAACTCAGCCGCAGGTGCATGATGGATCACGAATGGCGTCTTCACTCGGAAGTGGCGCAAGGACTCTTTCTACAATGGGGAGAGCCTTGGTTAGATCTATTCGCCACCGAAGAGAACGCGCAATGTCATCAGTTCTGCGCGTTGGAATTTCCAAGGCGGCACTCGCTCGGCGACGCTTTTCGTCGCGAGTGGAGTTGCGGTCTGTTGTACGCCTTTCCGCCTATACCACTTCTACCCAGAGTGTTGAAGAAGATTCGGCACGACCGGGCCCAAGTTATTCTTGTGCCTCCGGACTGGTCTCGAAGAGTTTGGTATCCCGAGCTACTCAATATGAGCGTAGATCCCCCGATCCGTCTGCCTCTTCGGGAGGATCTTCTGTCGCAGCAGCAGGGGACGGTCCTCCACCCGAACCTGTCCAGTCTACACCTGCTTGCGTGGAGATTGAGCGGCGGCAGTTGATTCCTTTCGACTTGCCTCCCGAAGTTTGTGATGTGATTCTGGCAGCCAGGCGTCCCTCCACTAAGGTGGTATACGCCTGCAGGTGGAACAAATTTGTGGCATGGTGCACAGCAAAGGCTGTGAATCCCCTTTCTGCCCCTCTTTCTGAGGTCCTTCTGTTCCTTCTCTCTCTGGCCCAACAGGGTTCTGCCCTGGGTACCATCAAGGGTTATCTTTGTGCTATCTCGGCCTTCCTCAGGCTCCCTGATCAGCCCTCCCTTTTCAAGTCCCCTGTTGTTAACAGGTTCTTAAAAGGCATTACTCACCTCTTCCCTCCTGTTCCGTTTGTGATGCCTCAGTGGGACTTGAACTTGGTTCTTACCTTTTTCATGTGCGCTCCCTTTGAGCCTCTGCATAACTGTCCTCTTCGTCTTCTGACTCTGAAGACAGCCTTTCTGGTGGCCATCACCTCCGCTCGGCGGGTGAGTGAGCTCCAGGCTCTATCTTGCAAACCTCCCTTTCCGTCTGTTCATCCAGACAAGGTTGTTCTTCGGACGCGTCCGTCCTTCTTGCCAAAGGTGGTTACTGCTTTCCACATTGGGCAGACCATCACTTTGCCCACCTTCTTTCCGCCTCCGCATCCTTCCAGAGAGGAAGAGAGGCTCCACCGTCTGGACCCAAAACGTGCGCTCTCCTTCTATATCGACCGCACAAAACACTTCCGGGTGGATGACCAGCTCTTTGTTGGCTACGTGGGCGCCAAAAAGGTCGGGCGGTGCACAAGAGGACCATCTCCCGCTGGGTTACCTTGTGCATCAAGACCTGCTATTCTTTGGCTAAGAAGGAGCCTCCTGTTGGGCTGCGTGCCCATTCCACCAGGGCAACGGCTGCTACCACGGCCTTGGGCCGCGGTGTTCCGCTGCCGGTTATCTGTCAGGCAGCTACGTGGGCCTCGCTGCACACGTTTACAAAGCATTACTGCCTTGACAGTCAGGTCCGGAGGGACGGCTTCTTTGGCCGTTCTGTCCTCCAGGACTTCCTTGTCTGATCTTTGTTCGCAGACCCACCACCGGGGTTGGTATTGCTGGGGTATCTATTCTAAGGTAAGGAATCTGTCACTAACGTGTCTCTTTCAGATGCACAAGTTACTAACTTGTGTAACGATATATCTGTAAGAGACAGTAGTTAGTGACAGATTCCTACCGCCCCACCCATCCTCCCCGTTCTGCGAACTGATTTCTAGGGTTAAGGACATCCCTTTCAGGGCCCTAGTATTTTTCAGACACCTGTGTCAGCTTCTTGCATGGCTCTGCGTTCCTGGCGCGGAAAGTCGTGTACAGAACTGACGTCAGCGCGCAGGGGCGGCGCCTAAGTACTGCCCGCGACGTCATCCCGGCGATGCCGACGACGGACGCGGAGCCGCACGACGCCGCCTACCGACGCGCAAGGGTACTGCTACGCAAAAACTTTCCGGATCCAGCCTGACGCCTGGGGATATTCTAAGGTAAGGAATCTGTCACTAACTACTGTCTCTTACAGATATATCGTTACACAAGTTAGTAACTTGTGCGACGTCATCAGCAGTGCATTGCGGGGGCGCGAGTTATAGTTAGCTGAACTAACTATAACGGGGGAATTTCTATGGTTTTGTACGAGTGAAATGTCCTACTAACTATAACTGTCCCTAAAACCTATGGTTTTTTCAGTGAATATATATATATATATATGTGTGTATATATATATTCACTGAAAAAACCATAGGTTTTAGGGACAGTTATAGTTAGTTGGACATTGCACTCGTACAAAACCCGTGAAATTCCCCGTTATAGTTAGTTCAGCTAACTATAACTCGCGCCCGCAATGCACTGCTGATGACGTCACATATTACATCACTCATGACATGGTCAGTGACATCACTGATGACATCTCAAATGACATCACTGATGACATCATCCAGTGACTGTGTGTTTCTGTAAAGTTTAAATATTTTTTATATATATAGGGAAAGGCGTATTGAAGAATGAGTGGGTGTATAAGTGTCTGTATGGATGATTTAGTAGGTGCATGACTAATTCTATAAGTGAGTGATTAAACGTATCTTACTGAATGCATGGGTTAGTGACTAAACTGGGTGAATGTCTGTATCTGTCTGTTGCTGTGTAAGTGGCTGCATGGGTTTGTGAATAGCTACTTGAGTGTCTATATGAGTTATTGATTGGTTGTCTGAGTATCTGTATGGGTGCCTGAGTGTTTGTGTGGATGGGGTGTGTGCGACTGTGCATAGATGTGTGAGTGGGTGATTCACTGGGTGGATGGTTTCAAGAGTGCATCTGTGATAGACTGTATGGGTGGGTAAGTGTGTGTAAGAGTGTGTTAGTGAGTGAATGTATGTCCCAGTGGTACATGTGTGAGTAACTACATATGTGAAAGGCAGTATATATGTGTGTTGGAGTATATAAATAGCTATAAGCGAGAGTGAGTGATTGTGATAGTGGCTGTATGGATGAGTGTGTGCTTGTATCAGTGATTGTATAAGAGCGTAACAATGTGCTAGTATTTGTATGATTAAGTGAGCTGGTGTGTGTATAACTGTATAGGTGAGTAAATGGCAGTGTGTTTAATTATTTGCATGACTGACTAGGTGTGTGAGTACCTCTATGGATGAGTGGCGGTGTTTGAGTGTCTATATAGGAGTAAGAGTGCATATGATAGTCCTGTATTGAGTGACCATAAGTATGAGTGACTGTACGGGTGTGTGAGTGGATGTGTGTGTAGACCTAAGAATCAGTGAGTGGGTATGTAGTTATTGGTGTTGGAGTGTCTATGGTTTTGCGAATGGCAGTCTGTAATTTAGATTGGGTGTATCAAAGGTTATATTAGGGTGTGAAGAGCTGCATCAGATTATCACGTGGATGATGTCATCAGTGATGTCATTTGAGATGTCATCAGTGATGTCATCAGTGATGTCACTGACCATGTCATGATTGATGTAATATGTGACGTCATCAGCAGTGCATTGCGGGCGCGAGTTATAGTTAGCTGAACTAACTATAACGGGGAATTTCACGGGTTTTGTACGAGTGCAATGTCCAACTAACTATAACTGTCCCTAAAACCTATGGTTTTTTCAGTGAATTTCAAAGGTTTTTTAAATGCTAATTTGTAACTATAACGTCCCTAAAACCTATGGTTTTTTCAGTGAATTTCAAAGGTTTTTTAAATGCTAATTTGTAACTATAACATGTCTGAAACCTACGGTTTTTTCAGTGAATTTCAAAGGTTTTGTAAATGACAATTTTTAAATGTATTAATTGTTATATAAATTTTTTTCATACTAATTTCGAATTTTTTTAGAAAACATTTTTTTTAAATATTTTATTTTTTAAATTACATTGTAATTATATTATACATTACAAAAAATACTTTCTCAGAATGAATTACTTTAGTTTAAATACTTTGCACATAGGCAATAGACTTAAGTACAGTAGTTACAGTTGTTGCAATGGGCAACACATTTTCAAACACAATGCAACATTCAGCTCAATGTGAATTTCTAGTTAAATGCAATTAGTTACTTTATGGATTACTTTTTCTAACCACAGGACTGGATCCTAGATTCAGTCCTGGGACATCTCCTGTAAACAGTTGAGTAAAAGCGTTTTGGTTACAGTCGTGATTTTTAAGGAATATTATTGTACTTTAAAAGTTGACACTTAGAAACTTTTTCTCATAGAATGACCAATGTTATCCTATGGAAGGAAATTCACTTAGGAGGTAAAAACTGTTATCGTTACTTTTTGTTACTCAGTGTTGGATCCTGGATCCAGCACTGGTGCATCTCCTGTAAACAGTTGAAAGAATGCGTTTAAGTCATACAGGCGATTTTTAAGGAATATTTGTAGTTTGTGAAAATCGACACTTTGAAACTTTTCTGCTGAAAACCAGACAAAGGATTCCTATGGAAGAAAATATAAGTTACTGGTAAGTACGGTTAAAATTACTTTTCAGGGTCAGTGCTGGGCTAAAAGATGCAGCACTGGGTTCTCTCCTGATAACAGGTGAGTAAATTGGAATTCGTACTTTGGTTGATTTTAGAGGAATATTATAAAGTTCCAAAACTCCACACTTAGAAGAATTTCCAAGTGAAACCAGTCAATGTTAGCCTATGAAGGAAATTCAAGTTACCGGTAAGTACGGTTAAAATTAATTTTGAGGATCAGTACTGGGCTGAAAGATGCAGCACTGAGGTCTCTCCTGATAACAGGTGAGTAAATCAGAATTCGGATTTCGGCTGATTTTAGAGGAATATTTTAAAGTTCCAAAAATCAACACTTAGAAACTTTTTCAGCAAAAAGCAGGCAATGATATCCTATGGAAGGAAATTCAAGTTACCGGTAAGTACGGTTAAAATTACTTTTGAGGATCAGTACTGGGCTGAAACATGCAGCACTGAGGTCTCTCCTGATAACAGGTGAGTAAATCGGAATTCGTATTTCGGCTGATTTTAGAGGAATATTTTAAAGTTCCAAAACTCCACACTTAGAAGAATTTCCAAGTGAAACCAGTCAATGTTAGCCTATGAAGGAAATTCAAGTTACCGGTAAGTACGGTTAAAATTACTTTTCAGGACCAGTACTGGGCTGAAAGATGCATCACTGAGGTCTCTCCTGATAACAGGTGAGTAAATCGGAATTCGTATTTCGGCTGATTTTACAGGAATATTTTAAAGTTCCAAAACTCCACACTTAAAAGAATTTCCAATTGAAACCAGTCAATGTTAGCCTATGGAAGGAAATTCAAGTTACTGGTAAGTACGGTTAAAATTACTTTTCAGGACCAGTACTGGGCTGAAAGATACAGCACTGAGGTCTCTCCTTATAACGGGTGAGTAAATCTGAATTCGTATTTCGGCTGATTTTAGAGGAATATTTGCACAATGGTGAAGGGAGGGGGCGGGGCCTGTGGTGACATCTGTGCAAACGCGCCCCGTGGCGCGTTTTAAGTTGGGGGATTAAGTCCCCTTGAATCCTGAGGGTCCCTAGGGGCCAACTAGCCCACCAGGAACTTCCAATATGCGCCAGGGGGCTGCGTTGCAGAGACGTGTAGAGAGGCCACACCCCTTTTTACACCTCTCTGCAACGCAGCTCTGTGGCGCTTTCTGGATGTACCTGTTGGGCTAGTTGGCCCCAGGGACCCTCAGGATTGAAGGGGATTTAATTCCCCATCTTAAAACGCGCCACGGGGCCTGTTTGCACACATGTCACCTGAAGCCCCGCCCCCTCCCTTCACCACTGTGCAAACGCGCCCGTGGCGCGTTTTAAGTTGGGGATTAAGTCCCCTTGAATCCTGAGGGTCCCCGGAGTCCAACTAGCCCACCATATACCTCCAAAAGCGCCACAGAGCTGCGTTGCAGAGAGGTGTAAAAGGGGTGTGGCCTCTCTACACGTCTCTGCAAGGCAGCCCCTGGCGCATACTGGAGGTTCCTGGTGGGCTAGTTGGCCCCAGGGACCCCCAGTATTCAAGGGGAATTTGTTCCCCCTCTGCAAACGCGCCAGGGGCGCGTTTGCAGAGTGGTGAAGGAAGGGGCGGGGCCTGCGGGCCCGATCGTTTTTTTTTTTTTTGTCCCTGAAGGGGGCTGTGTGGCCCCCTTCCTTTTTTCTCTTTTTGGGCCCTGGGGACCCCATCCCCCAGGGCCTTACCCCTTCTTTAAATTACAAAAAAAAAAAAACGGGAAGGGGGCCGCGTGGCCCCCCTTCCCTGGGCCTGTATTGGCCCCGGGGACCCCATCCCCGGGGCATGGCCTCTATATTTATTATTTTGAGGGGGCAGCGTGGCCCCCTCCTCTGGCCATTTTAAGGCCCCGGGGACCCCATCTCCCGGGGCCGGCCTTTCCATTTTTTTTTTCCATTTTTTTTTCTCTTTTTTGGAGAGGGGGCCGCGTGGCCCCCTCCCGGGCCACTACTTGCCCCGGGGACCCCATCCCCCGGGGCTGGCCCTCTCCGTTGGGGACTGTGGGGGTCCCCAATCCCCCACAGTCCCGCCGGCTCCCCACGTCCCTTGGGAGCCGGCATTGCTGTTCCACATGGGGAGCAGCTGACATGCTGCTCCCCATGTGGAAAAGCAATCGCTTTGGATATTGGAAGAGAGAGCAGGTTTCCCTGCTCTCTCTTCCAATATCCAAAGCAGTTTGCTATGGCAGGACGGGAGCCGCGAGGCTCCCGTCCTGCCATAGCAAACTACAGTGTCCCGGGGGTAGGCACCCCGGGACACTGCAGGAGCCAGCCCTGGGGGTGGTGGTCCCCAGGGCCATCAAGGGCTCCAGGAGGGGGCCGCGCGGCCCCCTCCCATTCAGTACACAGCCCCGGGGAGGTGGTGGTCCCCGGGGCTCTGGGGTCCGTAACGGACCCCCATATTAAAATGTTTAGTGCCCCGGGAGGTGGCGGTCCCGGGCGTGTGGGGGGCTGGAGCCCCCCCACACTGGTTTTATTTTTAATTAATAAAAAGCCCCGGGGAGGTGGTGGTCCCGGGGCTGCGGGAGGGCTCAGAGCCCTCCCGCACCATTTTTCAAAAAAGCCCCGGGGGTGGCGGTCCCTGGGGCTTGGGGGCCCTTTGAGGCCCCCCACACATTAAATTATCCCCCACCATGCCCCCGGGACTTGGGCCACCCGGG